>LR738713.1:264917740-264929478 GCA_902687465.1 Secale cereale | reverse complement strand
GTTGGGGTGTATGGGACCCCCTTGATAAACCGCTAAGTGCTAAGTCTTTTCCAGCAAGTCCCAACATTTGGTACTATTTGCCTCATAATAACAACTTAATTAATTAATTAAATTGCATAGGGAGTTAGCGCTACCCGAGGTTTCTTAATTCTACATAGCAGGGGGGGCCAGTGCCGATGGTGTTGGTCCCAAACGGGGAGTCTGCGGGAACCACCACGGGGAAACTCGAGGATTGGGTCCTGTAGAATCGCCCATCCGGTCGTGTCCTGAGACTTAGATACGCGCGGCTACTATCAGGGTGTCGACACGCCGGGAGGATTTGCTGGATTAGCCTTACCTTAGTTCGGTTTAACTTGAGCACGGGATTCCGAGAATACTCGGGTCTTCCCAACTATGGAGTTGCGACTCCGCGGATCGTGGGCTTGTGATGGGCCAAGTTGGAACACCCCTGCAGGGTTTGAACTTTCGAAAGCCGTGCCCGCGGTTATGTGGCAGATGGGAGCTTGTTAATTCCGGTTGTAGATAACTTGACACATTGTTTCAATACACTACCAGCGTGTGTACCGTGACTGTCAATTTCCGAATAGGGATTCGGGAGTTGAACACGGTGGGGTTATGTTTGACCGGCTTTAGTTAGGATCACTTCGTGATCATCTTTCGACCGATGCTCTTCTCTTCTCGCTCTCTATTACGTAAGTTAGTGCTAGTTGCTGCTGCAGACTCTTGTTTTGTTTCCTTCACCTCTCGTTCTTTCTTCAGCCTTATCCTCACCCAAGGCTTAAATAGTCTTGTTACCCGGGAACGGGATTGCTGAGTCCTCTGTGGCTCACAGTTACTCCACCACACCAGTTGCAGGTTCAGCCGAGTTTGATGCAGGAGTTGGTTCAGTGCTTCACCAGGAGCTCGATGAAGAGTTTGACCGTTTGTTTGTGACGTTTCGATGTTCAGTAGTGGTTTCTACTAGGATTCGATCCTGACATGTGGCTTTATGTTGTTTTGGTATCTTTCTTTGGATCTTACCCGTAGTCGGGCTGTGATGTTCTGAATGATGTTTGGCTTATGTAATGTATTGTGTGAAGTGGCGAGTGTAAGCCAACTATCTCCTTTTGCATTTTAATCCCTCTTTTTCATGAGTCGTGCAAAGATACCAAACTTGAGATCATTCTAGGATGGACTTATGCCTTTAAGTCGTGCCTCGACACGTAGGAGGTATAACTCCATCCTGGGCATTACAAGTTGGTATCAGAGCCTTCTCCGACCTAGAAGCCCCCACTGATTGATCGAATCGTTGACGGTTGAGTCTAGGCACACACTGAAAACTTTTTGAGTCCTATATTATATCGGAGAGTAGGATTTCTTTGCTTCTCATCCCCTTTCTCTCTGGTGAGGACTCCTGACGATTACTCTTACCTCTTCTACTTTCAAAAATTGCACCAAATTTTTTTTAGGATCCCGCGAGTATTCTGGGATTGTTTCGATGTTCTTGTGACAAGGATATTGTTCTCGATGCCTCCTGTTACCGAGGAGTTGAGCTTCGGGGTATCATTGACACAAGCATATCGCGGCAGTACTAAATACTTAAGACGGCCGACATCGAAAATCTCTCCTATACGGCCAGTGGCAAGATAACCCCGACATCACCCAGTACTGGGGAGGTAGTTCGAGAGTATTTCCATAGCTTGTTATAGTGGATGCGTTTTCGAAGGTCCGAGGTAAACAGTTTCCGAGAAAGACTGGTTATGTGTTGAAGGATGGATACACCTGGATGTAGGTTTAGAGTTGATTGCGCGGTGCTTCCCGTGTATCCCCAACACCTGATTGCATAACTGGAAACTTTCGGAAATCTATAGGTGGGTTTATCCAGTAGTTCTAGGCATTCTTCCAACGGATGCTCGATATGAAGTTTGGGGTTCTACATTGAGTGAAGTGGTTTTATGGACTTGTTCTGATCGGGAGTTGCATCTTAAAGGGTCCTTGGCTATGCTGATCCGGGGATTGCAAAACCCTTTTGTAACATGTTCCATGAGCTTTCAGCACGAAGATGTCGAACGAAACTTCTATCCTGTATTTGTTCTATCTGATCCTTGTTCCTTTTATTTACTTTTTGTTCTCCAACTGGCTTCTCGTCAAGTTGATGTACCTGCAGAATTCATTCGTTCAATCCTCTGTTCGAATGATGTTGTGAAGATTAGGCTGTTGCATATCTACCCGTTGTTTTGTTTTGATTCTGGTATTCGAGTTGCTTCGATGATAAATGTTGATTCCAGACCTTTCCTAATCGGTGTTCTCATATGCCTATGGGAGTGCTAATTCTTCTTGATCATCAAGATGGTTATGTTAAATTCTTTTCAACCGGTGCCATTTTGTTCATCCCAAGTTATCTTTGCTTTTCCCCACCCTCCCACCCTTCTTCTTCTTGGAGCCAGAAATTCTTAAATGAAGTATCCATTTTTATTCATGTGATATTTCTTCATTCTTTTCCTTCAATGTTCTTATCCGGTGCTTTATCGTGAAGATGCTCAAGAGCTTCAAGTTCATCATTCTTAATTCCAATAATTCTGTCGGTGGATGTAATTCAAGATTTCGGTTTAATCTTATCCTTTTTCCTCATTTCACAATGCCTTCTTATTCCGGTGCACCAATTAATCATTCTCCTCTTGCTATTCATATCCGGAGTGCTGAAGATTCATAATTCCATTCTTAATCATTTCAAGCTATTTTGAGGATTGTTATCTTACTCAAGCCATTTAATTCAACCGGTGCAATATCTCTTAAGCAATCTTTTCCAACGGTGATTTCTTTAGTGGGCCCTAACCCACAGGTCTTTTCCCAGGATCTTACCTGACTCTTCTTTTTCTGGAGTTATACTCAAATTCTTTTCAAAGTGTGACGTAAGAATGATTTCCATCAGTCACATGCCTTCTCCAAGATCGCTTTCAAATTCTTGTTCATCATTGGCTTAACCTTTTTAATTCTTCATTCCGGAGTGCTCAACAATCCTTCATGTCATTTCTCGTCGTCTTCTCAGATTTTGAAGATCGGAGAAGAGTTTCTCTTAATCTTGGCCCGTTCTCTTGAAGATTCGTGGTTCTAGCTTCATGCCATCCTCATTATCGTTTTGATTGTGAGGAATTCTTTTATACCGTCCGAAGCATTTCATGAATTCTTTTCTTTGTGATCCTCCGAAGGCCATCATTTCAGAATATTTCTTCGTTCTCAGTTTTCAACCTCGTCCTCCAAATATTCTTCATTGATGTCTCTTCGTTCGTCTCCATATTCTTACGGTGGTTCATTCAAGTTACTCTTCCGTTGTTATCGTATCAATTCATTTGTTCTTTTCATAATCCTACCGGTGGTTCGTTGAAGATTTATCCGAGCTTATGCTAGATCTCTCTTTAATTCTTTCCAACGAGAATAAGTAGTATGCCAAATCCTTTGGTTGTCATCAATTTAAATTGGTGAAGGAGATGCATAACATAACTCTTATTCTTGTTCCTTCAGGTGATTTAATTCTTTTGTTTGGAGTTTGTTCATCATATCATATTCTCGGTTCTAAGTGGCTCATCTTGTTTTCCGGAGCTCCAAATTATTTCAATCATATCATTTCTACCCCCATCTAATTCATCGCAGACCTTGAATCTTATTCTTTCATCTTTCACTTCTCATGCTTTTGTTACCGGAGTTCTTCATGGTGGTTCATCATGTTTTAATTCATCCTCGAAGTCTTCATCAAGATTCTTGTTTGAGCTCAACCATTCTTCATCATGTTTCCATTTGCAATTCTTTCTCCCGTATCTTTTCAGATGGTGTTATGTCATTCTGTCAATTCCTTCATGTTTCATGATTCACGAGTTATCAAGAATGAGATATTTAAACCCATCATTGTCCTTGTTCAGGAGATCTTTCCAACCCTTCAATTTATTCGTTGGAGTAATCTTGGGTGGTCTTTCACCTAAAAGCTTTCCCTAAGGTTGTGGCTATTGTGGTGCTTATAAATGACCCAAGTTCTTCATTATCATTCCGGTGAGATAAGTTATCGTATCCTTGTTGATCTCAACCCAATCAATTGTTTTCGTTAGTGGCTGGTTGTCACCTCTTAATTTTGAGATGTTTTCCATAAGCCCACATGAAGCTTATTCTTTTGTTGTTGAGTTTCCAACAACTCCGTTCAACCCTTCTTCGTAAGGAGGATTTTTCTAATTCATTCGTGGGAGAAGTTGTCATCTTCTTCTTCGATCTTTTCGTTCCAACGATCTAGCATCTATTCTTTCGTTCCGGAGGCTTTGTAATGTTGCTCTCTCCAAACCATCTTATCGTTTTATCAAGATCATGTTCTTTTTCCTTTGTTTATCTATTTAACCGGAGTGTGGTATTCTTAATTCTAGTTCCCTCATCTTTTAATGTTTTGCCTGTCTCTTAACCGGAGTGCTGTCTGAATCTTTCTTACCCTTGTGCCATTCTTTTAATTGTTTCGGAGGCAATGTGTTGTTGATCCCATCAAGTATCATTCCATCTCCTCAAGTTCTTGTTCAAATCCTTCCATTTTCAGACAGAGTGCTGTCCAAATTCTGTCATTCTTATTCCTTGGCCATACCCTTGCAGTTTCATATTCTTTTGGTTCGTAAGCTCTTGTTTCATGTCTTCAACCTACAAGGTTCTTGTTATGTTCCATGTTCCTCCTTTTACCGGAGTGCTCTTAACTTCGTTCATCTCCGTTGCATTCTTCTTTCACTTTGTTCAACCTCTCAAGGTTCCTGGTTTCACTCGTTTCTCGAAGAAGCAACTTTGTTTTACCTCTTCCTCTTCCCTTTTTACCCGGTGATATCTCTAGGATCTCGGGTCGAGATCCTCTGTTAGTGTGGGAGAGTTGTGACGCCCGAGACCGACGTCCCAGAAGATTCCAGAAGCTTCCAGAAGATTCCAGATGTTCCGGGGTTTCCCCTTGTGTTCTTTGTGCTTGTGTTATTTATTTTTGCATTGCATCATGTCATCATGTCATGTCATATTAATTTTTTGCATCTCAACTTAAATAATTCGTGTGGACTTTCGGTCCATTTAAATCGAGGGAAGGTAACTTCTCTTTATAACATATAAAAGCCTCCTAATAATTATGGAGCTATATTAATAATCATTCCATTCCTCGGAATTACTCAAACACACTTGCATAATTCCCCATTGTCTTTTCACTTCAAGTTTGACTTCTATATCTTGCCGGTAATTTCTTTCCGTTGTTTCGAGGCTCCTCCAAAAAGCTAAACTCCTTTTATTGCAAGCTAATGTTTTAGTTTTGCACTTCCCTTTTTGTTGGAATTATTTTGTTGGGTTGGGTTTATTCCGTAAAGCCTTACAAAATGTCCATCATTTTTTTTCTTTTCTTTTCTGTGGCTCTTTCTTTTTGTTTTGCTCTCTCTCTTTTTATTTCTATTTAAGAGATAAAAAGAAGGCCCAGCCTTCCCAGCCTCTTGGGCCCCTCCTCAACCCGCCGGCCTTAGGCCCATCTCTAGGCCCAACCAGCCTCAGGCGCCGAACCCTACCCTAACTCCCCATCGCTCCCACCCCGCCGCCAGCTTCACCCCTACCCCTCGACCTCGCCCGCTACCCTCTCTCCCTCTGTCCCTCGAGCAGGTCCCGATCCCCTCGCTCAGCTCGATTCCCTCGAGTTCCCTCTCCCCGAGTTCCTCGTTCTCACCCCTCCTCCCTCCTCACCTCGAGGATCCCCAGCGCCCGGCTAGGGCCACATAGCCCCGTGCGGCGCCTCGAGCCAGGCAGGCGAGCCAGGCTCCGCCCTCCATCGCCCGCGAGCGACGCCTCCACCGAGCGCCGCGGCCAGGCCCTTCTTTGATAGAGGCGAGGGGCCCGATCTTTCGATGAGATGATAACTATCGATTTGGTGGTGACGACTTTGACGATCCGACTACAAACGTGCACGACGTTGCGCCTTAGCAATCGCTAAACCAATCTCCAGGGGTTACTGACGATGCCAGAAGCACGATCAGCCTGACCACGAAGGTCTTTTCCTGCATGCAATTGAAGAACAAGCAAGAATATGATAAAGCAATCTGAATATTGCAAATATAGATGAAGTATTCATAAATGTGGGGATCCAAAAGCGGTCTTGGTCTGATCGTTGGACACAAACGAAGTACACGAAGTTGCAATGGCTAACTTTTGACTAAACAAATCCCAAAGTCTAAACGACGCCCTAAGGGCTGTATATATGAGGGAAAGAGGGGGGAATTTCGTGGCCCTTGGTGGAGGGTCCGAAACCAACCCTAACTCTTGTTTCCCCACACATACGGACTCTAAAAACAGCCTATACTCAAGTATTTCGAAATTACATGGGCCTGGCCCAATAATAAGGTGACGCAGCACCTAAAATAGCCTCTGGACGAAATTTATGAAGTGGCATCTTGTATATTTCGTCCAAGGCTTCTTGCACTCATTATGGTGGCTTCAAAGTCCTGAAATCATCCATTGTAACTCCATTCTTGTCCCCCTTGCGCATGCCATCATCTCCATGCTTGATCTTGCTCCAATGTTCATCCATCTTGTCCAAGCTAGGCCCTTCATTTGTAAGCAAGACAAATGTATCCAATTTAGGCAGCATCATATTCTCATGAACATTAGATTCATTACCAAGAAACGAAAGTACCTGGTAATTTAATTGGCGTGCGCGAGCTCTAGTAATTGGTCCTGTATATGTGTCAGTTGGAGCTGTGGGTGTAACCTTGTTAGTGATGTCCTCATCATCCTCCCCTTCTTGAATTGAAGTCGTCCTCGACGGAAGCTCATCTTCCTCACCCAAGTAAGGCTTCAAATCTGCAATGTTAAATGTGGGACTAACCCCAAAATCTGCAGGCAGCTCAAGTTTATATGCATTATCATTTATTTTCTCTAACACCTTGAAAGGACCATCAGCACGTGGCATTAGCTTTGACTTGCGCAAATTAGGAAACCTATCCTTACGCAAATGTAACCAAACAAGATCTCCAGGTGCAAAGACAACACGTTTTCTACCCTTATCTCCAACAAGTTTATATTTAGCATTCATGCGCTCAATATTTTCCTTAGTTAACTCATGCATTTTTAAGATCAATTCAGCACGTTGTTTAGCATCAATATTAACCTTCTCCGAAGAAGGAAGAGGCAACAAATCAATAGGTGCACGAGGTAGGAAACCATAGACAATTTCAAAAGGGCACATTTTAGTAGTAGAATGCAACGAACGATTATAAGCAAATTCAATATGAGGCAAGCATTCTTCCCACATTTTCTTATTATTCTTCAAAATAGCCCTAAGCATAGTAGACAAAGTTCTGTTGACTACTTCAGTTTGTCCATCAGTTTGGGGGTGACAAGTAGTACTAAAAAGCAGTTTAGTCCCCAACTTAGCCCATAAACATCTCCAAAAGTGGCTAAGAAATTTAGTATCACGATCTGAAACAATAGTATTTGGCACACCATGCAAGCGAATAATTTCACGAAAGAACAAATCAGCAACATTAGCAGCATCATCGCTTTTATGACATGGTATAAAGTGTGCCATCTTCGAGAACCTATCCACGACAACAAATATGCTATCCCTCCCCTTCTTTGTTCGAGGTAAACCCAAAACAAAGTCCATAGATATATCTTCCCAAGGAACACTAGGGACAGGCAAAGGCATATATAAACCATGAGGATTGAGTCGTGACTTAGCTTTTTGACATGTAGTGCAGCGACCAACAAAACGCTCAACATCCCGTCGCATCTTTGGCCAAAAGAAATGTGTAGCAAGTACGTCCTCCGTCTTCTTAACGCCAAAGTGTCCCATTAATCCTCCTCCATGCGCCTCCTGCAACAACAAAAGACGAACAGAGCTAGCTGGAATGCATAGCTTGTTAGCTCGAAACACAAATCCATCAGTAACGACGAACTTATTCCATGTTCTCCCTTCTTTACAATTCTGCAATACATCTTTAAATTCAGCATCATGCACATATTGATCTTTGATAGTCTCCAAACCAAATATTTTAAAGTCAAGTTGTGAAAGCATAGTATAACGACGAGACAATGCATCAGCAATAACATTTTCTTTTCCCTTCTTGTGTTTAATAACATAAGGGAAAGTCTCTATGAATTCAACCCATTTAGCATGTCTACGGTTCAGTTTTGCTTGACTTTTAATGTGCTTTAAAGATTCATGATCAGAATGTATAACAAATTCTTTGGGCCATAAATAATGTTGCCATGTCTCCAAAGTCCGAACAAGAGCATATAATTCCTTATCATAAGTAGAATAATTCAGACTAGGCCCACTCAATTTTTCAGAAAAATATGCAACAGGTTTACCATCTTGTAATAACACACCTCCTAACCCAATTCCACTAGCATCACATTCAAGCTCAAAAGTCTTATTAAAGTCAGGAAGTTGGAGTAAAGGAGCATGTGTCAACTTATCTTTCAATACCGTGAATGCTTCTTCCTGTGCAGTACCCCAAACAAAAGGCACATCCTTCTTTGTAAGCTCATTGAGAGGTGCAGCAATGGTGCTGAAATCTCTCACAAAACGCCGATAGAATCCAGCGAGGCCAAGGAAACTCCTCACGTGTGTGACCGTTTTGGGCTGCGGCCAACTCTCAATAGCTTCAATCTTGGCTTTATCAACCTCAATTCCCTGTGGAGTAACAACATAGCCAAGAAAAGAGACTCGGTCGGTGCAAAAGGTGCACTTTCCAAGGTTACCAAATAAACGTGCATCACGTAGAGCAATAAAAACAGCACGTAAATGTTCCAAATGTTCCTCCAAAGATCTGCTAAAAATCAATATATCATCAAAGTATACTACCACAAATCGTCCAATGAAAGCACGTAAAACCTCATTCATTAATCTCATGAAAGTACTAGGTGCATTAGTTAACCCAAAAGGCATGACTAACCACTCATATAATCCAAACTTAGTTTTAAATGTTGTTTTCCATTCATCTCCCAATTTCATACGAATTTGATGGTATCCACTACGCAAATCAACTTTGGAGAATATTGTAGAGCCACTCAATTCATCAAGCATATCATCTAGCCTAGGAATAGGATGACGATAACGAATAGTAATATTATTAATGGCTCTACAATCAACACACATACGCGATGTACCATCCTTTTTCGGCACTAGAATAATAGGAACAGCACAAGGACTAAGGGATTCGCGTATATAACCTTTGTCGAGTAGCTCCTGTACTTGACGCATAATCTCCTTCGTCTCTTCTGGATTGGTACGGTATGGTGCGCGGTTGGGTAGCGATGCACCGGGAATTAAGTCAATCTGATGCTCAATCCCTCGAATAGGTGGTAATCCCGGTGGCACGTCTTGTGGAAAGACGTCGGCGAACTCCTGCAAAATGTTAGTGACAGCAGGAGGCAAAGAGGAAGGCACGTCCTCGAATGAAAATAATGCCTCTTTGCATACAACAGCATAGCAAACATGGTGTACAGAATTTTTATCAAATTGCCATGGTCTACCAAGTAATAAGGAACATGCTTGCATAGGTACCACATCACAATCAACATAATCAGCATATGTAGAGATACTAAAATGCACACGAACAGTACGTGTTACCTTAACCTTGCCGCTGTTGTTGAACCATTGGATGTAGTAAGGATGTGGATGTGGTCTTGTGGTGAGAGATAGCTTCTCCACCATCTCCATGCTAGCCAAGTTGTTGCAACTCCCTCCATCTATGATCACGCGAACAGAACGTTCCTTCACAACTCCCTTTGTATGGAACAAATTATGCCTCTGATTTTGCTCAGCTTGTGTAACCTGCACACTCAAAACACGTTGAGCAACTAAACATTCATACCTGTCAGCATCTTCAGGAGCCATGTATTGCGTCTCATGATCAGAATCGTCTCCGCCGTGTTCTTCACGTGTAATAAGAGCCAAAGTCTCCTCATCATAGTCACTAGCGGATTCATATCCACCATCCTCAGTAGCAATCATCACACGCTGAGATTTGCAATCTCTCGCAAAATGTCCTCTTCCCTTACAACGACGAAAAATAATATCACTGGTGTGCCCTGTTGATGCCATGGAAGAAGAAGAACTCTGTGCAGGCCCAATAGGTGTGCTCTTGGCAGATAATGGTGGTTGTGCCTGCTTCCTTGTATCATGGCTGGAGGTAACAGCTGATGGAGGTGTCGGTGCAGTAGAATGTGAGGAAGTAGAGGATGCACGCGGTGTCCATGATGAAGATCGTCCTGCAGAAAAGTTAGTCCGCGCCAATGCCTGTCGATCCTGCACTTCACGTTCAGCTTTACAAGCAAGATGGAATAAACGAGTGATAGTAGTATAATCCTTATACTCTAGAATGGTCTGAATCTCTCTATTTAATCCACCCATAAAACGTGCAAGCATAGCTTCATTCTCCTCAACAATACCACATCTAATCAGGCCAGTTTGTAATTGCTGATAATATTCTTCTACAGAATTTTTTCCTTGTCTTAAGCGCTGCAGTTTTTGAAGTAATTCTCGTTGATAATATGGTGGAACCCAACGAGTACGCATAGCAGTTTTCAAAGCAGTCCAAGTAGCTGGAATAGGATATAATCTACAATGTTCAGACCACCAAACACATGCAAAACCAGTGAAAGCACAAACAGCAGCAGGAACACGTCTCTCCTCGGGATAGTTTAAACATGTAAAACGTTGTTCAGTTTGTAACTCCCAAGTAAGATATATATCAGGAACATATCTACCCTCAAATGGTGGAATAGTCAATTTCAGTTTAGGAAGATGGTCATGTACCTCAGGTGGTGGTGCAGCCCTACCGTTGCGATGATATGCATGAGGACGACCTGGTGGTGGTGGTGCTGGTTGTTGCACGTAGTTCTGATTTTGGTCAACCTCATCCTCATAATGGTCCTCCACCTCTGCAGTAGCAGCAGGAGCTACAGAAACATCAACAGCAGCACCAGAAGCTTGACCAGTCTCAAGGGGAACGCGCTGTGCTCGTCCCAATTGATTCGGAAGGCGCCGTTGTTGTTGTTGTTGTTGTTGTTGAAGAGGTGGGACAGCTGCAGCAGCCGGTGGTGGTGGAAAACGCACAAGCAATTCAGCAAACTTGTTATCGAGCTTTGTGTCAAACGTCTTCTCCATGCCATCTATCTTCTCCATGGCCTCGTCAAATCTGTTTAGCACATCTTGCACCTGTTCACTCATCATTTGCTGAAACTTATCATGAAGCTCCTTGTTCGTCAAGTTCTCCCAGTCAGTCTCGTCGACTTGTGATCCTGGCATGGTTAGCAGCAATAGAAACACACAAGAATATGATGCTACAGACTACTAAGAAGTGGTGGGGGTGGCGGGTGTCACAAATCCGACAAGCAAATCTCAAATTCTTACCAGTTCTTACCCAGCAGCAGGCGGTGATCGGCAACCGATGTAGTCAAAACTCTCAAAGCTTGGATAGAGCGATTACCAGGGAGAGTCAAACGCACGATGTAGATGTATGTGGAGCTGGGAAGGCTTATAATATGGTAGCAAAAAGGGTCAGCAATAACCAATTCAGAGATGCAAAGGTGAATAAACGCTCAACGACGGTACTGTGCTGGTCCTAGGCTAGACCGTACTAGAGACGCGAGCCTAGAACACTAACGAAATCACGGCGCTGCACGTAATCAAGGGGAAAGCACACTCTGAATTATTATTTTTCGCCTCTTTTTTTTTTTTTGCTGCTTTTTTTTTTTGCCGAAAATCACTA
>LR738713.1:264885932-264913921 GCA_902687465.1 Secale cereale | reverse complement strand
GTTCCTAACACGGTTGGGGTGTATGGGACCCCCTTGATAAACCGCTAAGTGCTAAGTCTTTTCCAGCAAGTCCCAACATTTGGTACTATTTGCCTCATAATAACAACTTAATTAATTAATTAAATTGCATAGGGAGTTAGCGCTACCCGAGGTTTCTTAATTCTACATAGCAGGGGGGGCCAGTGCCGATGGTGTTGGTCCCAAACGGGGAGTCTGCGGGAACCACCACGGGGAAACTCGAGGATTGGGTCCTGTAGAATCGCCCATCCGGTCGTGTCCTGAGACTTAGATACGCGCGGCTACTATCAGGGTGTCGACACGCCGGGAGGATTTGCTGGATTAGCCTTACCTTAGTTCGGTTTAACTTGAGCACGGGATTCCGAGAATACTCGGGTCTTCCCAACAATGGAGTTGCGACTCCGCGGATCGTGGGCTTGTGATGGGCCAAGTTGGAACACCCCTGCAGGGTTTGAACTTTCGAAAGCCGTGCCCGCGGTTATGTGGCAGATGGGAGCTTGTTAATTCCGGTTGTAGATAACTTGACACAATGTTTCAATACACTACCAGCGTGTGTACCGTGACTGTCAATTTCCGAATAGGGATTCGGGAGTTGAACACGGTGGGGTTATGTTTGACCGGCTTTAGTTAGGATCACTTCGTGATCATCTTTCGACCGATGCTCTTCTCTTCTCGCTCTCTATTACGTAAGTTAGTGCTAGTTGCTGCTGCAGACTCTTGTTTTGTTTCCTTCACCTCTCGTTCTTTCTTCAGCCTTATCCTCACCCAAGGCTTAAATAGTCTTGTTACCCGGGAACGGGATTGCTGAGTCCTCTGTGGCTCACAGTTACTCCACCACACCAGTTGTAGGTTCAGCCGAGTTTGATGCAGGAGTTGGTTCAGTGCTTCACCAGGAGCTCGATGAAGAGTTTGACCGTTTGTTTGTGACGTTTCGATGTTCAGTAGTGGTTTCTACTAGGATTCGATCCTGACCTGTGGCTTTATGTTGTTTTGGTATCTTTCTTTGGATCTTACCCGTAGTCGGGCTGTGATGTTCTGAATGATGTTTGGCTTATGTAATGTATTGTGTGAAGTGGCGAGTGTAAGCCAACTATCTCCTTTTGCATTTTAATCCCTCTTTTACATGAGTCGTGCAAAGATACCAAACTTGAGATCATTCTAGGATGGACTTATGCCTTTAAGTCATGCCTCGACACGTAGGAGGTATAACTCCATCCTGGGCATTACAATAGCAAACGTCTTGTCTCGTCCAAAGTGTCCCATGAGCCCTCCTCCATGCGATTCCTGCAAAAGGAGCAAACGAAGCGAAGACTCGGGGATGCAAAGTTTGTTAGCTCTCATAAGATATCCATCCTTGATGTAGTAATGTTCCCAAGAAGTGTGAGTCAAGCATTTAGCATAAGCATTTGCAAAGAAAGGATCATGCTCATATAAATCTTTAATATGCTCAAAGCCAATCACATTCAACTCAAGTTGTGTAACAAGAAAGCATTTGCGGGAAAGCGCGTCCGCCACAACATTTTCTTTGCCTTTGATGTACTTGATGACATAGGGAAAAGACTCAATGAACTCACTCCATTTAGCATGACGCTTGTTCAACTTAGTTTGACCTTTGAGATACTTGAGTGTCTCATGGTCCGTATGAAGAATGAATTCATGAGGTCTAAGATAGTGTTCCCAAACACGTAGAACTCTCACCAAGGCATAAAGCTCTTTATCATAGATGGGGTAGTTAAGTTGCGCTCCCGATAGCTTCTCGCTAAAGTACGCAATTGGGCGCTTTTCTTGCATTAGCACGCCACCTATGCCGGTACCACTAGCATCACAATGAATCTCAAACGGTTTGTCAAAGTTTGGTAGGGCTAAAAGTGGTGCGTGCGTGAGCAAGCTCTTAAGCTCATTGAACGCGGTGTCTTGCGAAGGACCCCAAATGAAGGGTGCGTTCTTCTTGCTCAAAGCGTGTAGAGGCATAGCAATGGTGCTAAAGTCCTTCACAAAACGTCGATAGAAACCAGCTAAACCAAGGAAACTACGCACTTGCATGAGATTCTTAGGTTGAGGCCAAGTTTTAATTGCTTCAATTTTAGTTTCATCAACGTTAACACCTTGAGAAGAAACGACAAATCCTAGAAAGACAACCTTGTCAACGCCAAAAGTGCATTTCTCCATATTAGCATACAATTGTTGTTTGCGAAGTGCTTGCAAAACTAGTTGGACATGGTCAACATGTTCTTCAAGCAACTTGCTAAACACTAGAATGTCATCAAAGTAAACCACGACAAAGACACCTATGTAGGGTCTAAGAACAAAGTGCATAAGACGCACAAAGGTGCCGGGTGCTTCCGATAAGCCCATTGGCATAACAAGCCACTCGTATAACCCGAACTTGGTTTTGAAAGCAGTTTTCCACTCATCACCCTCTTGAATGCGAATTTGGTAGTAACCACTTTTAAGATCAATTTTTGAAAAGATGGTGGCACCACAAAGTTCATCAAGCATGTCATCTAAGCGAGGAATAGGGTGACGGTATCTAACGGTGATAGTTTATCGGACGGCAATCGGAACACATGCGAAAAGTTCCATCTTTCTTAGGCACGAGGATAACGGGAACGGCACAAGGGCTTAGGCTTTCACGTACATGACCTTTGTCGATGAGTTTTTGCACTTGCCGTTGTATCTCCTTTGTTTCCTCGGGGTTGACGCGGTAGGGAGCCTTGTTTGGAAGTGGTGCACCGGGTACGAGGTCGATGCGGTGTTCTATCCCGCGAAGTGGAGGTAGACCCGGTGGTAGCTCATCGGGAAAGACGTCCGAGAATTCCTGCAACAATTGAGACAACACAAAAGGTGGAGGTGGTGAAGTGTTAGTAGGTTTGGCTTCCCCTTTGCATAAGAGCACAAGGTGGAAGACGCTCGATGGGTTCTCACACACTTCTCTCATCTCACGTTTGGTAGCAAATAGCACTAGTTGCTTCTTGTCGCTCATCGTGGAGTCGCTCATATTTGGCTTGTGGCTCTCACTCTCTTTTTGGTGGCTCGCTCTCTCACCATTCTCTCCACGATGGGTGGTAGGTAAAAGCTTGTCGGCGGCAACTTGACTTGGAGTCATAGGTCGAAGCACGAATTCCTTGCCCTTCATCTTGAAATGATAGTGATTCGTCCGTCCATTGTGTGTGACTCCGCGATCATATTGCCATGGTCGTCCAAGAATAAGGTGGCACACGGACATTGGTATCACATCACACTCAAGAGTGTCCTCGTAGGCGCCAATCTTGAAAGAGACTTGCACGGTGTGCTCGACTCGAAGAATTCCGGCGTCGTTGAGCCATTGGACCTTGTAGGGGTGCGCATGCTTCGTCTTGACCAAATGAAGCTTGTCGCATAGCTCTTCACTTGCCAAGTTGTGGCAACTTCCGCCATCGATGATAACCTTGACGGAGCGTCCATTGATGCCGGCCTTCGTATGTGATAGAGGCAAAGGTGTCCCGTCTTTCGATGAGATGGTGGTTATCGTTTTGGAGGAAGTTGACTTTGACGATCCGACTACGAACGTGCGAGGACGTCGCGCCTTAGCAATCGCTAAACCAACTCCGAGAGGTTGTTGACCACGCCGGAGCACGATCAACCTGACCACGAAGGTCTGTTTCCTGCAGGCAAACGAAGAACAAGCAAGAAACTAAGATTGCAACCTGGATATTGCGAATATAAGAGGAAAGCTTTATTGATCAAGGTGGGGTTCTGTGACGCCTTGGTCTGGTCGTTGAACACAAACGAAGTACGCGAAGTTGCAGCTATGGCGAACTTTTAATCTAAACAAAACCCAAAGTCTAAACGACGCCCTAAGGGCTGTATATATGAGGGAAAGAGGGGGGAATTTCGTGGCCCTTGGTGGAGGGGTCCGAAACCAACCCTAACTCTTGTTTCCCCACACATACGGACTCTAAAAACAGCCTATACTCAAGTATTTCGAAATTACATGGGCCTGGCCCAATAATAAGGTGACGCAGCACCTATAATAGCCTTTGGACGAAATTTATGAAGTGGCATCTTGTATATTTCGTCCAAGGCTTCTCGCACTCATTATGGTGGCTTCAAAGTCCTGAAATCATCAATTGAAACTCCATTCTTGTTCCCCTTGCGCATGCCATCATCTCCATGCTTGATCTTGCTCCAATGTTCATCCTTCTTGTCCAAGCTAGGCCCTTCATTTGTAAGCAAGACAAATGTATCCAATTTAGGAAGCATCATATTCTCATGAACATTAGATTCATTACCAAGAAACGAAAGTACCTGGTAATTTAATTGGCGTGCGCGAGCTCTAGTAATTGGTCCTGTATATGTGTCAGTTGGAGCTGTGGGTGTAACCTTGTTAGTGATGTCCTCATCATCCTCCCCTTCTTGAATTGAAGTCGTCCTCGACGGAAGCTCATCTTCCTCACCCAAGTAAGGCTTCAAATCTGCAATGTTAAATGTGGGACTAACCCCAAAATCTGCAGGCAGCTCAAGTTTATATGCATTGTCATTTATTTTCTCTAACACCTTGAAAGGACCATCAGCACGTGGCATTAGCTTTGACTTGCGCAAATTAGGAAACCTATCCTTACGCAAATGTAACCAAACAAGATCTCCAGGTGCAAAGACAACACGTTTTCTACCCTTATCTCCAACAAGTTTATATTTAGCATTCATGCGCTCAATATTTTCCTTAGTTAACTCATGCATTTTTAAGATCAATTCAGCACGTTGTTTAGCATCAATATTAACCTTCTCCGAAGATGGAAGAGGCAACAAATCAATAGGTGCACGAGGTAGGAAACCATAGACAATTTCAAAAGGGCACATTTTAGTAGTAGAATGCAACGAACGATTATAAGCAAATTCAATATGAGGCAAGCATTCTTCCCACATTTTCTTATTATTCTTCAAAACAGCCCTAAGCATAGTAGACAAAGTTCTGTTGACTACTTCAGTTTGCCCATCAGTTTGGGGGTGACAAGTAGTACTAAAAAGCAGTTTAGTCCCCAACTTAGCCCATAAACATCTCCAAAAGTGGTTAAGAAATTTAGTATCACGATCTGAAACAATAGTATTTGGCACACCATGCAAGCGAATAATTTCACGAAAGAACAAATCAGCAACATTAGCAGCATCATCGCTTTTATGACATGGTATAAAGTGTGCCATCTTCGAGAACCTATCCACGACAACAAATATGCTATCCCTCCCCTTCTTTGTTCGAGGTAAACCCAAAACAAAGTCCATAGATATATCTTCCCAAGGAACACTAGGGACAGAAAAAGGCATATATAAACCATGAGGATTGAGTCGTGACTTAGCTTTTTGACATGTAGTGCAGCGACCAACAAAACGCTCAACATCCCGTCGCATCTTTGGCCAAAAGAAATGTGTAGCAAGTACGTCCTCCGTCTTCTTCACGCCAAAGTGTCCCATTAATCCTCCTCCATGCGCCTCCTGCAACAACAAAAGACGAACAGAGCTAGCTGGAATGCATAGCTTGTTAGCACGAAACACAAATCCATCATTAACGACGAACTTGTTCCATGTTCTCCCTTCTTTGCAATTCTGCAATACATCTTTAAATTCAGCATCATGCACATATTGATCTTTGATGGCCTCCAAACCAAATATTTTAAAGTCAAGTTGTGAAAGCATAGTATAACGACGAGACAACGCATCAGCAATAACATTTTCTTTTCCCTTCTTGTGTTTAATAACATAAGGGAAAGTCTCTATGAATTCAACCCATTTAGCATGTCTACGGTGCAGTTTTGCTTGACTTTTAATGTGCTTCAAAGATTCATGATCAGAATGTATAACAAATTCTTTGGGCCATAAATAATGTTGCCATGTCTCCAAAGTCCGAACAAGAGCATATAATTCCTTATCATAAGTAGAATAATTCAGACTAGGCCCACTCAATTTTTCAGAGAAGTATGCAACAGGTTTACCATCTTGTAATAACACACCTCCTAACCCAATTCCACTAGCATCACATTCAAGCTCAAAAGTCTTATTAAAATCAGGAAGTTGGAGTAAAGGAGCATGTGTCAACTTATCTTTCAATACCGTGAATGCTTCTTCCTGTGCAGTACCCCAAACAAAAGGCACATCCTTCTTTGTAAGCTCATTGAGAGGTGCAGCAATGGTGCTGAAATCTTTCACAAAACGCCGATAGAATCCAGCGAGGCCAAGGAAACTCCTCACGTGTGTGACCGTTTTGGGCTGCGGCCAACTCTCAATAGCTTCAATCTTGGCTTTATCAACCTCAATTCCCTGTGGAGTAACAACACAGCCAAGAAAAGAGACTCGGTCGGTGCAAAAGGTGCACTTTCCAAGGTTACCAAACAAACGTGCATCACGTAGAGCAATAAAAACAGCACGTAAATGTTCCAAATGTTCCTCCAAAGATCTGCTAAAAATCAATATATCATCAAAGTATACTACCACAAATCGTCCAATGAAAGCACGTAAAACTTCATTCATTAATCTCATGAAAGTACTAGGTGCATTAGTTAACCCAAAAGGCATGACTAACCACTCATATAATCCAAACTTAGTTTTAAATGCTGTTTTCCATTCATCTCCCAATTTCATACAAATTTGATGGTATCCACTACGCAAATCAACTTTGGAGAAAATTGTAGAGCCACTCAATTCATCAAGCATATCATCTAGCCTAGGAATAGGATGACGATAACGAATAGTAATATTATTAATGCCTCTACAATCAACACACATACGCATTGTACCATCCTTTTTCGGCACTAGAATAATAGGAACAACCCAAGGACTAAGGGATTCGCGTATATAACCTTTGTCGAGTAGCTCCTGTACTTGACGCATAATCTCCTTCGTCTCTTCTGGATTGGTACGGTATGGTGCGCGGTTGGGTAGCGATGCACCGGGAATTAAGTCAATCTGATGCTCAATCCCTCGAATAGGTGGTAATCCCGGTGGCACGTCTTGTGGAAAGACGTCGGCGAACTCCTGCAAAATGTTAGTGACAGCAGGAGGCAAAGAGGAAGGCACGTCCTCGAATGAAAATAATGCCTCTTTGCACACAAAACCATAGCAAACAGATTTGCTAAAATCTAGCTCATCAATATCAGATTTGGTGGCAAATAAATATGCAATTTTCAATTTAATTTCAGAAGCAACAGTAGATGGTTTATTATTAGGCTTCATTTGTTGCTCAAATTCTTTTGCCACAATCTGATTTTCACTCTTATTTTTCTCCTGTTTTGCTTTATTAGCTCTATTAATATCATCTTTCAAAATGGAATCAGGAGTCATAGGAAGCAAAGTAATATTTTTATCCTTATGAACAAGAGTATACTGATTGTTTCTACCATGGTGTACAGAATTTTTATCAAATTGCCATGGTCTACCAAGTAATAAGGAACATGCTTGCATAGGTACCACATCACAATCAACATAATCAGCATATGTAGAGATACTAAAATGCACACGAACAGTACGTGTTACCTTAACCTTGCCGCTGTTGTTGAACCATTGGATGTAGTAAGGATGTGGATGTGGTCTTGTGGTGAGATATAGCTTCTCCACCATCTCCATGCTAGCCAAGTTGTTGCAACTCCCTCCATCTATGATCACGCGAACAGAACGTTCCTTCACAACTCCCTTTGTATGGAACAAATTATGCCTCTGATTTTGCTCAGCTTGTGTAACCTGCACACTCAAAACACGTTGAGCAACTAAACATTCATACCTGTCAGCATCTTCAGGAGCCATGTATTGCGTCTCATTATCAGAATCGTCTCCGCCGTGTTCTTCACGTGTAATAAGAGCCAAAGTCTCCTCATCATAGTCACTAGCGGATTCATATCCACCATCCTCAGTAGCAATCATCACACGCTGAGATTTGCAATCTCTCGCAAAATGTCCTCTTCCCTTACAACGACGACAAATAATATCACTGGTGTGCCCTGTTGATGCCATGGAAGAAGAAGAACTCTGTGCAGGCCCAATAGGTGTGCTCTTCGCAGATAATGGTGGTTGTGCCTGCTTCCTTGTATCATGGCTGGAGGTAACAGCTGATGGAGGTGTCGGTGCAGTAGAATGTGAGGAAGTAGAGGATGCACGCGGTGTCCATGATGAAGGTCGTCCTGCAGAAAAGTTAGTTCGCGCCAATGCCTGTCGATCCTGCACTTCACGTTCAGCTTTACAAGCAAGATGGAATAAACGAGTGATAGTAGTATAATCCTTATACTCTAGAATGGTCTGAATCTCTCTATTTAATCCACCCATAAAACGTGCAAGCATAGCTTCATTCTCCTCAACAATACCACATCTAATCAGGCCAGTTTGTAATTGCTGATAATATTCTTCTACAGAATTTTTTCCTTGTCTTAAGCGCTGCAGTTTTTGAAGTAATTCACGTTGATAATATGGTGGAACCCAACGAGTACGCATAGCAGTTTTCAATGCAGTCCAAGTAGCTGGAATAGGATATAATCTACAATGTTCAGACCACCAAACACATGCAAAACCAGTGAAAGCACAAACAGCAGCAGGAACACGTCTCTCCTCGGGATAGTTTAAACATGTAAAACGCTGTTCAGTTTGTAACTCCCAAGTAAGATATATATCAGGAACATATCTACCCTCAAATGGTGGAATATTCAATTTCAGTTTAGGAAGATGGTCATGTACCTCAGGTGGTGGTGCAGCCCTACCGTTGCGATGATATGCATGAGGACGACCTGGTGGTGGTGGTGCTGGTTGTTGCACGTAGTTTTGATTTTGGTCAACCTCATCTTCGTAATGGTCCTCCACCTCTGCAGTAGCAGCAGGAGCTACAGAAACATCAACAGCAGCACCAGAAGCTTGACCAGTCTCAAGGGGAACGCGCTGTGCTCGTCCCACTTGATTCGGAAGGCGCCGTTGTTGTTGTTGTTGTTGTTGTTGAAGAGGTGGGACAGCTGCAGCAGCCGGTGGTGGTGGAAAGCGCGCAAGCAATTCAGCAAACTTGTTATCGAGCTTTGTGTCAAACGTCTTCTCCATGCCATCTATCTTCTCCATGGCCTCGTCAAATCTGTTTAGCACATCTTGCACCTGTTCACTCATCATTTGCTGAAACTTATCATGAAGCTCCTTGTTCGTCAAGTTCTCCCAGTCAGTCTCGTCGACTTGTGATCCTGGCATGGTTAGCAGCAATAGAAACACACAAGAATATGATCCTACAGACTACTAAGAAGTGGTGGGGGTGGCGGGTGTCACAAATCCGACAAGCAAATCTCAAATTCTTACCAGTTCTTACCCAGCAGCAGGCGGTGATCGGCAACCGATGTAGTCAAAACTCGCAAAGCTTGGATAAAGCGATTACCAGGGAGAGTCAAACGCACGATGTAGATGTATGTGGAGCTGGGAAGGCTTATAATATGGTAGCAAAAAGGGTCAGCAATAATCAATTCAGAGATGCAAAGGTGAATAAACGCTCAACGACGGTACTGTGCTGGTCCTAGGCTAGACCGTACTAGAGACGCGAGCCTAGAACACTAACGAAATCACGGCGCTGCACGTAATCAAGGGGAAAGCACACTCTGAATTTTTTTTTTCGAGACCTACGCAGGCAAGGAAACACAAATCCGAAACCTAGATGGATTTCGAGAACAAACCTAATATGAAAAGAACTCGGATTGGTGGTGGATATATGGTGGTAGGATATGGCAGCGGTGGTAGGTTATGGCAGCGGTGGTGGTATATGGATTCGGATTGGTGGTGCTATGTGGCAGTAGTGATGAAGATGTTGCGGCGGCGGCGTGACAACTTATGACCAGAACTCGAAACTCTAAAAGACTAGACGCTAAGACCAGCAACTGGACACGACGATGCAACCGCAAATTCAACAAAGCAAATACAGAAAAGATTATGCAAAGGCTCAGATTGGTTCGGATGGGATGAACTAACCCTAATTTTTTTTGGCTTTTTCGTGGACTATAGGTATGAAGAACAGACTCGATCTAAACTATGAAAAACTGTAAAATCTCACCGAGCAACCTGGAAATCTGATACCACTTGATAGAGGCAAAGGTGTCCCGTCTTTCGATGAGATGGTGGTTATCGTTTTGGAGGAAGTTGACTTTGACGATCCGACTACGAACGTGCGAGGACGTCGCGCCTTAGCAATCGCTAAACCAACTCCGAGAGGTTGTTGACCGCGCCGGAGCACGATCAACCTGACCACGAAGGTCTGTTTCCTGCAGGCAAACGAAGAACAAGCAAGAAACTAAGATTGCAACCTGGATATTGCGAATATAAGAGGAAAGCTTTATTGATCAAGGTGGGGTTCTGTGACGCCTTGGTCTGGTCGTTGAACACAAACGAAGTACGCGAAGTTGCAGCTATGGCGAACTTTTAATCTAAACAAAACCCAAAGTCTAAACGACGCCCTAAGGGTTGTATATATGAGGGAAAGAGGGGGGAATTTCATGGCCCTTGGTGGAGGGGTCCGAAACCAACCCTAACTCTTGTTTCCCCACACATATGGACTCTAAAAACAGCCTATACTCAAGTATTTCGAAATTACATGGGCCTGGCCCAATAATAAGGTGACGCAGCACCTATAATAGCCTCTGGACGAAATTTATGAAGTGGCATCTTGTATATTTCGTCCAAGGCTTCTCGCACTCATTATGGTGGCTTCAAAGTCCTGAAATCATCCATTGTAACTCCATTCTTGTCCCCCTTGCGCATGCCATCATCTCCATGCTTGATCTTGCTACAATGTTCATCCTTCTTGTCCAAGCTAGGCCCTTCATTTGTAAGCAAGACAAATGTATCCAATTTAGGCAGCATCATATTCTCATGAACATTAGATTCATTACCAAGAAACGAAAGTACCTGGTAATTTAATTGGCGTGCGCGAGCTCTAGTAATTGGTCCTGTATATGTGTCAGTTGGAGCTGTGGGTGTAACCTTGTTAGTGATGTCCTCATCAGTATGGAAAATATGACATCGTTGGTCGTCATCTTGTTGATGTTGGAGTGTCAAGACTTTGGAGACAACAAGGTTGGGGCTTGAGTCATTGTCGCAAAACACTTGATTGTCTTCTTCTTCATTGACTTGGCGATGCATAGCGACATGCTCAAGTGCTTCCATCTCATCATCGCTCATGGAGTCATAAGATCCGTCGTCGTTGATGATCATGGTGCGAACGGTCTTGCACTCAAATGACTTGTGGCCTCGTCCTTGGCACTTGAAGCATTTGATGGAGCTCGTCTTGTTATTGTCTTCGGTAGGAGTTGTAGTTGAGGAAGCTCTTGGCTTGAAGTTGTTGGTAGAAGGTGGACGACTCGATGTAGTCGCATTCTTGTAGCTTGACTTGTCACCGAAGTTTGTAGAAGGCTTGGTAGAGGTAGGAGGAGTAGCCGAAGTCGTTGAAGCTTGGTTGTAGGAGCCGAAGTTCTTGGAGTTGAACTTGGAGTACTTGTAGTCCTCTTGAACTTGTCGCTCCGCTTTGGTTGCTTGATGTACTAGCTCGAGGAGGTTGTTGTATGGTTGGAAGTCCGCAATCTTCTTGATGGGATAGTTGAGTCCATTCAAGAATCTCGCCATAGTTTGCTCTTTATCTTCCGTGATGTTTGCTCGTATCATGGCAATCTCCATCTCCTTGTAGTACTCTTCAACGGACTTGGTACCTTGCTTGAGGAGTTGTAGCTTCTTGAACAAGTCGCGGTTGTAGTGTGTAGGCACAAAGCGTGCTCTCATCACTTCCTTCATTTGAGCCCAAGTGGTGATAGGAGGTTCGCCTTTTGCTTCTCTTCTCTCTATGATTTGCTCCCACCAAATGAGAACATAGTCTTGGAACTCAAGTGATGCCATTGCGATCTTCTTCTCTTCATCGAAGTTGTGAAGGCGAAAGATCTTGTCAACTTTCAATGCCCATGAGAGATATTCTTCGGGATCAATGCTTCCGGAGAACTTTGGCATGGTGAACTTGAGCTTGCCATAGCGATGCTCGTCATTGTTTCCTTGCCTATTGGGAGGGCGATCTCGATTTTGGCGGTTTGCCATATCTTGTTGCTCTTGAGGATGTAGACGTTCTTGTTGGAGTTGATGTTCTTGTCGGTATTGTTGCTCATGTCGCGCTTGAGTAGGAGCTTCTTCTTGCATTCTTGCTTGATGGCGCCTTTCTTGCATCTCATCGCGAAGGAAATCCTCTTCTTGACGATTGTGTCGAGTGCGGGCTGCCACATTGCGATGTGCATCTTGTAGAGCACGTTGCGCCTCCATAGCTTGAGCTTCTCGACGTTGTTGTGCTTGGCGGTTAGCCACGGCATCTTGTTCTTCTTGATATTGACGTGCTCGCTCTTCTTGTTGTTGGCGTAGTCGTTGCCGTTCTTGTGCTTGCTCAAGTGTAGCTTGGTTTTGACGACGTCGACCTTCTTGCTCGTCGAATAGCTCTTGTGAACTCTTGTCATGTAGAGGTTGCCGGCGGTCATTTCGAGCTTGACGTGCGGCTTGACGAAGAGTGTTTGACGTAGGTGTACTTGAGTCTTGCGTTGAGTCGGTGTGTCGACTTGAGCGGCTTCGTCGATGAGAAGATGTTGAGGAAGAACGTCGGTTGATGATCAATGTCCGGAGCTCATTGTATTGAGTAGACATGTTGGTGTTGATGAGGTCGATTTGTTCCTTGGTACTTTGTTGGAATTGGCGCGCGTCCTCGGCGACTTGACCAATGTACTCTCGCATAGCTTCACTCTCTTGATGTAGAGCTCGTTGGACGCCGAATAGATGTAGTTTGGTGACGTAGTTGTTCGCTTCTTGAGGATCGTCGAAGATCGGGTTGGTAGATGAACTTGGCCTATCCATCATCACAAGCAAGTATGTGAGTGGAGAAAGGAGAAGACAATATCAATGTACCTTAACCGAGGTTGAAAATGGATCGATGATCACTCAACAATGTAACCCGGAAATAGTACTATTGGTATCACTTCGTGTCGATTCTCACACCTACACAAGTAAAGCTTTGAGAGGAGCTCGGTTAGGATGTGGCACAAATTCAATGCAATAGTCAAAGTGACTCAAAGATGTTGAAAATGGTTCACAAATTTGCTCATGCAACAAGTAGATCACTAGCAAAGGTAGCACACGGAACACACGCACGGATAGACAAATGTGGTCGTGCAACCAAGGGTGAGCGAAAATGTGGTAAACCACGGAAAATGCTCGTGTTGCACAACACTAGAGAGACGCTAACCGATTGCTTAATAGGCGGATACGCACTTGTGCACGACCTATAAGAGGCAAAATGTAACGACTATCTATCACAAGTATGCTATGAGTGTATGATGTGCCGATGCTTGAGCACAAGATGATGTTGCTATAATGTATGATCTCTTTGGATGCAAGGCGTATGATGCTATTGTTTCTTTGCTTGGATTGGCTCTTTTGCTTAAAAGCTTTTGAGCTCTTTCTTTGGGCACATATGCATTCTTCTCGAATCGAGGTAGCTATTGTGTATGCGGAGCACTCTTGTGGCACACGGGGATATGCAAGATACCAAGATGATGTGATGTTACTCACAATGATGTAGTATGCAATATCTATGACGATCACTAATGTGCTCAAGTGTCGTGGCCTGGCAATACTCAAATGGCTAGTCTCAATGGGGAAGCTACGCAAAGATGGTTCATAGGGTGACAATGCAATTGCAAGGTAGAATGAGCGAAGTGTCGTCGATGTTACCGTCCTTGCCGAAGTGGAGCGGTGGTGTTGTCGAAGTCTTGCCGTCCCAAGGTAGCCTAAACATCCAAGGAAACGGTGAAACCACAACTCAAGTATCCAAGGCAAAGGGAGGCACACTTTTCAAACTCAGAGCAGGAAAGCGATGGTGGTTGTGGAAGGTGGATTGTATTTGCGGAAGGTGGTTGGTAACTGAACAAAATCAGCTGCGTCAGGAAATGTCGGACGTCCGGCAGTTACCGGTCGTCCGGTCGGTCTGTAGTGGTCGGACGTCCGTTGGAGACCGGAAATCCGGAAAAAGCGTTCTGTTGTCTGGGTGCCGGTCGTGAGGTGTTTAGCGGACGCCCGGTGTCTCGAGGGAGGCCGGACGTCCGGTAAACGTCGGTCGTCCGGTAGGTCTGTGAAGCGGTTGGTGGGATCCGTGGAGAAATTGGCGAAACATGGTCGGATTTGCGGTGGGAAACGGTGAAAAAGGTGGGGAAATGCTAGATCGACACGTGGCACAGCAAATCCATGGAACAAATTCAACAAAATCTTGCCAAATCAACAGATCACAAAAAAATTTTGGGGCTTTTTTTTGTGGGGAATTTTCGAAATAGGGAAGAACACGACAAAAACAAGCTAGAAAACGAAGTGTGGGGCTCCAAAATCGTGAGAAACCTTTGCTCTTGATACCATATGATACAGGGTGGAACCCTAATCAGCGGATCTTTCACGTTTGGAAGTTGGCACACGATGAACACGGGGGATCACAAGAGAAAGACGGGGGAAAACACAAGAGGAAAACACTCAATCAACACGAAGATAATCACACAAGCACTAGATTCGCGATACAAGGTTGAGATACATGATCCAAAGTCAACACCGGTGATACAAAGATAGTCTTCTCCGTGAGGAGGTCTTGATATCCCTGGGGATCTTCTCCGTGAAGGAGGTCCTGAATCCGAAGTGGATCTTCTCCGTAGAGGCGCACCGTCTCGTGGGAGAAATCCACACAAGTCTAAGAATGAGCTAAACCACAGCTGAGTCTAACGGAGGGGAGTCAACAGTATTTATATTACATGGGCGGTCGCAGTCGTAGCGGACGTCCGTGGGTTACCGGACATCCGGTGGTTCCGGAGGGACCGGACGTCCGGTAATCCTCGGATTTCCGCTATTTAGCTTCTGTTGCCGAAGTCACAGACGTCCGGTGGCTTCCGGTCGTCCGGTCGTCTGGGGGAGGCCGGACGTCCGGTGACTTCCAGTCGTTCGGTGCCTGGAAGTCGCCGGTCGTCCGGTGCAGGCCGGACGTCCGGTGCCTGTAGCATCTTCAGCATTCCTTCTTCTTGTCTCGTGTACTTGTCGGGCCTGTCCTCTTGAGCATCGTGTAGAGCTGTCCCGCGGCCTTCGTCCAAGCACCTGAGTATGCATAGAGTCTCTGATGAAGGTAGAGGCCGTGTCTCAAGTGAATCCGAAAGATGTAAAGAGAGGAGCGAGGTCACCTCGGTCTCGAAAGCTCTTGCACGGGCTCTAGTCATGGGTCCTTTGGGCACTTGGTGAAGCGACGAAGGGTCCATGGTAATGACCCTAGGATACACCGTATCATTCTCCGAGGTGGAGGCCTTGAATCCGTAGTGGATCTTCTCCGTAGAGGCGCACGGTCTCGTGGGAGAAATCCACACAAGTCTGAGAAATGAGCTAAACCACAGCTACCTCGAAAGGAGGGAAGTCAACAGTATATATATTACATGGAGGGACGCAGTCGGGGCGGACGTCCGGTGGTTCCGGAGGGACCGGACGTCTGGTAATCCTCGGATTTCCGCTATTTAGCTTCTGTTGCCGATGTCACGGACGTCCGGTGGCTTCCGGTCGTCCGGTCGTCTGGGAGAGGCCGGACGTCCGGTGTCTTCCGGTCGTCCGGTGCCTGGAAGTCGCCGGTCGTCCGGTGCAGGCCGGACGTCCGGTGCCTGTAGCATCTTCAGCCTTCCTCCTTCTTGTCTCGTGTACTTGTCGGGCCTGTCATCTTGAGCATCGTGCAGAGCTGTCCCGTGGCCTTCGTCCAAGCACCTGAGTATGCATAGAGTCTCTGATGAAGGTAGAAGCCATGTCTCAAGTGAATCCGAAAGATGTAAAGAGAGGAGCGAGGTCACCTCGGTCTCGAGAGCTCTTGCACGGGCTCGAGTCATTGGTCCTTTGGGCACTTGGTGAGGCGATGGAGAGTCCATGGGGATGACCTTGGGATGCTCCGCATCACTTGGGTTCCTTGTAATGATGTTATTAGCTGAGTCCAGAATGTTCTTGAACGAACCTGCCATGCTAGCCGAGGTGATGACGTCGCACCGATCAATGAGTTCCCCCATCGCCTCATCATTCATATCGGGGCAAGAATAACGGGGCCGTTTCCGGCTTGTTCCCTCAATGAAGAAGACGATGGAACAATGGCAGAAAGAAGGGTGAAGGCAAATGGAGGAGGGACGAAGAGCGTGCGACAGCAGTTCCAAATCAAGAGGGAAAGGCGAAGAGTCGGTGTATGGTTGCTAGTTTGCCATGGTACACGAAGAGGCGCCCCGGCCTACTCGTCCTTTCAGAAATTGTATAAAAGGACTCGTTGTCGTCTCACTAACATGTTGGAACGGGACCACATGTCAACGAAACATGGTGTGTAATTTCTCGTGCAAAATGTGATCTGGCCAAGTTGGCCCGAGGTGCCGCATTAGTTATCGCTGAATAATATAAAATATTATGAGTGCAGACGCTCCACCCCGAGGTTTGTAGCTCCTTCTCGGTCGTCGGGAATCTATGTTCTTCCACTCTTTCGTTTAAGACATGAGCTTTGTTCATCCTGTTGCCGGCACGCGGGACATCTATATGCCTCCATTTTACAAAATCATACTATATGCCTCCATGACACGCGGGACATCTAGCATCAAGGTGGCGTGTCATGCAAGAAAATGGAGATATGCAGTGCGTAAGTGAGTCATGCACTTCGATGGCACCTAGTACTACGCAATATTTTTTCTCCTCGATGGCATGTGAATAGTGCATGTACTCAATGACAGAGAACGGGATGGTAGCCATGGACATGGTCGACCCTTTTTGAAGAGAGTACTAATAAAAATATATTTGAATAGAGTACTAATGACAGAGTACGTAACTTTGATGTGTCCCGTCAACTCACAAAACGACGAGAAGCTTGCTTACTACGCCTTCTCCCTCGCCAATGCGTGCGCGGTGGCTCGCAGCACGAGGAGAAACTTTTTCTTACAAGCGGTGGACGTGCAGCAGTTCATTTGGTGTCAGATTGCCAGAAGTAGTACCATCATTATTGTTCGACTTCCGAAAGAGGAGAAGATCCAAGCGCAAGGTCACCTACTAACCTACAATACTACTACACCCGCAAAAAAACCTACAGGACTACTATAGCCAAAGTTGGTCCACCTTTTTAGAGCATGGTTAATTAATGTAGGCGGCTCTTGCAGCGGCACATCATTTAGAGCAAGTACTCTCTTTGTAGGATCAAAGGAAGTGAAACAATTGTTGGAGTGGATGCTAGATTGTCAATTAAAACATGATTACATAGGAAAAAATCCTATAACATTCTATCCTATGAATCAAACGACCAATGTAGGAAAATTATGAGGGGGGTCTCTCCAACAGTGTTCCCCGGCTCGCACCTAGCATCACGGTGGTCGAACTTGGAGTCATTCATCTGGTACACGGGACCACATGTCAACGAAACATGGTGTGTAATTTCTCGTGCAAAATGCGATCTGGCCGCGTTGGCCCGAGGTGCTGCATTAGTTATCGACCTTAATTTTTTTAATGGCGTGCCGTTCAGTTTTGAAGCACGACTAACTGGTACTGTTTGCAGAGAAAATATATAAACTACTCTACCACTACTCCACCTCTAGTACTAGTAGTATAAAAAAGATATATAGGCTGGAGCTTCAGAGCTTTCTTACGAAGAGCTGCCCACTTGCTTCTCACAGTATCACCCTCTCTCCATATCTAAAAAAGACGGCCTCTCTCTCCCTCCTCACCGGTGGTCACAGATCCGCCGGGGAAGAAAAGGACGTGCAGCGTTGACGCACTCGTCGTCGGCGAGCAAGATCACGCACTGACGACAAGGCCATCCTCTCAGACCTAGCGCCCGCGCGGGATGGCCTACGTCCCCAAGCTCGCTGTCGTAGTGCGTGCGGAGGACGACGACCACGAGCGAAGCCACTTCCTGCCGACCCTCAGGTATGCTACCTCTTTTCTAACCATACCCTTATTCTATTGCTCCATCTGCCACGTCGCTGCATGTGGATCTTTTTTCCACTCCACCATCTTCCCAATTTGCTATCCTCTGCTCTGCTGGTCACGCACACGAAACCCTTAATTTGCACTATTAAAGAAAACCCTACTTCATGCAGACTAATCCATGTCTGGGTTGAATAAGGAAAGGAAGGGAGATTGTACTGTCCAAGAGAGTAGGCAACGAACCCGCATCTAGGTTGAAAAGGGGAAAATCAGTAGCTAAGGAACGAGTCTCGTGTCTCTTGGTTGAAGATGGGTAGAAAGGCATGACAACGCAATAGAGAATGACCAGGTCGATCGGTTTGTTGTCTTCACATAGGAAAAAGGTGGCTGAACATAACAAAAATGGGACGTAATCCACATATGCTACATGGATATTTGTTGCTCTGGGCAACCATACCTCCCTCACCACTCTATGCGTCCGTGGAGGTACATCGTACTGGTGTGCCCACTGTCCGAATGGGTCTCCCATGCTCTTATTGCCACTTTTTTGCTGTTAGTATAATGCCAGTGGTAAAGTCAATCAATGCTACTGCTAAAGTGATGCCACATTTAACTAATGCCGCACTCAGTCTAATGCCACCGATAAATTTAAGCAATGCCATTAATGTCTCTGGATTATTTCAGGGTTAGCTGTTGATTGTGGATGTATTAAAGATTTTTCAGCCAAGGCATTCTAATGTTGTTGCACAGCCAGTATACCAACGATGAAACTTGTTACTACCTTCAGATTTTTGCACTGTTAATGCTTATAGATTACATACCTCACTTTCATGAGATAAGTCAATTTTTTTGTACAGTGTCACTAAAATGCCAAGGCGCAGATGTCATTTTATTTTGGTTAAACCGCACAAAAAATTATGAAGATAAGAGGAAAGGTCAAGAGTGGGCACCTCCTTATCCGGATGTTTTCTTTGATTCGGTTGGTCAAGTTTTATGTTTAATCGACTATCAAGATTGGGATATCAATTTTCAGGTCCTCTAGAGTTCGAAATGATATATACCTTTAAGGTACATGGTTTGCAAAAAAATTATACTATCATTAGTTCATAATGCTAGTTACCTTCAGACTTTTGTATTTGGTTTAATGTTGTTGCGAGCTAGTATACCAATGCTAAAACTTGTTATCTTTACATTTTGTATTGTTAATGCTTATAGAAATCTTCAAGTGCTAGCTTATGGAGATCAGTTCAGTAAAACCATTATACTCTACCTCGTAATAAAAAAATTACCCCACTGTTCCACTAGCCAGTGGATTAGTGTATATATGTACTATTTGAATGGTGTTGCATTAGCGTATCGACATATATAAGGTGTGGCAAGCTTTCCCATAGCAACAAGTTTCAGCATTGGTATACTAGTTGTGCAACAAGTTTTAGCATTAGTACAGAGGGTGTAGAGTTCACTCAAATACTGCCAGTAAAGCTAGCCACACCTTTGTTAAGATTGGGATAGCAATTTTTCATGTTCACCCGAGTTCGAAATGATATTTACCTTGAAGGTACATGGTTTGCAATTTTTTAATACTGTCATTAGTTAATAATGCTAGTTACCTTCAGACTTTTGTATTTGGTTTAATGCTCTTGCACAGCTAGTATACCAATGCTGAAACTTGTTACCTATACATTTTGTATTGTTAATTCTTATAGAAATCTTCCAGTGCTGGAGCTTATGGAAATCTTCCAGTGCTAGAGCTTATAGAAACCTTTTCCCATTAAGAAATTGGAATGCTTATATTTGTGAGTCTATGCTTCAACTAGTGCCACTTTTATAGTAATCACACTTTCAATATCTATGCAAATAGGGATGCTCGATTTTAGTGGAACTGTCCAACTGGTTCAACATTAGGAGCATGTTTTCTTCCAAACCTTTATATCCAATTGGTGGCACTATGAGTTGTTCATTAAAAAGGTACATGGTTTGCTACTATCTTGCTACTCTTTTTGCACTGTCATTAGATAGTAATACTAGTGGTTTGCATGTGAATTTATTGGCAGGGTGGACCTACATTGGAGGTGCAGGACATGATTCAATGATTGGATGCTCAATTTCGGTTGTATCGATTTCACCTCTTCCATCACCGCGAACATGGATATCCTTGGTCTGATGAAGAATAGGCGCTATATTTCTGCTATGAACAAGCAAATAAATTCAGTATGAAATTGTCCAGGGCAAAACATGACTGTATCAAATTGTCCAGTGCAAAACATGACAGATGCTAAGCGGAAGAGACATGTTTAAACCGAAAATACAAGGTGGGGTATATGTTTACTAGCTGCTTGATATTTGTGCAGACAGAGATGTGTGCCCGTTGCTATTTGGAAAACACACAAAGTGACCGCAATTTTGGTTGAACTGCACAAGAGAATAGTATAGTCACTGCATGCAGTGCCATTTGAAAATAGACACAAAAAGATTGGATAGTCACTTCATGGACTGCAGAAAAGTAGTAATGTACTATTTATTGGCGAACACTAGGTGCTTCATTGCTTTGGTCTTATTATACAATGGGCATCATTTTGCCTAAGTTAAAGTTTGTATTCCGAAAATAGTCTCGTCGTGTGAATCGAGAGAAGACCAAATCATATTGCAGTGATGTTCCTCCATCATGTGTGGTTCATTCTGATGGTTTCAGCTGTTGGTGAAACCACTTATGTTTGCAAGAGGAATTGTAGACTTCACAAACAAATTTGTCTTTGAGTCTGTACTAAATGTTGGCCAAGAGAAGCATCCATGTTAGTAGGAAGAACATATGTTTTTTCTAGATCTTTGCTTTTGGAGCTGAATATTTGTATATGATCTGTGAATCGTTGAGATGCATTAACATGTTGATCTTATGTATGGGAATCATACTAGTTGGTTTTAGTTGTGTCTGATCTTTGCTTTTGGAGGTACATATTTGTATATGATCTGTGAATCATGGAGATGCATTAATAGTTCCTTATATCTCTTCGCTCGGTGTTTACAAGTTACTGATCGATCACTAGCTAGCCTACTAATGCGCTCCTGGCAGTTTTAGTTGCGATGCAAGATCCGAAGTGGCAGTTTTTTGAATAAAAATGCCTACCTCTGAAGAAACTGACAAGCTACTCTGAAGAAAATGCCATGCGAATATGAAGAAACTGCCAGCAAAAACGTTCACAAATGCCTTATCTCCCAATGAGTGTTCATCAGTTAATGCGATCGTACACGTACACCATCCGACCTACTTGATCCTACACGGATAAATAGCGGATCACGCATGTACTACCTCCTTTCCGGTTTGCAGGGCTCAATTGAAAAAATGACCTACTCGATCCTACACAAATAAATAGCGGATCACACACGTACTACGTCCTTTTCGGTTTGCAGGGCTTAATTCAAAAATCTCACCAACCAAGGTAGATGATAAGTGGTGGAATGATTTTTGACAAGGAGGGAGTACCTCATCTGGATGATTCGAGTTCGCAAATGCCTTATCTCCTAGCTAAAGTTCATCAACTAATGCCCTCGGCTACGACTCGTTGCATGCTGCAGCGCGTACTAGCTGCGAGCGATTTTGAGTGCCTGCATGCGGCCGACCGTAATTAAGGCAGCTAACTGATGCGAAAAAAGATACGCTTTAATTGTTGCGGGCCATTTAAATCTATGGAATCATCATTGACAAGGAGGGAGATGATTCGAGTGCACTCGTTTGACAGTCATGCCGGCGTGCGACCCAACACGGACGGGACGGGACGACACAGTCAGAATTTCAGTTTCTCTAGTTTTCCACGGCAAGATGGCGCGCTAAGCCATGCCTGCTTAATTATGCATTGAATTCCGATGACCGTGTCACTACCTTCCTCTTATAAGTACTGTTTCCCGGCCATCTATGGTGGCACCGTGACCCAGCTCGCCCTATCCTCATAAGCCCCCACCGGCCCGACATCGCTCGCCACTTATCCTCGCTCTCGCCACGCCCGACATGCCCCCTCCTGTCCGCGATAGGCGAGGCCGGAGGCAGTCACCGCCGGAACTAGTGTTCGGTTTTTCACCGGAAGCCAGACGGAGGGAGGAGGCATTCTATCGGTCTTTAGATGGCAATGCGGAGATCGAAGACTTGTTGGAGCGCGACCGCCTGGCGGAGGAGCAGGAGTGATTGGAGCGCGACTGCTTGGCGGAGGAGCAGCGTATCGCCGATTTGCGCCGCCAGCGGGACATGGAGCAGCAGCGCACCGACGCTCTGAGTAGCGAGCAGAGCGCCCGCAACTGGGCTGACTATGTGGAGGCCGGCGTAGCCCTGGAGGCTGTCGGGCACACACGCGTTCGCGACGTCGATTTTTACTACCAGCTCGTCAAGTGGGTTTCCCGCTTAGAAGTCGAAGCTTCAGTGGACCACGCCGGCATGGAAAGGGCCAACGCGCGCGAGCAACGCGCCCTATCGCACCTCTGGCAAGTCCGAGGCGAGGCGGAGGACGCCGGTGCCGGCGTTTAGCGTGTACCGCAGATAGCGGCCGGCATTGTCTAGTTAGCTAAGAGTAAGTTAGTAATTGTACGCTACGAGAGTATTAGTGGGAGTAGATAGTTAACTTGGCTATGATGGTTGTCAATGTGGAAGTTCAGTACTCTATATGTGGATCAGTCCTGTTACTTTGCTCTGAATGTTGAACTTTCCGTTTGAACGTATGGAATGGGCTGTTATTTTTTTAAATGGGTTGTATTTGTCCTCCATGGATTTATAGGCTGACTTATGGGCCTACCAAGTTGATGCCTACACAATCAGGAGATGATTGTACGTGGAGAGGATGACAGCAGAGACCCGCCAAGGTCATGGCAATACGCAAGCAAGTGCCTCCTTATTTCAAGCCAATAAAAAAATGGCTCCTCCTAATGGATTTCTGACATCTGGGTCCCATGCCATTGTCAACGTAGTTAATAAACGACATAATTGCACAACGAGTGGCTGACAGCAGGGACCCAGCAGCTCGCCCAGTTATTTTTGTTTTGGGTTAATTTGATAAATGCCACTCCGAATCTGGTGTTTCTGAGAAATGCCACTTCGATTTCCAAACTTTGAAAAATGCCATTTCATGCCATTTCTAGTGGCATTTTTCGAAGTCTGGAGTGGCGGTTTTCGAAGTTTGCAAATTGCAGTGGCGTTTTCCAAAGTTTGCAAAAATTACAGTGTCATTTTTCAAAGTTTGGAAATTGCGGTGGCATTTTTATAAATCGCCATAATTGGAGTGGCATTTATCTAATTTGTTTTTGAGACGGAAGCAGTGTGTCAACTGGGATGTGCGGGGCACTCTGGCCTGTCTAGACAGCCTTCCCTTTTATGTTTACCACAGACCATCCAAATAGTTTTTTTCTTTCTGAAAATGGCTAGCCCGGTTTTTTTGTGATTTGCCAAGTAAGTCGCTTTGTCAGGCCTGTTGGGTTGCAAATCTTTCAAGACGAGGAGAGCTTCATTCGGCTGGACGGGAAAATGGCCTATCAGTAATGAGAAATGGGATGTACATTTTTAAAACACATCAAACCGGCAATTAGTTTCAATTTTATTTTCATTTCGAGATTTTAAATTGCATTAATTATTATGTGCGAAAAAATTGTTGGATTTTATATTGATATACATTTATTTTTAAAATCAGTTTGAATGTGACTCGAAATTTCGGGATTAAAAACAGTTCGGACTGCACTGAAATATGCAAAAATTCATATAATTTTTTAAACGTGGCCACAATATGGGCTGTAATGCTAACAAAAAGAATATGGGCTCCAAAAAAAATCTTAAGAATTAGCAAATGGGTTGTAAATTATTAGAAATAATGGCAGATGGGTTGTATGATGTTTTCCATAAGTTTGAGGCTTTCCTAAAAAAAGGTTGACACACAAGCAGTGACTGTTGGATGTCCATCCAACGGTCGTCGTGCTTCTTCAATCTTTGCTCTTCTTGCTCCAGCAGCTCAAACAAGCGTCGGCGGGACTGCCTGCTCTCTCCTCCCCACGGCTGGCTGTGCTGCCGCGCAGGCCTCACCGCCCCACTGTACTCCCATCGCTGGCCTAGCCATCTCTCTACTCACCCACACATGTTGTTTTCTCCGGGGACGGCAGACGAACCAGTAAACCCTCATACTCCTCCGCGTGGGAAACAACTGCCGAGTCTTCCCTGGCTCTGTGTCGTTCCCTTCCTAGGCCTCGCCGTCGTCCACCGCCCTGGTGCTCTCGGCGCGGCCTGGTCAAAGTGGTCAATGAACGACATCCATCGGAAGTGGACTGTACGTGGAGAGGCTGACAGCTGGGTCCATGGCCGCACGCAAGGAAATGCCTCCTTATTACACGCAAAATAATGGTTCCTCCACCTGATAGCTAGGACCCACGGGAAGGGCTTCTGTATTTCGCGAAAAAAACGCCCCCCCAGCTGACAGATCGGACCCACCAGCTATATCTTCGCACGCAAGGAAATGCCTCCTTATGACGCACAAAAAAATGAATACCCCCCTGCTAGCTGGGACCCACCATAGTGGGTGGCTGACTTGTGGGCCTACTAAGTTGACGGAGACAGAGGGCTTTGTCAAGTTAGTCAATATGAACGATTCTATCTCCAGTGACCGTACGATGTCCATCCAACGGCCATAGTGCTTCTTGAACCTCTGGTCTTCTTGCTCTAGCCGCCCAAAGCAGCGCCGATCGTGCCGCCTCCTCCTGCCTCCTGTGGCCGGCTGTGCTGCCGCGGAGGCCTCACCACCCCCATAATACTCCCACTACTGGCCAGGCCATCCCTCCACTCACCCACACCCCCTGTTATTCTGCGGTGACGGCAGCCTCACACCGCAGCCGAACCAGTGAACCCTCGTACTCCTCTCCGCGTGGGCATCCACTTCCGCGTCTTCCCCGGCTCCGCATCGTCCCCGTCCTAGGCCTCGTCGTCGTCCACCGCCTTGGTGCTCTCGGCGCGGCGTGGTCAATGTGGTCAACGACCGACTTCCATCAGAAGAGTACTATACGTGGAGAGGCTGACAGCTGGGTCCATGGCCGCAGCTGGATCCACGGCCATAGCCCAGTTTTTTTTTGTGATTTGCCAAGTAAGTCGCTTTCTCAGGCCTGTTGGGCTACATATCTTTCAAGACGAAGAGAGCTTCATTGGGCTGGCCGAGAAAATGTCCTATCAGTAATGAGAAATGGGTTGTACATTTTTAAAACACATCAAACCGGCAACTAGTTTCAAATTTCTTTTTTTCATTTCGAGATTTTAAATTGCATTGATTTTTATGCGTGGACAATTTGCTGCATTTTATATTGATATACATTTATTTTTAAAATCAGTTTGAATGTGACTCAAAATTTCCGGATTAAAAACAGTTCGAACCGCATCGAAATATGTAAAATTTCTTATATTTTTTTAACCGTGCCGACAATACGGGCTGCAATGCTAACTAAAAGAATATGGGCTCCAAAAAAACCTTAAGAATTAGCAAATGGGTTGTACATATTATTAATAATGGCAGATGGGCTTTATGATGTTTTCCACAGATTTGAGGCTTTCCTACAAAAAAGGGTGACGCACAAGCAGTGACTGTTGGATGTCCATCCAACGGCCGTTGTGCTTCTTCAATCTCTGCTCTTCCTGCTCCAGCCGCTCAAACAAGCGCCATCGGGACTGTCTGCTCTCTCCTCCCCGCGACCGGCTGTGCTGCACGCTGGCCTCACTGCCCAACTATACTCCCATCGCTGGCCTAGCCATCCCTCTACTCACCCACACCTGTTGTTTTCTCCGGGAACGGCAAAAGAACCAGTAAACCCTCGTACTCCTCCGTGTGGGAAACAACTGCCGAGTCTTCCCTGGCTCCGTGTCATTCCCTTCCTAGGCCTCGCCGTCGTCCACCGCCCTGGTGCTCTCGGCACAGCCTAGTCAACGTGGTCAACGACCGACATGCATCTGAAGTGGACTGTACGTGGAGAGGCTGACAGCTGGGTCCACGGCCGCACGCAAGGAAATGCCTCCTTATTACGCGCAAAATAATAATTCCTCCACCTCACATCTGGGACCCACCGAAAGGGCATCTGTATTTCGTGAAAAAAACGTTACCGCCGCTGACAACTCGGACCCACCAGCTATATCTTCGCACGCAAGGAAGTGCCTCCTTATTACGCACAAAAAAATGAATACTCCCCCTGTTAGCTGGGACCCAGTCTAGTGGCAGGCTGACTTGTGGGCCTACTAAGTTGACGGGGACAGAGGGCTATGTCAACTTAGTCAATATGCACGATTCTAGCTCCAGTGACCGTACGATGTCCATCCAACGACCGTAGTGCTTCTTCAACCTCTGGTCTTCTTGCTCCAGCCGCCCAAACTAGCTAGCAAACCAGTGTTGGTCGTGCCTCGTGCTCTTGCCTCGCGTGGCCGGCTGTGCTACCGCGGAGGCCTCACCGCCCCTACTACTCCCACCGCTGGCCAAGCCATTCCTCCACTCACCCACACCCCATGTTATTCTGCGGCGACGGCAACCTCACACCGCAACCGAACCAGTGAACCCGCGTACTCCTCTCCGAGCGGGCTTCCACTGTCGCGTCTTCCTCGGCTCCACCTCGTCCCCTTCCTAGGCCTCGCCGTCGTTCACCGCCCTGGTGCTCTTGGCGAGGTGTGGTCAACGTGGTCAAGGAACGGCTTCCATTGGAAGAGTACTGTACGTGGAGAGGCTGACAGCTGGGTCCACGGCGGCAGCAAGGAAGTGCCTCCTTATTACGCGCAAAATAATTATTCCTCCACCTAACAGCGGGGACCCACCGGACGGGCCACCATATTACATGAAAAAAATGTTCCCCCCTGACTGCTGGGACCCACCAGCTACATCTTCGCACACAAGGAAGTGCGTCCAGGCAAAAAAAAAAATGTTTCGCCCCCTGACTGCTGGGACCCACCAGGTACATCTTCGCACGCAAGGAAGTGCCTGACAGTCGGGACCCACCTGGTCGAAGCGTACGTAGCATTGTCATTCTGGTCGCGAACGTGTACGTACATACTGGTCGATGTAGAGGCGCGCGCGTGTCATAGTAGAGGCACGCACGTAGCATATACACGTACATACAACGGCCAATGTGCAAGAAACAAAATACGGCCATGTACGTACATACGGGCAGGGTCTCGAACGCCTACTCGCGTATACGTACGGCCAGTGCTCGTGTACTTGGCTGGGTCAGAACGGAGAAACAGCGTCAACGTCGTGTTCATGGGGAGCCAACCGGCTGGGTCGGAACGGAATGTGTCGTCGTGCTCATCGGGAGGGCTTGGACGGAACAGCCGATGGAAACGAGGCCTAGCATGCCGTAGAACGGAGGAAACAACCTTGTGTTCAACCAGCCACGGTCGAAACGGGATCCTGTTCATCGGGAGGGGTCTGGAGTACCGCAAAACGGAGGAAACGGACCTCCTACGGTCGAAATGGGGGGTCCTGTTGATCGGGAGGGGTCTGGCGTACCGCAAAACGGAGGAAACGGACCTCCTACGGTCGAAATGGGGGTCATGTTCATCGGGAGGGGTGTGGCGTACCGCAAAACGGAGGAAACGGACTTGTGTTGGAGCGCTACGGTCAAAATGGGGGTCCTGTTCATCGGGAGGGGTGTGGCGTACCACAAAACGGGACTCCACGGGATATTGTTCATCACCACCGTCGACCCCCTCCAGCCTCCACGGGCTATTGTTCATCCACCGTCGAGCTCCTCCAGCCTCCACCTGCGACTGTTCATCCTCCACCGCGCGCTACTCCACCGGCCACTGTTCAACCAGCCCTCTCCACGAGCTCCTGTTCAACCACCCCTCCACGGGCTACTATTCATCCAGCCCTCCACCGTCTACTATTCATGCAGCCCTCCACGGGGTGGTCCTGTTCATGCAGCCCTCCACAGGGTCATGTTCATGAAGTCCCAACCGGCTCGATCGAACGGGGTCATGTTCATGCAGAGGCAACACCACGGGGTCCTGTTCAGCCACCCCCCACCGGGAACTGTTC
>LR738713.1:264860125-264885778 GCA_902687465.1 Secale cereale | reverse complement strand
CCCCAGCAACGCTCACTGTTCATGCAGAGGCAGCATCGATCGACTTCAGTTAGCAGCAGTAGAGAAGGAATCGCTCGATCGGGTTCAGTTAACAGCCATCGATCGATCGCTCCGGTTCAGTAACGCGTAGCCTGCAATGCAATCGCTCGGGTTCAGTTAGAGCCCAATGCCTCGCACCCACGCGCGTGCGTGTACGTGAGAAACGCGCATCGCTCGGCCCCGACCACCCACCGTAACCGGGAACACCCCGATATTTTCCTCGCCCTCACTTCTACCATGGTTTTTTCCGTCATGGAGGGCCCAAAGAATGTCACGCAGCTGCGTCTCCGGCCCGCCCAGGACGAAAAGCCCATTTTCTGTCAAGATTTTTTGTCATAGAAGTACGACCCCACCACATCTATGATGATACCGTGTTTTGTCACAATTATTGTCATAGAAGTGTCATAAGTATGACAGAAAAAAGTTTAGTTCGGCCCAAAATGTCACGGATGTGTCTTTTTTTTAGTGACTTATCGCCGTTTACACGACATGTACTCGGCAACCTTCAAGCGGAAGCCCAGCGAGGGTGTCAGCCACGACCTGACTAACCACACAAGTCTCTAGTCCAGGTTTATCGCCTATTCGGGTTCCATCCGCAAGGAGATCCGGTCGGGGTGTCGCTCACGACCCCAAATGATGTGGACAGGGTTCCCGATACACCAAACGGGCGACTCGGTACACCGTGCTACGATGTATCTACCATGTCATAGCCCACCCCTAGGTTCAGCGCTACGCACGGCGTCCAACACATATCCTACAAACACCAGAAACTAGTTGAAACTCCTGGACAGAGATCGGGTTGATTAATAAGTCGAGAGGGTCCATTGGTTTCAGGCCCATCGCGTGGTAGTAGTTGTTCATGGATCACAAATACGGAACTCAGTTCCTGAGGACGGTTTCAATGAGACAATCCACCATGTACTCCTAGATGGCCTCTCACCGCTACCTTTGCCAAATCGTGTTGACACACTTAGCTCACACACAGTAGGACATGTTCATCACCATTCCAATTCATCCCCGATGAATGAGACCTGACTCAACTCTAAGCAGTAGCAGGCATGAAAAACAAGCATGAATGAGTAGGCACATCAGGGCTCAAACAACTCCTACTCATTCTAGTGGGTTTCAACTATTTACTGTGGCAATGATAGGTCATACAGAGGAAATGGATTCAGCTACCGCAGCAAATAACAGATGAATCGTTTTTTTATGAGAGCAGGAGTGAGAGAGTGGGATTGTATCGAAATGAACAAGAGGGTTTGCTTGCCTGGCACTTCTGCAGATAGTACTGTGTCTTCATCAGTGTCATCGATCACATCGTCGGAACATCGTCTACTAAGAGGGGACAAACACCGGCAACAGAGAAGGAACACAATCAATGCAATGCAACAATATGATGCATGATCATGACATAATAATATGTTGTGATTTGGACTAATGCAACTAGTAACAATTTAAATGAAGTTGGTTTGAACCAAAGGTTAAAATTCAAACTCCACATGTGGTTATTTAAATGTCGTTTAATTGATTTGACCTGATCAGCAGGTTTAACTTGTTCAAACATGCATGAAAATGCCATAAACAAATTGTTCATATTTTTTGATAATTTTTCATAAATAAATTATTTCATTTGGAGTTATGGTTGAATTTCTATGATTTTTAGAAGTTTAGGACATTTTCTGAAAATAAGTAAATCGTTTGGATTTATTTAAAATCCAGAAAAGTCATTACTGCATCAGCATTACGTCTAAGGTCAGCTAGTCAACTGACCCGGTCTAGGTCAAACCTGACAGGTCGGTCCCACACGTCAGCCTCACATCTAATTAACATGGTTAATTAGCACTAGGTTAACACTAAACCTAATTTAGTTAGAGGCCTGGGCCCACACGTCAGTGACCCAGAGGGGGTCAAACAGGGTCAACCCGGGTCAAAATCGCCAGAGCTGACCCGCGGCTCATCGCCAGCGACGCCAGAGACGGCGGAGGGCATCGGAAACGCTCCTCCGGCGACCAATTCGCCGGCTGAGAGGCTCTACGCGGAGCTGGGACTCGCCCGCTTCCATTTGGGAAAGCGACAGGGGTTGAGGTGGCCCGAGCTCGCTGGAAACGAGTTCGTCGCGGCGGCCAGAGTACGTCCATCGGGGGTTAGGTGCTGCAGGGCACAAGCGAGCAACAAGAGGGGCTCAACGGCAACCTGGGATCACCAGGAGCATGTCAGGGTCACGAATACAAGCGGAGGAGCTCAGAGACTACGCGTGCAACGACAATGGCAGACGGCGGCGGGGGAGCTCGCGGGGCAGCAGCTACGGCACGAACTCGAGCAAGGGGGTAGATGGGAAACAAAGAGGAGCTCACAGGGATGCAGCAGGGTAGGTCAGCGGCCTCGCGGATGTGTTGGAGATGGCGAATCGACGGCGGTGAGCTTTGGCATCCGAGGAGGAAGACGACGGCGGTGAGGATGAAGAGGAGCTTCTGGCGCCGCGTGACTCGGTGGAGAGGACGAGGACGTCATGGTGGAGCTCGGGGATAGCTCGGAGAGGCGCGGGGATGGCTGTGTGATGAGGATATCACTAACAAGGTTACACCCACAGCTCCAACTGACACATATACAGGACCAACTACTAGAGCTCGCGCACGCCAATTAAATTACCAGGTACTTTCGTTTCTTGGTAATGAATCTAATGTTCATGAGAATATGATGCTGCCTAAATTGGATACATTTGTCTTGCTTACAAATGAAGGGCCTAGCTTGGACAAGAAGGATGAACATTGGAGCAAGATCAAGCATGGAGATGATGGCATGCGCAAGGGGAACAAGAATGGAGTTTCAATTGATGATTTCGGGACTTTGAAGCCACCATAATGAGTGTGAGAAGCCTTGAACGAAATATACAAGATGCCACTTCATAAATTTCGTCCAGAGGCTATTATAGGTGCTGCGTCACCTTATTATTGGGCCAGGCCCATGTAATTTCGAAATACTTGAGTATAGGCTGTTTTTAGAGTCCGTATGTGTGGGGAAACAAGAGTTAGGGTTGGTTTCGGACCCCTCCACCAAGGGCCACGAAATTCCCCCCTCTTTCCCTCATATATACAGCCCTTAGGGCGTCGTTTAGACTTTGGGTTTTGTTTAGATTAAAAGTTCGCCATAGCTGCAACTTCGCGTACTTCGTTTGTGTTCAACGACCAAACCAAGGCGTCACAGAACCCCACCTTGATCAATAAAGCTTTCCTCTTATATTCGCAATATCCAGATTGCAATCTTAGTTTCTTGCTTGTTCTTCGTTTGCCTGCAGGAAACAGACCTTCGTGGTCAGGTTGATCGTGCTCCGGCGTGGTCAACAACCTCTCGGAGTTGGTTTAGCGATTGCTAAGGCGCGACGTCCTCGCACGTTCGTAGTCGGATCGTCAAAGTCGACTTCCTCCAAAACGATAGCCACCATCTCATCGAAAGACGGGACACCTTTGCCTCTATCAAGTGGTATCAGATTTCCAGGTTGCTCGGTGAGATTTTACAGTTTTCGTAGATTAGATCGAGTCTGTTCTTCATACCTACAGTCCACGAAAAAGCCAAAAAAAAAATTAGGGTTAGTTCATCCCATCCGAACCAATCTGAGCCTTTGCATAATCTTTTCTGTATTTGCTTTGTTGAATTTGCGGTTGCATCGTCGTGTCAAGTTGCTGGTCTTAGCGTCTAGTTCAATAGAGTTTCGAGTTCTGTTCACAGTTTGTCACGTCGCCGCCGCACCATATTCATCGCCGCTGCCTTACCACCACTGCTGCCATATCCCACCACCGCCACCACATACCACCACCGCTGCCATAACATACCACCGCTGCCATAACCTACCATCGCTGGCATATCCTACCACCATATATCCACCGCCAATCCGAGTTCTTTTCATATTAGATTTGTTCTCGAGATCCATCTAGGTTTCGGATTTGTGTTTCCTTGCCTGCGTAGGTCTCGAAAAAAAAAAAGAGTCTGGAGACCCCCGGGCAGTTTTTAGGCCAAAATTTCGCCAGGTGAAAATATTTTTTCCCTATCCTACTTTTGGGCTTTTCTGAGTCTTTTGAGACACGTGTCATCATACTGTTTTTTTACCGCACTTTTTCGTCGTCGCTGCCCTGATTCCGAAAAAAAAATTTCGTCAAAAAAATTTCGTGCCTATCATCTTAGTTTGACTTGGGAAGTGTTTTGAGACACTCGCCATTATAGTGATTTTCGGCCAAAAAAAAAGCAGCGGAAAAAAAAGAGCGCAAAAAAAAAGAGGCGAAAAAAATTTTCAGAGTGTGCTTTCCCCTTTATTACGTGCAGCGCCGTGATTTTGTTAGTGTTCTAGGCTCGCGTCTCTAGTACGGTCTAGCCTAGGACCAGCACAGTACCGTCGTTGAGCGTTTATTCAACTTTGCATCTCTGAATTGATTATTGCTGACCACTTTTGCCACCATCTTATAAGCCTTCCTAGCTCCACATACATCTACGTCGTGCGTTTGACTCTCCCTGGTAATCGCTTTATCCAAGCTTTGAGAGTTTTGACTACATCGGTTGCCGATCACCGCCTGCTGCTGGGTAAGAACTGGTAAGAATTTGAGATCTGCTTGACGGATTTGTGACACCCGCCACCACCACCACTTGTTAGTAGTCTGTAGGATCATTATTCTTGTGTGTTTCTATTGCTGCTAACCATGCCAAGATCACAAGTCGATGAGACTGAGTGGGAGAACTTGACGAACAAGGAGCTTCATGATAAGTTTCAGCAAATGATGACTGAACAGGTGCAAGATGTGCTAAACAGATTTGACGAGGCCATGGAGAAGATAGATGGCATGGAAAAGACGTTTGATACAAAGCTCGATAACAAGTTTGCTGAATTGCTTGCGCGTTTTCCACCACCATCGGCTGCTGCAGCTGTCCCACCTCTTCAACAACAACAACAACAACAACAACAACAACAACAACGGCGCCTTCCGAATCAAGTGGGACGAGCACAGCGCGTTCCCCTTGAGATTGGTCAAGCTTCTGGTGCTGCTGTTGATGTTTCTGTAGCTCCTGCTGCTACTGCAGAGGTGGAGGACCGTTACGAGGATGAGGTTGACCAAAATCAGAACTATGTGCAACAACCAGCACCACCACCACCAGGTCGTCCTCATGCATATCATCGCAACGGTAGGGCTGCACCACCACCTGAGGTACATGACCATCTTCCTAAACTGAAATTGAATATTCCACCATTTGAGGGTAGATATGTTCCTGATATATATCTTACTTGGGAGTTACAAACTGAACAACGTTTTACATGTTTAAACTATCCCGAGGAGAGACGTGTTCCTGCTGCTGTTTGTGCTTTCACTGGTTTTGCATGTGTTTGGTGGTCTGAACATTGTAGATTATATCCTACTCCAGCTACTTGGACTGCTTTGAAAACTGCTATGCGTACTCGTTGGGTTCCACCATATTATCAACGTGAATTACTTCAAAAACTGCAGCGCTTAAGACAAGGAAAAAATTCTGTAGAAGAATATTATCAGCAATTACAAACTGGCCTGATTAGATGTGGTATTGTTGAGGAGAATGAAGCTATGCTTGCACGTTTTATGGGTGGATTAAATAGAGAGATTCAGACCATTCTAGAGTATAAGGATTATACTAATATCACTCGTTTATTCCATCTTGCTTGTAAAGCTGAACGTGAAGTGCAGGATCGACAGGCATTGGCGCGAACTAACTTTTCTGCAGGTCGACCTTCATCATGGACACCGCGTGCATCCTCTACTTCTACACATTCTACTGCACCGACACCTCCATCAGCTGTTACCTCAAGCCATGATACAAGGAAGCAGGCACAACCACCATTATCTGCCAAGAGCACACCTATTGGGCCTGCACAGAGTTCTTCTTCTTCCATGGCATCAACAGGGCACACCAGTGATATTATTTGTCGTCGTTGTAAGGGAAGAGGACATTTTGCGAGAGATTGCAAATCTCGGCGTGTGATGATTGCTACTGAGGATGGTGGATATGAATCCGCTAGTGACTATGATGAGGAGACTTTGGCTCTTATTACACATGAAGAACACGGTGGAGACGATTCTGATCATGAGACGCAATACATGGCTCCTGAAGATGCTGACAGGTATGAATGTTTAGTTGCTCAACGTGTTTTGAGTGTGCATGTTACACAAGCTGAGCAAAATCAGAGGCATAATTTGTTCCATACAAAGGGAGTTGTGAAGGAACGTTCTGTTCGCGTGATCATAGAAGGAGGGAGTTGCAACAACTTGGCTAGCATGGAGATGGTGGAGAAGCTATCTCTCACCACAAGACCACATCCACATCCTTACTACATCCAATGGTTCAACAACAGCGGCAAGGTTAAGGTAACACGTACTGTTCGTGTGCATTTTAGTATCTCTACATATGTTGATTATGTTGATTGTGATGTGGTACCTATGCAAGCATGTTCCTTATTACTTGGTAGACCATGGCAATTTGATAAAAATTCTGTACACCATGGTAGAAACAATCAGTATACTCTTGTTCATAAGGATAAAAATATTACTTTGCTTCCTATGACTCCTGATTCCATTTTGAAAGATGATATTAATAGAGCTAATAAAGCAAAACAGGAGAAAAATAAGAGTGAAAATCAGATTGTGGCAAAAGAATTTGAGCAACAAATGAAGCCTAATAATAAACCATCTACTGTTGCTTCTGAAATTAAATTGAAAAATACATGTTTATTTGCCACCAAATCTGATATTGATGAGCTAGATTTTAGCAAATCTGTTTGCTATGCTGTTCTATGCAAAGAGGCATTATTTTCATTCGAGGACGTGCCTTCCTCTTTGCCTCCTGCTGTCACTAACATTTTGCAGGAGTTCGCCGACGTCTTTCCACAAGACGTGCCACCGGGATTACCACCTATTCGAGGGATTGAGCATCAGATTGACTTAATTCCCGGTGCATCGCTACCCAACCGCGCACCATACCGTACCAATCCAGAAGAGACGAAGGAGATTATGCGTCAAGTACAGGAGCTACTCGACAAAGGTTATATACGCGAATCCCTTAGTCCTTGTGCTGTTCCTATTATTCTAGTGCCGAAAAAGGATGGTACATCGCGTATGTGTGTTGATTGTAGAGCCATTAATAATATTACTATTCGTTATCGTCATCCTATTCCTAGGCTAGATGATATGCTTGATGAATTGAGTGGCTCTACAATATTGTCCAAAGTTGATTTGCGTAGTGGATACCATCAAATTCGTATGAAATTGGGAGATGAATGGAAAACAACATTTAAAACTAAGTTTGGATTATATGAGTGGTTAGTCATGCCTTTTGGGTTAACTAATGCACCTAGTACTTTCATGAGATTAATGAATGAAGTTTTACGTGCTTTCATTGGACGATTTGTGGTAGTATACTTTGATGATATATTGATTTTTAGCAGATCTTTGGAGGAACATTTGGAACATTTACGTGCTGTTTTTATTGCTCTACGTGATGCACGTTTATTTGGTAACCTTGGAAAGTGCACCTTTTGCACCGACCGAGTCTCTTTTCTTGGCTATGTTGTTACTCCACAGGGAATTGAGGTTGATAAAGCCAAGATTGAAGCTATTGAGAGTTGGCCGCAGCCCAAAACGGTCACACACGTGAGGAGTTTCCTTGGCCTCGCTGGATTCTATCGGTGTTTTGTGAGAGATTTCAGCACCATTGCTGCACCTCTCAATGAGCTTACAAAGAAGGATGTGCCTTTTGTTTGGGGTATTGCACAGGAAGAAGCATTCACAGTATTGAAAGATAAGTTGACACATGCTCCTTTACTCCAACTTCCTGATTTTAATAAGACTTTTGAGCTTGAATGTGATGCTAGTGGAATTGGGTTAGGAGGTGTGTTATTACAAGATGGTAAACCTGTTGCATATTTTTCTGAAAAATTGAGTGGGCCTAGTCTGAATTATTCTACTTATGATAAGGAATTATATGCTCTTGTTCGGACTTTGGAGACATGGCAACATTATTTATGGCCCAAAGAATTTGTTATACATTCTGATCATGAATCTTTAAAGCACATTAAAAGTCAAGCAAAACTGAACCGTAGACATGCTAAATGGGTTGAATTCATAGAGACTTTCCCTTATGTTATTAAACACAAGAAGGGAAAAGAAAATGTTATTGCTGATGCATTGTCTCGTCGTTATACTATGCTTTAAAGGGCACATTTTAGTAGTAGAATGCAACGAACGATTATAAGCAAATTCAATATGAGGCAAGCATTCTTCCCACATTTTCTTATTATTCTTCAAAACAGCCCTAAGCATAGTAGACAAAGTTCTGTTGACTACTTCAGTTTGTCCATCAGTTTGGGGGTGACAAGTAGTACTAAAAAGCAGTTTAGTCCCCAACTTAGCCCATAAACATCTCCAAAAGTGGCTAAGAAATTTAGTATCACGATCTGAAACAATAGTATTTGGCACACCATGCAAGCGAATAATTTCACGAAAGAACAAATCAGCAACATTAGCAGCAGCATCGCTTTTATGACATGGTATAAAGTGTGCCATCTTCGAGAACCTATCCACGACAACAAATATGCTATCCCTCCCCTTCTTTGTTCGAGGTAAACCCAAAACAAAGTCCATAGATATATCTTCCCAAGGAACACTAGGGACAGGCAAAGGCATATATAAACCATGAGGATTGAGTCGTGACTTCGCTTTTTGACATGTAGTGCAGCGAGCAACGAAACGCTCAACATCCCGTCGCATCTTTGGCCAAAAGAAATGTGTAGCAAGTACGTCCTCCGTCTTCTTCACGCCAAAGTGTCCCATTAATCCTCCTCCATGCGCCTCCTGCAACAACAAAAGACGAACAGAGCTAGCTGGAATGCATAGCTTGTTAGCTCGAAACACAAATCCATCACTAACGACGAACTTGTTCCATGTTCTCCCTTCTTTACAATTCTGCAATACATCTTTAAATTCAGCATCATGCACATATTGATCTTTGATGGTCTCCAAACCAAATATTTTAAAGTCAAGTTGTGAAAGCATAGTATAACGACGAGACAATGCATCAGCAATAACATTTTCTTTTCCCTTCTTGTGTTTAATAACATAAGGGAAAGTCTCTATGAATTCAACCCATTTAGCATGTCTACGGTTCAGTTTTGCTTGACTTTTAATGTGCTTTAAAGATTAATGATCAGAATGTATAACAAATTCTTTGGGCCATAAATAATGTTGCCATGTCTCCAAAGTCCGAACAAGAGCATATAATTCCTTATCATAAGTAGAATAATTCAGACTAGGCCCACTCAATTTTTCAGAAAAATATGCAACAGGTTTACCATCTTGTAATAACACACCTCCTAACCCAATTCCACTAGCATCACATTCAAGCTCAAAAGTCTTATTAAAATCAGGAAGTTGGAGTAAAGGAGCATGTGTCAACTTATCTTTCAATACCGCGAATGCTTCTTCCTGTGCAGTACCCCAAACAAAAGGCACATCCTTCTTTGTAAGCTCATTGAGAGGTGCAGCAATGGTGCTGAAATCTCTCACAAAACGCCGATAGAATCCAGCGAGGCCAAGGAAACTCCTCACGTGTGTGATCGTTTTGGGCTGCGGCCAACTCTCAATAGCTTCAATCTTGGCTTTATCAACCTCAATTCCCTGTGGAGTAACAACATAGCCAAGAAAAGAGACTCGGTCGGTGCAAAAGTTGCACTTTCCAAGGTTACCAAATAAACGTGCATCACGTAGATCAATAAAAACAGCACGTAAATGTTCCAAATGTTCCTCCAAAGATCTGCTAAAAATCAATATATCATCAAAGTACTACCACAAATCGTCCAATGAAAGCACGTAAAACTTCATTCATTAATCTCATGAAAGTACTAGGTGCATTAGTTAACCCAAAAGGCATGACTAACCACTGATATAATCCAAACTTAGTTTTAAATGCTGTTTTCCATTCATCTCCCAATTTCATACGAATTTGATGGTATCCACTACGCAAATCAACTTTGGAGAATATTGTAGAGCCACTCAATTCATCAAGCATATCATCTAGCCTTTGGAGAATATTGTTCCTATTATTCTAGTGCCGAAAAAGGATGGTACATCACGTATATGTGTTGATTGTAGAGCCATTAATAATATTACTATTCGTTATCGTCATCCTATTCCTAGGCTAGATGATATGCTTGATGAATTGAGTGGCTCTACAATATTCTCCAAAGTTGATTTGCGTAGTGGATACCATCAAATTCGTATGAAATTGGGAGATGAATGGAAAACAGCATTTAAAACTAAGTTTGGATTATATGAGTGGTTAGTCATGCCTTTTGGGTTAACTAATGCACCTAGTACTTTCATGAGATTAATGAATGAAGTTTTACGTGCTTTCATTGGACGATTTGTGGTAGTATACTTTGATGATATATTGATTTTTAGCAGATCTTTGGAGGAACATTTGGAACATTTACGTGCTGTTTTTATTGCTCTACGTGATGCACGTTTATTTGGTAACCTTGGAAAGTGCACCTTTTGCACCGACCGAGTATCTTTTCTTGGCTATGTTGTTACTCCACAGGGAATTGAGATTGATAAAGCCAAGATTGAAGCTATTGAGAGTTGGCCGCAGCCCAAAACGGTCACACACGTGAGGAGTTTCCTTGGCCTCGCTGGATTCTATCGGCGTTTTGTGAGAGATTTCAGCACCATTGCTGCACCTCTCAATGAGCTTACAAAGAAGGATGTGCCTTTTGTTTGGGGTACTGCACAGGAAGAAGCATTCACGGTATTGAAAGATAAGTTGACACATGCTCCTTTACTCCAACTTCCTGATTTTAATAAGACTTTTGAGCTTGAATGTGATGCTAGTGGAATTGGGTTAGGAGGTGTGTTATTACAAGATGGTAAACCTGTTGCATATTTTTCTGAAAAATTGAGTGGGCCTAGTCTGAATTATTCTACTTATGATAAGGAATTATATGCTCTTGTTCGGACTTTGGAGACATGGCAACATTATTTATGGCCCAAAGAATTTGTTATACATTCTGATCATGAATCTTTGAAGCACATTAAAAGTCAAGCAAAACTGAACCGTAGACATGCTAAATGGGTTGAATTCATAGAGACTTTCCCTTATGTTATTAAACACAAGAAGGGAAAAGAAAATGTTATTGCTGATGCATTGTCTCGTCGTTATACTATGCTTTCACAACTTGACTTTAAAATTTTTGGTTTGGAGACCATCAAAGATCAATATGTGCATGATGTTGAATTTAAAGATGTATTGCAGAATTGTAAACGAGGGAGAACATGGAACAAGTTCGTCGTTAATGATGGATTTGTGTTTCGTGCTAACAAGCTATGCATTCCAGCTAGCTCTGTTCGTCTTTTGTTGTTGCAGGAGGCGCATGGAGGAGGATTAATGGGACACTTTGGCGTGAAGAAGACGGAGGACGTACTTGCTACACATTTCTTTTGGCCAAAGATGCGACGGGATGTTGAGCGTTTTGTTGCTCGCTGCACTACATGTCAAAAAGCTAAGTCACGACTCAATCCTCATGGTTTATATATGCCTTTGCCTGTCCCTAGTGTTCCTTGGGAAGATATATCTATGGACTTTGTTTTGGGTTTACCTCGAACAAAGAAGGGGAGGGATAGCATATTTGTTGTCGTGGATAGGTTCTCGAAGATGGCACACTTTATACCATGTCATAAAAGCGATGATGCTACTAATGTTGCTGATTTGTTCTTTCGTGAAATTATTCGCTTGCATGGTGTGCCAAATACTATTGTTTCAGATCGTGATACTAAATTTCTTAGCCACTTTTGGAGATGTTTATGGGCTAAGTTGGGGACTAAACTGCTTTTTAGTACTACTTGTCACCCCCAAACAGATGGACAAACTGAAGTAGTCAACAGAACTTTGTCTACTATGCTTAGGGCTGTTTTGAAGAATAATAAGAAAATGTGGGAAGAATGCTCGCCTCATATTGAATTTGCTTATAATCGTTCGTTGCATTCTACTACAAAGATGTGCCCTTTTGAAATTGTCTATGGTTTCCTACCTCGTGCACCTATTGATTTGTTGCCTCTTCCATCTTCGGAGAAGGTTAATTTTGATGCTAAACAACGTGCTGAATTGATCTTAATAATGCATGAGTTAACTAAGGAAAATATTGAGCGCATGAATGCTAAATATAAACTTGTTGGAGATAAGGGTAGAAAACGTGTTGTCTTTGCACCTGGAGATCTTGTTTGGTTACATTTGCGTAAGGATAGGTTTCCTAATTTGCGCAAGTCAAAGCTAATGCCACGTGCTGATGGTCCTTTCAAGGTGTTAGAGAAAATAAATGATAATGTATATAAACTTGAGCTGCTTGCAGATTTTGGGGTTAGTCCCACATTTAACATTGCAGATTTGAAGCCTTACTTGGGTGAGGAAGATGAGCTTCCGTCGAGGACAACTTCAATTCAAGAAGGGGAGGATGATGAGGACATCACTAACAAGGTTACACCCACAGCTCCAACTGACACATATACAGGACCAACTACTAGAGCTCGCGCACGCCAATTAAATTACCAGGTACTTTCGTTTCTTGGTAATGAATCTAATGTTCATGAGAATATGATGCTGCCTAAATTGGATACATTTGTCTTGCTTACAAATGAAGGGCCTAGCTTGGACAAGAAGGATGAACATTGGAGCAAGATCAAGCATGGAGATGATGGCATGCGCAAGGGGAACAAGAATGGAGTTTCAATTGATGATTTCGGGACTTTGAAGCCACCATAATGAGTGTGAGAAGCCTTAAACGAAATATACAAGATGCCACTTCATAAATTTCGTCCAGAGGCTATTATAGGTGCTGCGTCACCTTATTATTGGGCCAGGCCCATGTAATTTCGAAATACTTGAGTATAGGCTGTTTTTAGAGTCCGTATGTGTGGGGAAACAAGAGTTAGGGTTGGTTTCGGACCCCTCCACCAAGGGCCACGAAATTCCCCCCTCTTTCCCTCATATATACAGCCCTTAGGGCGTCGTTTAGACTTTGGGTTTTGTTTAGATTAAAAGTTCGCCATAGCTGCAACTTCGCGTACTTCGTTTGTGTTCAACGACCAGACCAAGGCGTCACAGAACCCCACCTTGATCAATAAAGCTTTCCTCTTATATTCGCAATATCCAGATTGCAATCTTAGTTTCTTGCTTGTTCTTCGTTTGCCTGTAGGAAACAGACCTTCGTGGTCAGGTTGATCGTGCTCCGGCGTGGTCAACAACCTCTCGGAGTTGGTTTAGCGATTGCTAAGGCGCGACGTCCTCGCACGTTCGTAGTCGGATCGTCAAAGTCGACTTCCTCCAAAACGATAGCCACCATCTCATCGAAAGACGGGACACCTTTGCCTCTATCACTGTGGCTGCGAGAACTATGGCGGCGCGTCCATGGCGGCTTTGGCCATGGGTGGAGGGGAGTGAGGGAGAAGCGAGGGGGAGGACTAGAGAGGCCGATTCGATCCAGACGACAACGGCGAGATGTTTCGCGGCGTCGTGCTGGCATCGGACGGCCAGGCAGGTAGGTGGCGTGGCGCGCGGGAGCGAGCGCGCGTCGGGCACGCGCCCTGTCCATTGTCGCCAGGAGGACGAAGCCCCTGGTGGGCTTGCCCGTCCAGCTGGCCAGGCCAGGTAGGTGGCTCAGTGGCCTTTCTCTCTCTCTCTCCTCTGTTTCTGTTTTCTTTTCTTTTTCTCTTATTTGTTTGTCTAGTTTAGTAAAAATACTAAACCACATTATAAAATCATGAAAATTAATTGTGGGCACTTCTGAAATTATTTCCAACGGCCCTCATTTACTTCCAAGATTATTTGGACATTTAAAATTATTTATAGGATTTAAATGTCCAAATGCAAATACCTTATGATTTAATTCAATGATCCAAAGTGTCCTAGAAAAGTGTGCACCATTTTTGGCAGAGGTTCTGGACCAAAACAAAAATGATGAACATTTATGAAGGGCATTTTGGGTACACTAAAAAGTATTTTAGTAAACCCTAGTTGGATTAAAGGGGGTGCTGGGGGTTTCTGCCATTCCCATTTCAACTTTAATTGAAATTTAACCATGATACAACACAAGATGCTAGCACTAAGCATTACTAGAACTAGGGATGTGACAAATATGTTTAGTAAAAGCTTTATTTTGATTATAAGAATGAGGCGAATTTAACACGGATTGCAACAAGGAAATACAATCTATCAACGAGCAATTGTCATAATTAAACTCCTTCAAATCCAAAATAGTGGGTTCATTGCAATGTAAAGTTTTGACGTCTTCAATCCCACTTTCATTAATTATTGCATCAAGATCTAAAAACTTTGAATCATTGGGACGCCTTTTAACTAAAGTTGACTCATCTCCAGTCCCATCATTATCAAGATTCATATTGGAAAACAAAGCTTTAATAGGAGTCCCATGAATCACTTTTAGATCTTCATCATTATTATCATAAATACTAGAAGAACACGCTTTCACAAAGAAATCCTTTTTAGCACGCATCCTAGCGATTCTTTCTTTGCACTCATCAATGGAAATTCTCATGGCTTTGAGAGACTCATTGATGTCATGCTTAGGTGGAATAGATCTAAGTTTCAAAGAATCAACATCAAGAGAAATTCTATCCACGTTTCTAGCCAAATCATCAATCTTAAGCAATTTTTCTTCAATCATAGCATTAAAACTCTTTTGTGAAATCATAAATTCCTTAACACTATTCTCAAAATCATAGGGCATCTTATTATAATTTCCATAACTATTGTTGTAGGAATTTCCATAATTATTAGAGGGATTACTAGGAAAAGGCCTAGGATTAAAGTTTCCTCTATAAGCATTATTACCAAAATCATTCCTACCAACAAAGTTCACATCCAGAGATTCATTAGTATTATCAATCAAAGTGGATAAAGGTATATCATTAGGATCAACATTAGTACCCTTGCTAGCAAAAAAATTCATAAGTTCATCCTTCTTTCCACTCAAAACATGAATTTCTTCAATTGCATGCACTACTTTACTAGTGGAAGATCTCTCGATGTGCCATTGAGAATAGTTAACCATTATATTATCTAGGAGTTTAGTAGCTTCTCCTAAAGAGATTTCCATAAAAGTACCTCCCGCGGTCGAATCTAAAAGATTTCTAGAAGCAAACTTCAAACCGACATAATTTTTTTGTATAATCATCCATAGATTCAAACCATGTGTGGGACAGTTTCTTATAATAAGTTTCATCCTCTCCCAAGATTATGCTACATGCTCATGATCAAGTTGTTTGAAATTCATAATATCATTCCTAAGGGAGATGATCTTAGCGGGAGGAAAATATTTGGCTATAAAACAATCTTTGCACTTATCCCATGAATCAATACTATTTTTAGGCAAAGAAGAAAACCAAGTTTTGGCCCGGTCTCGTAGTGAGAACGGGAGTAGTTTTAATTTAACAAGATCATTATCTACATCTCTTATCTTTTGCATATCGCATAAATGAACAAAATTATTCAGATGAGATGCGACATCTTCACTAGGAAGGTGATATGTCTCCATCGTATCTACAATTTTTGATTGCTCCATGCCAATATTCTACAACTTTCATATACTTTTGGTAAATTTTTATACTATTTTTTGGGACTAGCATATCGATCCAGTTCCCAGTGCCAGTTCCTATTTGTTGCATGTTTTTTTTTGCAGAATATCCATATCAAACGGAGTCCAAACGGGATAAAAACGGACGGAGATTTTTTTTGGAATATATGTGAATTTTGGGAAGCGGAACCAACGTGAGACGATGCACGAGTGGCCCACGAGGGTGAGGGGCGCGCCTAGGGGGGCAGGCGCGCCCTGGTCCCTCGTGGCCACTCCGTAAGGCGGTTGATGCTCTTCTTTAGCCGCAAGAAAGCTAATATCCGGATAAAAATCGTGTCCAAAATTCAGCCCAGTCGGAGTTATAGATCTCTGGGAATTTAAGAAACGGTGAAGGGCCAGAATCTGGGAACGCGGAAACAGAGAGAGACAGAGAGACAGATCCAATCTCGGAGGGCCTCGGCCCCCTCCCACGCCATGGAGACCATGGACCATAGGGGAACCCTTCTCCCATCTAGGGAGAAGGTCAAGGAAGAAGAAGAAGGAGGGGGGCTCTCTCCCCCTCGCTTCTGGTGGCACCGAAGTGCCGCTGGGCCATCATCATCACCGCAATCTACGCCAACAACTTCACCGTCGTCGTCACCAACTCTCCCCCCCTCTATGCAGCGGTGTAACCCCTCTTCTATCCGCTGTAATCTCTACTTAAACATGGTGCTCAATGCTATATATTATTTCCCAATGATGTATGGCTATCATATGATGTTTGAGTAGATCCGTTTTGTCCTATGGGTTAATTGATGATCGTGATTGGTTTGAGTTGCATATTTTATTATTGATGTTGTCCTATGGTGCTCTCCATGTTGCACTAGTGTGAGGGATCCTCGCTGTAGGGTTTGCAATATGTTCATGATTTGCTTATGGTGGGTGGCGTGAGTGACAGAAGCACATACCCGAGTAAGTAGGTTGTTTGCGTATGGGAATAAAGAGGACTTGATACTTTAATGATATGGTTGGGTTTTACCTTAATGATCTTTAGTAGTTGCGGATGCTTGCTAGAGTTCCAATCATAAGTGCATATGATCCAAGAAGAGAAAGTATGTTAGCTTATGCCTCTCCCTCAAATAAAATTGTGATAGTGATTACCGGTCTAGTTATCGATTGCCTAGGGACAAATAACTTCCTCGTGACAAAAGGCTCTCTACTAAAACCAATTTAGTTGCTTCTTTATCTTAACAGCCCCTAGTTTTATTTACGTGCTCTTTATTATCTTGCAAACCTATCCCACAAAAACCACAAAGTACTTCTAGTTTCATACTTGTTCTAGATAAAGTAAACGTCAAGCATGCGTAGAGTTGTACCGGTGGTCGATAGAACTTGAGGGAATATTTGTTTTGCCTTTAGCTCCTTGTTGGGTTCGACACTCTTACTTATCGAAAGAGGCTACAAATGACCCCCTACACTTGTGGGTTATCAAGACCTTTTTCTGGCGCCGTTGCCGGGGACGAATAGCGTGGGGTGAATATTCTCGTGTGTGCTTGTTTGCTTTATCACTAAGTAGATTTTATTTGTTGTCCTAAGTTGTTCTATATCTTTAGTTATGGATATGGAACACGAAATACCAAAAACATTAGGTGTACTTGCTACTCATGGAGATGGGGAACCTCATAAAACCCTCGATGCTCAGTATGTGAAAGATATTATGTACTACTTTGATAATCCTGAGAAAAACCCCATTCAGCTATATAATGGGAGTAATGTTGGATCAACGTGAATACTTTAGGGATTATCGCTTGACACAAAAAGGGAAACTATTATGGGATCAAATTTATATGTTGCATTGGTATGCTCGACAACTATGCTTGAGATATGATTATACTTGTTGCTCTAGGATGAAGGCTCCACACCTTCCCTTTTCATGCAAATTTAATGACGATGAATCCTTACCTTCTTATGCTAATGATATATATGATTACTATGATGTGGAACAAATAGAAGAATTTGTTTCTTTTAAGGGTGCTTATGAAATTGAATCTCTGTTTAAAAAGAATGATGATTTTGATGCTGATGTTTATAGGACTGAAAATCTTTCTATATTGAAATATTGCTATTTTAATTATGAATATAACTCCAATATTTATGCGTTTATTGAGAAAGTCTCCTTTGTCGTAGAAGAGACTAATATTTTGCAAGAGTCTATGGAAGAAGAAATTAATGACATTGTGAGCTCATTGGATGAAAAAGATGAGGAGGAGAGCGAAGAACAAAAGGAGGAAGAGCGGATTGATCACCCGTGCCCACCTTCTAATGAGAGTAACTCTTTATCTCATACATTGTTTAATTTCCCTTCGTGCTTCCCAAAGGATGAAGGCTATGATGATTGTTATGGTCCCGTTGATTCTTTTGAAATATCCCTTTTTGATGATGCTTGCTATGCTTGTGGCCAAGATGCCAATATGAATTATGCTTATGGAGATGAAATTGCTATAGTTCCTTATGTTAAACATGAGATAGTTGCTATTGAACCCACACATGATAGTCCTATTATCTTTTTGAATTCTCCAAACTACACTATATCGGAGAAGCTTGCACTTATTAAGGATTATATTGATGGGTTGCCTTTTTCCATTGCACATGATGATTTTGATAGATATAATATGCATGTGCTTGCTGCTCCTACTTGCAATTATTATGAGAGAGGAACTATATCTCCGCCTCTCTATGTTTCCAACACAATAAAATTGCAAGAAACTGCTTATACTATGCATTGGCCTTTACTTGATGTGCATGAATTATTCTTGTATGACATGCCTATACATACGAAGAGAGTTAGACTTCGTTGTTTCATGACACATATCACTTTGTGCTCACTACTAAATCACAAATCTTTGTTAATTAAAATTGGCTTCGATATACCTTGGGATCCTGGTGGATCCATTACATGAGCACTATATGCCTAGCTTAATGGCTTTAAAGAAAGCACTGCCAGGGAGATAACCTAAAAGTTTTAGAGCGTCATTTATTTCTGTTGAGTGCTTTTATAAAGTTTAAAAACAAAAAAATAAAGAGGGGAACTTAAAACTTTTTAAAAAAGAAGAGTGAAAGTAAGAAGGGTGAGCACCGCTGAAATGGGGGAGCTCCTTGAACTTTGTTCATGTCCATGGAAACTTTGCAAATCTTAACTATAGAAAATTTTCAATAAAAATAATTATCCCATTATTAAATTCCATTATATTATAAAAATAATGTGCCAAGAGTTTCCTTTAGGATGATTAAACTCCTTGTTGGTTTGTGCGGTGCGAAAACAGAAACTTTGGTTGTAGTGCGCGATTTTACATTTTTACTGGAACGTCGAAAGGATCTGAAACTTTTTGCAAAGTCTTGCTACACAAATTGTTGATTGTTCCTAATTTTTCCAGAATTTTGAGAGTTACATAAGTATGGTTAACATTCAGATTACTACAGACTGTCCTGTTTTCACAGATGCCGTTATAGCTTCATTATTTGCATATGTTTGAATTCTTGTTGATGCCCCCTTGACTTGGGGCCATAGAATTGTAATAGCATACAGTGGGTAATGTTTGTTTATAATTATACAATAATGTTAGAGCAGTACATGATGGGATTTTATTGATCATATGCACTAACCCCGGCACTAAAAGTTTGGTTAAGTTTTGTGTGGATGAAGTGTTCAAAGATCGAGGAGGTCTCGATATGAGGAGAAGGAGGAGAGGCAAGAGCTCAAGCTTGGGGATGCCCGAGGCACCCCAAGTAAATATTCAAGGAGACTCAAGCGTCTAAGCTTGGGGATTCCCCTCAAGGCATCCCATCTTTCTTCAACAAGTATCGGTATGTTTTCGGATTTATTTCGTTCACATGTTATGCATATACTCTTAGAGCGTCATGTGCTTTTTATTTTTCCTTTTAATAAATGCACCATGCTGGTATGAGATAATCCTTGGTTGATTTATAGAGTGCTCTCTGCGATTCACTTATATCTTTTGAGTATGGATTTATAGAATGCTTCATGTGCTTCACTTATATCATTTGAAGTTTGGATTGCCTGTTTCTCTTCACATAGAAAACCGCCATTTATAGAATGCTCTTTTGCTTCACTTATATTTATTAGAGCGTGGTCATATCTTTTGTAGAAAGAATCTAAACTCTCTTGCTTCACTTATATCTATTTAAAGAGTTGACAGGAATTGGTCATTCACATGGTTAGTCATAAAATCCTACATAAAACTTGTAGATCGCTGAATATGATATGTTTGATTCCTTGCAATAGTTTTGTGATATAAAGATGGTGATATTAGAGTCATGCTAGTGGGTAGTTCTGGATTGTAGAAATACTTGTGTTGAGGTTTGTGATTCCCGAAGCATGCACGTAAGGTGAACCATTATGTGACGAAGTCGGAGCATGGTTTATTTCTTTATTGTCATCCTTTGTGTGGAGGTCGGGATCGCGCGATGGTTAACTCCTACCAACCCTTCCCCTAGGAGCATGCGTGTAGTACTTTGTTTCGATGGCTAATAAATTTTTGCAACAAGTATGTGAGTTCTTTATGACTAATGTTGAGTCCATGGATTATACGCACTCTCACCCTTCCACCTTGCTATCCACTCTTGTACCGCGCAATTTTCGCCGGTACCATACACCCACCATATACCTTCCTCAAAACAGCCACCATACCTACTTATCATGGCATTTCCATAGCCATTTCGAGATATATTGCCATGTAACTCCACCGTTCCGTTTATTGTGATGCACACCATCATTGTCATATTGCCTTGCATGATCGTAAGATAGCTAGCATGATGTTTCCATGGCTTGTCCATTTTTTGATGTCATTGCTATGCTAGATCATTGCACATCCCAATACACCGCCAGAGGCATTCACATAGAGTCATATTGTATTCTAGCTTCGAGTTGTAATCTTTGAGTTGTAAGTAAATAAAAGTGTGATGATCTTCATTATTAGAGCATTGTCTCGTGTGAGGAAACAAAAAAACAAAAAAAAAGAGATAGGCTAAAAAAGAGATGGCCCAAAAAAAGGAGGGGGGCTAAACAAGAAAAAAAAAGAAAAGCCCCTCCAAAGAAAATGAGAGAAAAAGAGAGAAGGGGCAATGTTACTATCGTTTTACCACACTTGTGCTTCATCATAGCACCATGTTCTTCATGATAGAGAGTCTCCCATGTTGTCACTTCCATATACTAGTGGGAATTTTCATTATAGAACTTGGCTTGTATATTCCAACGACGGGCTTCCTCAAATGCCCTAGGTCTTCTTGAGCAAGCAAGTTGATGCACACCCACTAGTTTTCTTTTGAGCTTTCATACACTTATAGCTTTAGTGCATCTGTTAGATGGAAATCCCTACTCACTCACATTGATATCGATTGATGGACATCTCCATAGTCCATTGATTTTACTAGTTGATGTGAGACTTTCTCCCTCCTTTTGTCTATCACCACCTTCTATTCCACCCATAGTGCTATGTCCATGGCTCACGCTCATGTATTGCGTGAAAGTTGAAAAAGTTTGAGAATACTAAAGTATGAAACAATTGCTTGGCTAAAACCGGGGTTGTGCATCATTTAAATACATTGTGTGGTGAAGATGGAGCATAGCCAGATAATATGATTTTGTAGGGATAACTTTCTTTGGCCATGTTATTTTGAAAAGACATGATTGCTTTATTAGTATGCTTGAAGTATTATTGACTTAATGTCAAATGATAGACTATGGCTTTGAATCACTCGTGTCTTAATATTCATGCCATGATTAGATTACATGATCAAGATTATGCTAGGTAGCATTCCACATCAAAAATTATCTTTTTTATCATTTACCTACTCGAGGACGAGCAGGAATTAAGCTGAAGGCCAGAAAATTGATCTTTCATGACCTGATTCGCATTGATTTCACAAGATTCCGCATTAGTAGTGGGAGCAATTGGAGTGCAAATAAAATCATTATTATTGGTGTTGGAAAAGTCACATAATTTGGTATTTTCTTGAGACATCGTCACAAAACAATCCAACACACAAGCACACAAAAAGAAAGTGAACACGACGAACGGAAGAGAGGCGAGGAAAAGGCAAAGGTTTTCAAAAATCATTTTAAAAGTGGGGGAGAGGAAAACGAGAGGTGAATGGCAAATAATGTAATGCAAGGGAGAAGAGTTTATGATGGGCACTTGGTATGTCTTGACTTGGCGTAGATCTCCCCGGCAACGACGCCAAAAATCGGCAAGTTGACAGGAGATCAAATCTTGACTTGACTTGGCGCAAATCTCCCCGGCAACGGCGCCAGAAATCCTTCTTGCTACCTCTTGAGCATGCGTTGGTTTTCCCTTGAAGAGGGAAGGGTGATGCAGCAAAGTAGCGTAAGTATTTTCCTCAGTTGTGAGAACCAAGGTATCAATCCAGTAGGAGACAACGCACAAATCACCTAGTACCTGCACAAACAATCAAGAACCTTGCAACCAATGCAATAAAGGGGTTGTCAATCCCTTCACGGTCACTTGCAAAAGTGGGATCTAATAAAGATAGTAAAGTAAATAATTTTGGTATTTTTGTTGTATACTCCCTCCGTTCCGAAATATAAGACGTTTTAGAAAACGTCCCGACCAGGTGAAAAGGAAGGAAAGTACAGAAATGCCCCTAATTTGAATCGCTATTGTCGTCGTCTTCCTCCGCGAGCGGATCCTCTCCATCCCAGTCGCCGTTGTTGCCTGCCTCCTGACGCCAGGGTCGCCCCCCTCCCATCCCAGGGCCGCCCCCCTCCCAGGGCCGCGCCCTCCCAGGGTCACGCCGCTGTCGCCTGCGCCAATCCAACGAACTCCAGGGCCTCATCGGAGGGGGTATTGCTGCAGATCGTTGTCCCCCTCCCAGGGCATCGCCAGCTCAAGGGCTTCACCAACTCCAGGGCCTCGTCGGAAGGAGTACTGCTTCAGATCAAGGTACTGCTTACTGCTCTAGGTGCCGCTTCAGATCGGTAGCCCCAGGTCCAGATCACAACGCCCTCCCATGCAGCTTCAGGTACTGCTGCAGATAGCGTCCCCACTTGATCCAGATCGCCTCCTGGAGTAAAAGTTTGAAAAGGAAAAGCTCAAAATACCACAGACAAAGTTTGTTGGCAGTACAAGTACTGTAGCAGTAAAAAATTGACGGTAGAGTATCAATCAAGACAAAGTTTCTGAGTACAAGAACTCCAACAGGCATAGAAGACAGTACAAGCTTCTCCAGCAGGCATACAAGACTGAAATTGTGCTCATATGAATATGGAACTGGCAGTGCAGAGTACCTGAAGGGCTTGAAGTAGGCAGTAACAACAACAACTCGAAGCAGGCAACATCTCCAGCACGACACGATACCCTGCAAGCGGGAAAGATAGTGATCAACATGGAATTTGATCTGAACTGTACTCCCCCCGAAGAAGAGGACATACCTGGAGGAGTCGGTCCCGGTGAAGATGATATCGACATGCAAGAGGGCATTGATCCCGGTGAATATGATATCGACATGCAAGAGGGCATTGATCCCGATGAAGATGCAGTTGGTGAGCTTCCTCATCTTCCCTATAAAAATGATGTCACTGTCAATTCAATACTCAATGTGAAACGATCAAAATACAGAATAAAATGGAGTAGGAGTAGAGTAAAACAATGATCATTTTAGTTAGTGCAGTACTCCATTTTGGTAACATGAGTCCTACTCTATCTCAAGACACCAGAAAGAGTACATAAAAAGCGATTCGGTCTCAGCCTGTACCAAATTAAAGGGTCAAAAACATCCAGTGTGAAACGCATTAACACCAAAAGACAGTAGACAGAAACAGGACATTAGTGGCTAAGCGCTGAAACAGAGCGCACTGAGCATTGACATCATGTAAAAATACAGTACAATGTTTGTTGACAAACAACAAAACAGCAGGAGCAGAGGCATGGATGGATCACACACAGTGAACAAGCTCATCCTTCACCGCCTTGTCGGTCCATCGAGCATGTCCGCTTTCCTCACCCACATCCTACACAACAGTATTGTTGCACTAGTACTGTTTACTTCCAGCTTGTGCAAGTTGACCGAGAGAAAGAGAGGGTTCACACCCAGTAGTGTACCACATGATTTTTGTTTTGTTTGAAGTAGTACCATAGGTGTGGTCCAGGGTGGCAGTGCTATTGACGAATTTGTTGTTGGGGAAATTGTTGTTGCCAAGTGTGAACCACATGTCGATAAGGCCTTGGGCTTTGTGTGTTGGGCAGTACTGAATGGGCCCCGGAGGATCCCCCTCCCAGTACTTGCTTCTTCTTCACCTCAAAGATAAAAAAGTCCTGTGTTTTTTCATTACTGTGTTTTTTATTGCAGTTGGTATCATTTCATCATTTGATATCATTTCATCATTTGATATCATTTGGTCATTTCAGTAGGACTAATATTTTTTCATTACTGTGTTTTTTATTGTAGTTGTTGAACCAGCAGTTAAAAAAAGGAAAACCCTCAAAGACGAGCAAAAATATGCTGCTTACGTTGCATTGCATGCAGTGTGCATGAGCAGAGGAGGCAAATTCAAAAGAAATTATAAGAAAGACCTTGCAAATTTTTTTAAGGTAGGAGTGAGGAGTATACAAAGAGTTTGGCAGAAGGCGATGGAGCAAATTGCAGATGGTTTAGATGTGGATGTTTCCAATCAGAAAAAGAGAAGATGTGGAAGAAAGCCAAAGGACATCAATTTAGAGCAAATCCCTACAATACCACTGAACAAGAGGTCCACTATCAGATCGCTCGCTTGGCAACTGGGATGTAGCCCTACCACACTACACAGAAAGTTCAAGCTTAATTTGATAAAGAGGCATACAAACTGTGTGAAGCCAGCTCTGAAGGAAAAGAATAAGAAAGACAGGATAAATTTTTGTTTGTCAATGCTTGATGAGACAACAATAGAATCTTCAAGGCCTAAATTCAAGACAATGCATAATGTTGTCCACATTGATGAGAAATGGTTCAACATGACGAAGAAGAATAAGACATACTATCTGCTGGATGGGGAGGAAGAGCCCACGAGGCATATACATGGGAACTGTATTGGCAAGGTGATGTTCTTAACGGCCGTTGCTAGGCCAAGGTGGGACAGTGAAGGAAGCGTGACCTTCTCTGGGAAAATCGGTATCTGGCCATTCGTGAAAGAAGTTCCTGCTCAGAGGAGAAGTGATAACAGGCCCAGAGGTACAACAGAGACAAAGTCAATAAAGGTCGACGGAAAAGTGATGAGGGAGTTCCTAATAGAGAAGGTCTTGCCAGCGATACAAACTGTTTGGCCCGAAAGTAATGCTGGACAGACCATCTACATTCAGCAGGATAATGCTAAGCCTCATATCTTGCCAGATGACCCAGAATTTCTAGCAGCTGTCGCAAAAACTGGACTTGACATCAGAATAATACAACAACCTCCCAACAGTCCCGATTTGAATGTGCTTGACCTTGGTTTTTTCAACTCGCTGCAATCCCAGACAGATTGTCTGAGTCCCAAAACACTACAAGACCTTATTAATGGTGTTTTGGAGGAATTTGAAGGCTACGAGGTTTACAAGCTCAACAGAATTTTCCTAACTCTGCAGACGTGCATGGTTGAGATCTTGAACCATGCGGGGGCAATGGGTATAAAATACCACATGTGAACAAAGAAAGGCTCGAGGGTCTTGGTCAGCTACCTCCAAGAGTAACATGCCCTCAAGTGGTTTACGCAAATGCCCTACACAACCTACGGCTAATGGAGAGCGTTCAGTAATGAAAGAAGAGGCATGAGATGCTTGTTTGTCAAGAGACCTGAGATGCATGTTGTCATGAGACCTGAGATGCTTGTTGTCAAGAGACCTGAGATGCTTGTTGTCAAGAGACCTGCGATGCTTGTTGTCATGAGACCTGAGATGCTTGTTGTCAAGAGACCTGAGATGCTTGTTGTTTGTCAA
>LR738713.1:264660274-264860095 GCA_902687465.1 Secale cereale | reverse complement strand
GTCAAGAGACCTGAGATGCTTGTTGTTGTCAAGAGACCTGAGATGCTTGTTGTTGTCAAGAGACCTGAGATGCTTGTTGTTTGTCAAGAGACCTGATGCTTGTTGTTGTCAAGAGACCTGAGATGCTTGTTGTCATGAGACCTGAGATGCTTGTTGTCATGAGACCTTGTGATTATGAGTGTGTGTGGAGTATGTGTAACTCCTTGTTGCATCCTTGTGATTATGAGCGTGTGTGGAGTATGTGTAACTCCTTGTTGTGATAAGTTTTTGAATTTTCTGATATGTATGATCACTGTTCAAGAAGGCACTATTAGGCGCTCGCCTAGGCGCGCTTAAGCGCTAGGCATTGGCATAACGCCTCGCTTTGGCCCTAGGCGCTCAAAAAAGCGGCCGGCGAGAAATCAGCCTCTCCGGCGAGAAATCAGTCTCCCCGACAAGGATTTGACCTCCCTTGTGAGGATTCATCCTCGCTGACAAGTGATTCAACTGCCCCGACGACAGATCGAGCTTCTCTGGCAAGGGATTGAGATTCTCCAGCAAAGGATCGAGCTTCTCCGGCGAGGGACGGAGCAAGAGGGAGAGAGTGATAAAGGCTAAGGTGTCCCGTCTTTCGATGAGATGGTGGCTATCGTTTGGATGAAGTCGACTTTGACGATCCGACTACGAACGTGCGTGGACGTCGCGCCTTAGCAATCGCTAAACCAACTCCGAGAGGTTATTGACCACGCCGGAGCACGATCAACCTGACCACGAAGGCCTGTTTCCTGCAGGCAAATGAAGAACAAGCAAGAAACTGAGATTGCAATCTGGATATTGCGAATTCAAGAGGAAAGCTTTATTGATCAAGGTGGGGTTCTGTGACGCCTTTGTCTAGTCGTTGAACACAAACGAAGTACGCGAAGTTGCAGCTATGGCGAACTTTTAATCTAAACAAAACCCAAAGTCTAAACGACGCCCTAAGGGCTGTATATATGAGGGAAAGAGGGGGGAATTTCGTGGCCCTTGGTGGAGGGGTCCGAAACCAACCCTAACTCTTGTTTCCCCACACATACGGACTCTAAAAACAGCCTATACTCAAGTATTTCGAAATTACATGGGCCTGGCCCAATAATAAGGTGACGCAGCACCTATAATAGCCTCTGGACGAAATTTATGAAGTGGCATCTTGTATATTTCGTCCAAGGCTTCTCGCACTCATTATGGTGGCTTCAAAGTCCTGAAATCATCAATTGAAACGCCATTCTTGTTCCCCTTGCGCATGCCATCATCTCCATGCTTGATCTTGCTCCAATGTTCATCCTTCTTGTCCAAGCTAGGCCCTTCATTTGTAAGCAAGACAAATGTATCCAATTTAGGCAGCATCATATTCTCATGAACATTACATTCATTACCAAGAAACGAAAGTACCTGGTAATTTAATTGGCGTGCGCGAGCTCTAGTAATTGGTCCTGTATATGTGTCAGTTGGAGCTGTGGGTGTAACCTTGTTAGTGATGTCCTCATCATCCTCCCCTTCTTGAATTGAAGTCGTCCTCGACGGAAGCTCATCTTCCTCACCCAAGTAAGGCTTCAAATCTGCAATGTTAAATGTGGGACTAACCCCAAAATCTGCAGGCAACTCAAGTTTATATGCATTATCATTTATTTTCTCTAACACCTTGAAAGGACCATCAGCACGTGGCATTAGCTTTGACTTGCGCAAATTAGGAAACCTATCCTTACGCAAATGTAACCAAACAAGATCTCTAGGTGCAAAGACAACACATTTTCTACCCTTATCTCCAACAAGTTTATATTTAGCATTCATGCGCTCAATATTTTCCTTAGTTAACTCATGCATTTTTAAGATCAATTCAGCACGTTGTTTAGCATCAAAATTAACCTTCTCCGAAGATGGAAGAGGCAACAAATCAATAGGTGCACGAGGTAGAAAACCATAGACAATTTCAAAAGGGCACATCTTAGTAGTAGAATGCAATGAACGATTATAAGCAAATTCAATATGAGGCAAGCATTCTTCCCACATTTTCTTATTATTCTTCAAAACAGCCCTAAGCATAGTAGACAAAGTTCTGTTGACTACTTCAGTTTGTCCATCAGTTTGGGGGTGACAAGTAGTACTAAAAAGCAGTTTAGTCCCCAACTTAGCCCATAAACATCTCCAAAAGTGGCTAAGAAATTTAGTATCACGATCTGAAACAATAGTATTTGGCACACCATGCAAGCGAATAATTTCACGAAAGAACAAATCAACAACATTAGCAGCATCATCGCTTTTATGACATGGTATAAAGTGTGCCATCTTCGAGAACCTATCCACGACAACAAATATGCTATCCCTCCCCTTCTTTGTTCGAGGTAAACCCAAAACAAAGTCCATAGATATATCTTCCCAAGGAACACTAGGGACAGGCAAAGGCATATAAAAACCATGAGGATTGAGTCGTGACTTAGCTTTTTGACATGTAGTGCAGCGACCAACAAAACGCTCAACATCCCGTCGCATCTTTGGCCAAAAGAAATGTGTAGCAAGTACGTCCTCCGTCTTCTTCACGCCAAAGTGTCCCATTAATCCTCCTCCATGCGCCTCCTGCAACAACAAAAGACGAACAGAGCTAGCTGGAATGCATAGCTTGTTAGCACGAAACACAAATCCATCATTAACGACGAACTTGTTCCATGTTCTCCCTTCTTTACAATTCTGCAATACATCTTTAAATTCGGCATCATGCACATATTGATCTTTGATGGTCTCCAAACCAAATATTTTAAAGTCAAGTTGTGAAAGCATAGTATAACGACGAGACAATGCATCAGCAATAACATTTTCTTTTCCCTTCTTGTGTTTAATAACATAAGGGAAAGTCTCTATGAATTCAACCCATTTAGCATGTCTACGGTTCAGTTTTGCTTGACTTTTAATGTGCTTTAAAGATTCATGATCAGAATGTATAACAAATTCTTTGGGCCATAAATAATGTTGCCATGTCTCCAAAGTCCGAACAAGAGCATATAATTCCTTATCATAAGTAGAATAATTCAGACTAGGCCCACTCAATTTTTCAGAAAAATATGCAACAGGTTTACCATCTTGTAATAACACACCTCCTAACCCAATTCCACTAGCATCACATTCAAGCTCAAAAGTCTTATTAAAATCAGGAAGTTGGAGTAAAGGAGCATGTGTCAACTTATCTTTCAATACCATGAATGCTTCTTCCTGTGCAGTACCCCAAACAAAAGGCACATCCTTCTTTGTAAGCTCATTGAGAGGTGCAGCAATGGTGCTGAAATCTCTCACAAAACACCGATAGAATCCAGCGAGGCCAAGGAAACTCCTCACGTGTGTAACCGTTTTGGGTTGCGGCCAACTCTCAATAGCTTCAATCTTGGCTTTATCGACCTCAATTCCCTGTGGAGTAACAACATAGCCAAGAAAAGAGACTCGGTCGGTGCAAAAGGTGCACTTTCCAAGGTTACCAAATAAACGTGCATCACGTAGAGCAATAAAAACAGCACGTAAATGTTCCAAATGTTCCTCCAAAGATCTGCTAAAAATCAATATATCATCAAAGTATACTACCACAAATCGTCCAATGAAAGCACGTAAAACTTCATTCATTAATCTCATGAAAGTACTAGGTGCATTAGTTAACCCAAAAGGCATGACTAACCACTCATATAATCCAAACTTAGTTTTAAATGCTGTTTTCCATTCATCTCCTAATTTCATACGAATTTGATGGTATCCACTACGCAAATCAACTTTGGAGAATATTGTAGAGCCACTCAATTCATCAAGCATATCATCTAGCCTAGGAATAGGATGACGATAACGAATAGTAATATTATTAATGGCTCTACAATCAACACACATACGCGATGTACCATCCTTTTTCGGCACTAGAATAATAGGAACAGCACAAGGACTAAGGGATTCGCGTATATAACCTTTGTCGAGTAGCTCCTGTACTTGACGCATAATCTCCTTCGTCTCTTCTGGATTGGTACGGTATGGTGCGCGGTTGGGTAGCGATGCACCGGGAATTAAGTCAATCTGATGCTCAATCCCTCGAATAGGTGGTAATCCCGGTGGCACGTCTTGTGGAAGGACGTCAGCGAACTCCTGCAAAATGTTAGTGACAGCAGGAGGCAAAGAGGAAGGCACGTCCTCGAATGAAAATAATGCCTCTTTGCACACAAAACCATAGCAAACAGATTTGCTAAAATCTAGCTCATCAATATCAGATTTGGTGGCAAATAAACATGTAGTTTTCAATTTAATTTCAGAAGCAACAGTAGATGGTTTATTATTAGGCTTCATTTGTTGCTCAAATTCTTTTGCCACAATCTGATTTTCACTCTTATGTTTCTTCTGTTTTTGATAGAGGCAAAGGTGTCCCGTCTTTCGATGAGATGGTGGCTATCGTTTTGGAGGAAGTCGACTTTGACGATCCGACTACGAACGTGCGAGGACGTCGCGCCTTAGCAATCGCTAAACCAACTCCGAGAGGTTGTTGACCACGCCGGAGCACGATCAACCTGACCACGAAGGTCTGTTTCCTGCAGGCAAACGAAGAACAAGCAAGAAACTAAGATTGCAATCTGGATATTGCGAATATAAGAGGAAAGCTTTATTGATCAAGGTGGGGTTCTGTGACGCCTTGGTCTGGTCGTTGAACACAAACGAAGTACGCGAAGTTGCAGCTATGGCGAACTTTTAATCTAAACAAAACCCAAAGTCTAAACGACGCCCTAAGGGCTGTATATATGAGGGAAAGAGGGGGGAATTTCGTGGCCCTTGGTGGAGGGGTCCGAAACCAACCCTAACTCTTGTTTCCCCACACATACGGACTCTAAAAACAGCCTATACCCAAGTATTTCGAAATTACATGGGCCTGGCCCAATAATAAGGTGACGCAGCACCTAAAATAGCCTCTGGACGAAATTTATGAAGTGGCATCTTGTATATTTCGTCCAAGGCTTCTCGCACTCATTATGGTGGCTTCAAAGTCCTGAAATCATCCATTGTAACTCCATTCTTGTCCCCCTTGCGCATGCCATCATCTCCATGCTTGATCTTGCTCCAATGTTCATCCTTCTTGTCCAAGCTAGGCCCTTCATTTGTAAGCAAGACAAATGTATCCAATTTAGGCAGCATCATATTCTCATGAACATTAGATTCATTACCAAGAAACGAAAGTACCTGGTAATTTAATTGGCGTGCGCGAGCTCTAGTAATTGGTCCTGTATATGTGTCAGTTGGAGCTGTGGGTGTAACCTTGTTAGTGATGTCCTCATCAGACGCAATACATGGCTCCTGAAGATGCTGACAGGTATGAATATTTAGTTGCTTAACGTGTTTTGAGTGTGCAGGTTACACAAGCTGAGCAAAATCAGAGGCATAATTTGTTCCATACAAAGGGAGTTGTGAAGGAACGTTTTGTTCGCGTGATCATAGATGGAGGGAGTTGCAACAACTTGGCTAGCATGGAGATGGTGGAGAAGCTATCTCTCACCACAAGACCACATCCACATCCTTATTACATCCAATGGTTCAACAACAGCGGCAAGGTTAAGGTAACACGTACTGTTCGTGTGCAGTTTAGTATCTCTACATATGCTGATTATGTTGATTGTGATGTGGTACCTATGCAAGCATGTTCCTTATTACTTGGTAGACCATGGCAATTTGATAAAAATTCTGTACACCATGGTAGAAACAATCAGTATACTCTTGTTCATAAGGATAAAAATATTACTTTGCTTCCTATGACTCCTGATTCCATTTTGAAAGATGATATTAATAGAGCTAATAAAGCAAAACAGGAGAAAAATAAGAGTGAAAATCAGATTGTGGCAAAAGAATTTGAGCAACAAATGAAGCCTACTAATAAACCATCTACTGTTGCTTCTGAAATTAAATTGAAAAGTGCATGCTTATTTGCCACCAAATCTGATATTGATGAGCTAGATTTTAGCAAATCTGTTTGCTATGCTGTTGTATGCAAAGAGGCATTATTTTCATTCGAAGACGTGCCTTCCTCTTTGCCTCCTGCTGTCACTAACATTTTGCAGGAGTTCGCCGACGTCTTTCCACAAGACGTGCCACCGGGATTACCACCTATTCGAGGGATTGAGCATCAGATTGACTTAATTCCCGGTGCATCGCTACCCAACCGCGCACCATACCGTACAAATCCAGAAGAGACGAAGGAGATTATGCGTCAAGTACAGGAGCTACTCGACAAAGGTTATATACGCGAATCCCTTAGTCCTTGTGCTGTTCCTATTATTCTAGTGCCGAAAAAGGATGGTACATCACGTATGTGTGTTGATTGTAGAGCCATTAATAATATTACTATTCGTTATCGTCATCCTATTCCTAGGCTAGATGATATGCTTGATGAATTGAGTGGCTCTACAATATTCTCCAAAGTTGATTTGCGTAGTGGATACCATCAAATTCGTATGAAATTGGGAGATGAATGGAAAACAGCATTTAAAACTAAGTTTGGATTATATGAGTGGTTTGTCATGCCTTTTGGGTTAACTAATGCACCTAGTACTTTCATGAGATTAATGAATGAAGTTTTACGTGCTTTCATTGGACGATTTGTGGTAGTATACTTTGATGATATATTGATTTTTAGCAGATCTTTGGAGGAACATTTGGAACATTTACGTGCTGTTTTTATTGCTCTACGTGATGCACGTTTATTTGGTAACCTTGGAAAGTGCACCTTTTGCACCGACCGAGTCTCTTTTCTTGGCTATGTTGTTACTCCACAGGGAATTGAGGTTGATAAAGCCAAGATTGAAGCTATTGAGAGTTGGCCGCAGCCCAAAACGGTCACACACGTGAGGAGTTTCCTTGGCCTCGCTGGATTCTATCGGCGTTTTGTGAGAGATTTCAGCACCATTGCTGCACCCCTCAATGAGCTTACAAAGAAGGATGTGCCTTTTGTTTGGGGTACTGCACAGGAAGAAGCATTCACGGTATTGAAAGATAAGTTGACACATGCTCCTTTCCTCCAACTTCCTGATTTTAATAAGACTTTTGAGCTTGAATGCGATGCTAGTGGAATTGGGTTAGGAGGTGTGTTATTACAAGATGGTAAACCTGTTGCATACTTTTCTGAAAAATTGAGTGGGCCTAGTCTGAATTATTCTACTTATGATAAGGAATTATATGCTCTTGTTCGGACTTTGGAGACATGGCAACATTATTTATGGCCCAAAGAATTTGTTATACATTCTGATCATGAATCTTTAAAGCACATTAAAAGTCAAGCAAAACTGAACCGTAGACATGCTAAATGGGTTGAATTCATAGAGACTTTCCCTTATGTTATTAAACACAAGAAGGGAAAAGAAAATGTTATTGTTGATGCATTGTCTCGTCGTTATACTATGCTTTCACAACTTGACTTTAAAATATTTGGTTTAGAGACCATCAAAGATCAATATGTGCATGATGCTGAATTTAAAGATGTATTGCAGAATTGCAAAGAAGGGAGAACATGGAACAAGTTCGTCGTTAATGATGGATTTGTGTTTCGTGCTAACAAGCTATGCATTCCAGCTAGCTCTGTTCGTCTTTTGTTGTTGCAGGAGGCGCATGGAGGAGGATTAATGGGACACTTTGGCGTGAAGAAGACGGAGGACGTACTTGCTACACACTTCTTTTGGCCAAAGATGCGACGGGATGTTGAGCGTTTTGTTGGTCGCTGCACTACATGTCAAAAAGCTAAGTCACGACTAAATCCTCATGGTTTATATATGCCTTTGCCTGTCCCTAGTGTTCCTTGGGAAGATATATCTATGGACTTTGTTTTGGGTTTACCTCGAACAAAGAAGGGGAGGGATAGCATATTTGTTGTCGTGGATAGGTTCTCGAAGATGGCACACTTTATACCATGTCATAAAAGCGATGATGCTGCTAATGTTGCTGATTTGTTCTTTCGTGAAATTATTCGCTTGCATGGTGTGTGATACGGTGTATCCTAGGGCCATCCCCATGGACCCTCCTTCTCCTCAACAAGTGCCCAAAGGACCAAGGACTAGAGCTCCCGAGACCGAGGTGACGTCACTCCTAGCCCTACTTCCATACAAATCTTGCGAGACATGGTCGCTACCTCAGACGGACGTGTTGTGTGTGCTCAGGTGTGAAGAAGACCACATCGGAGAGGGGCGTGAAGATGGACGAGTCCTCAAGTTCATGGACGAGCCAATGCATCGAGAAGAGCAGAAGAGAGCTCCAGGACCCGGACATCCGGCCCCCTGGCCCGGACATCCGGCCCCTGGGCATTCACCCACAGAAGGCCAACAGCAGCCAAGGCTACAGGGCCCGGACATCCGGCCAGGGCCCGGACATCCGGCCAGGCACGGCCCGGACATCCGGCCCCGCGCCCGGAAATCCGGCGCCTCTGTCCAGAGAGCACCCGAGGCGCGTCCACTCCAGCCCGGACATCCGGGCTCCCGCCCCGGACATCCGGCGTCCTGTGAAGTCCCGGACATCCGGCCCGCCGCCCGGACGTCCGGCCCCTGAATTGCCTGCGCGCATCCCCCGGGCCGAGGCCCATGTACCCATTCGCCCCGTAGACTATATATACTCCTCTCCTCTTTCCGTTTAGGGTTAGCTGTGGTTTTAGCTCATTTGACACTTGTGTGGATTTCTCCCACGAGACCGGTGCGCCTCTACGGAGAAGATCCACCTCTGGATTCAAGACCCCTAACGGGAAGATCCCACGGGATTCCAAGACCTCCTCCGGGAGAAGACTATCTGTATCACCGTTGTTGACTTTGGATCATGTATCTCGACCTTGTATCGCGAATCTAGCACTTGTGTGATTGCTTCCGTGTTGATTTGAGTGTTCTCTCTTGTGTTTTCCCCATCTTTCTCCGTGTTTTCCCCGTGTTCATCGTGTGCCAACCTCCAAACGTGAAAGATCCGCTGATTAGGGTTCCACCCTACATCAACAATCAACATAATCAGCATATGTAGAGATACTAAAATGCACACGAACAGTACGTGTTACCTTAACCTTGCCGCTGTTGTTGAACCATTGGATGTAGTAAGGATGTGGATGTGGTCTTGTGGTGAGAGATAGCTTCTCCACCATCTCCATGCTAGCCAAGTTGTTGCAACTCCCTCCATCTATGATCACGCGAACAGAACGTTCCTTCACAACTCCCTTTGTATGGAACAAATTATGCCTCTGATTTTGCTCAGCTTGTGTAACCTGCACACTCAAAACACGTTGAGCAACTAAACATTCATACCTGTCAGCATCTTCAGGAGCCATGTATTGCGTCTCATGATCAGAATCGTCTCCGCCGTGTTCTTCACGTGTAATAAGAGCCAAAGTCTCCTCATCATAGTCACTAGCGGATTCATATCCACCATCCTCAGTAGCAATCATCACACGCTGAGATTTGCAATCTCTCTCAAAATGTCCTCTTCCCTTACAACGACGACAAACAATATCACTGGTGTGCCCTGTTGATGCCATGGAAGAAGAAGAACTCTGTGCAGGCCCAATAGGTGTGCTCTTGGCAGATAATGGTGGTTGTGCCTGCTTCCTTGTATCATGGCTGGAGGTAACAGCTGATGGAGGTGTCGGTGCAGTAGAATGTGAGGAAGTAGAGGATGCACGCGGTGTCCATGATGAAGGTCGTCCTGCAGAAAAGTTAGTCCGCGCCAATGCCTGTCGATCCTGCACTTCACGTTCAGCTTTACAAGCAAGATGGAATAAACGAGTGATATTAGTATAATCCTTATACTCTAGAATGGTCTGAATCTCTCTATTTAATCCACCCATAAAACGTGCAAGCATAGCTTCATTCTCCTCAACAATACCACATCTAATCAGGCCAGTTTGTAATTGCTGATAATATTCTTCTACAGAATTTTTTCCTTGTCTTAAGCGCTGCAGTTTTTGAAGTAATTCACGTTGATAATATGGTGGAACCCAACGAGTACGCATAGCAGTTTTCAAAGCAGCCCAAGTAGCTGGAACAGGATATAATCTATAATGTTCAGACCACCAAACACATGCAAAACCAGTGAAAGCACAAACAGCAGCAGGAACACGTCTCTCCTCGGGATAGTTTAAACATGTAAAACGTTGTTCAGTTTGTAACTCCCAAGTAAGATATATATCAGGAACATATCTACCCTCAAATGGTGGAATATTCAATTTCAGTTTAGGAAGATGGTCATGTACCTCAGGTGGTGGTGCAGCCCTACCGTTGCGATGATATGCATGAGGACGACCTGGTGGTGGTGATGCTGGTTGTTGCACGTAGTTCTGATTTTGGTCAACCTCATCCTCGTAATGGTCCTCCACCTCTGCAGTAGCAGCAGGAGCTACAGAAACATCAACAGCAGCACCAGAAGCTTGACCAGTCTCAAGGGGAACGCGCTGTGCTCGTCCCACTTGATTCGGAAGGCGCCGTTGTTGTTGTTGTTGTTGTTGTTGAAGAGGTGGGACAGCTGCAGCAGCCGGTGGTGGTGGAAAACGCGCAAGCAATTCAGCAAACTTGTTATCGAGCTTTGTGTTAAACGTCTTCTCCATGCCATCTATCTTCTCCATGGCCGCGTCCAATGTGTTTAGCACATCTTGCACCTGTTCACTCATCATTTGCTGAAACTTATCATGAAGCTCCTTGTTCGTCAAGTTCTCCCAGTCAGTCTCGTCGACTTGTGATCCTGGCATGGTTAGCAGCAATAGAAACACACAAGAATATGATCCTACAGACTACTAACAAGTGGTGGTGGTGGCGGGTGTCACAAATCCGTCAAGCAAATCTCAAATTCTTACCAGTTCTTACCCAGCAGCAGGCGGTGATCGGAAACCGATGTAGTCAAAACTCTCAAAGCTTGGATAGAGCGATTACCAGGGAGAGTCAAACGCACGATGTAGATGTATGTGGAGCTGGGAAGGCTTATAATATGGTAGCAAAAAGGGTCAGCAATAATCAATTCAGAGATGCAAAGGTGAATAAACGCTCAACGACGGTACTGTGCTGGTCCTAGGCTAGACCGTACTAGAGACGCGAGCCTAGAACACTAACGAAATCACGGCACTGCACGTAATCAAGGGGAAAGCACACTCTGTATTTTTTTTTTGCGCTGCTTTTTTTTTTGCCGAAAATCACTATAATGGCGAGTGTCTCAAAACACTTCCCAAGTCAAACTAAGATGATAGGAACGAAAAAAAAATTTGACGAATTTTTTTTTTTCGGAATCAGGGCAGCGACGACGAAAAAGTGCGGTAAAAAAACAGTATGATGGCACGTGTCTCAAAAGACTCAGAAAAGCCCAAAAATAGGATAGGGAAAAAATATTTTCACCTGTCGAAATTTTGGCCTAAAAACTGCCCGGGGGTCTCCAGACTTTTTTTTTTCCGAGACCTACACAGGCAAGGAAACATAAATCCGAAACCTAGATGGATTTCGAGAACAAACCTAATATGAAAAGAACTCGGATTGGTGGTGGATATATGGTGGCAGGATATGGCAGCGGTGGTAGGTTATGGCAGCGGTGGTGGTATATGGATACGGATTGGTGGTGGTATATGGATACGGATCGGTGGTGGTATGTGGCAGTAGCGATGAAGATGTTGCGGCGGCGGCGTGACAACTTATGACCAGAACTCGAAACTCTAAAAGACTAGACGCTAAGACCAGCAACTTGACACGACGATGCAACCACAAATTCAACTAAGCAAACACGGAAAAGATTATGCAATGGCTCAGACTGGTTCAGATATGATGAACTAACCCTAATTTTTTTTTTGGCTTTTTCGTGGACTGTAGGTATGAAGAACAGACTCGATCTAATCTACGAAAAACTGTAAAATCTCACCGAGCAACCTGGAAATCTGATACCACTTGATAGAGGCTAAGGTGTCCCGTCTTTCGATGAGATGGTGGCTATCGTTTGGATGAAGTCGACTTTGACGATCCGACTACGAACGTGCGTGGACGTCGCGCCTTAGCAATCGCTAAACCAACTCCGAGAGGTTATTGACCACGCCGGAGCACGATCAACCTGACCACGAAGGTCTGTTTCCTACAGGCAAACGAAGAACAAGCAAGAAACTGAGATTGCAATCTGGATATTGCGAATTCAAGAGGAAAGCTTTATTGATCAAGGTGGGGTTCTGTGACGCCTTTGTCTGGTCGTTGAACACAAACGAAGTACGCGAAGTTGCAGCTATGGCGAACTTTTAATCTAAACAAAACCCAAAGTCTAAACGACGCCCTAAGGGCTGTATATATGAGGGAAAGAGGGGGGAATTTCGTGGCCCTTGGTGGAGGGGTCCGAAACCAACCCTAACTCTTGTTTCCCCACACATACGGACTCTAAAAACAGCCTATACTCAAGTATTTCGAAATTACATGGGCCTGGCCCAATAATAAGGTGACGCAGCACCTATAATAGCCTCTGGACGAAATTTATGAAGTGGCATCTTGTATATTTTGTCCAAGGCTTCTCGCACTCATTATGGTGGCTTCAAAGTCCTGAAATCATCAATTGAAACGCCATTCTTGTTCCCCTTGCGCATGCCATCATCTCCATGCTTGATCTTGCTCCAATGTTCATCCTTCTTGTCCAAGCTAGGCCCTTCATTTGTAAGCAAGACAAATGTATCCAATTTAGGCAGCATCATATTCTCATGAACATTAGATTCATTACCAAGAAACGAAAGTACCTGGTAATTTAATTGGCGTGCGCGAGCTCTAGTAATTGGTCCTGTATATGTGTCAGTTGGAGCTGTGGGTGTAAGCTTGTTAGTGATGTCCTCATCAGAGAGGCAGCCTCGTGCAACAAGACGGACGAGAGCTTTAGTAGGAGGATATGAAGATGGGCATGTGGTTTAATGGACTAGGTCAGCCCATGTACTAACGCCTAATTTCTTCACATTAGAGTACTACTCCTAAGCTAGAAAATCGCAAGTAGGTGCCCAAACGCATAATTAACGCCTAGCGTTTTTTTAAACTTTGTGCATGATCATTTTAATAACTCCTTGTTGTGATAAGTTTTTGAATTTTCTGATTTGTGTGATCATTTGAACTCCTCATCATTTGTATGATCACTAATTAAGCATAGTGTCTCCATTCATAGTCTTGCAATTGGTTATTAGTGTCAGTGTGACAAAAAGTATAGCTAAGCTATTGGCTAGTAAAGCATATATAAACAACTCCAGTAGTACTATTGGGGTAGTAGTACTGGGGGTGACAGGGTTGTGCTAGGAGCTATATAACTCCTCATCATTTGTATGATAAGTTAACTAAATTTTAATTAATTGAAAACTTGCTAAAACGTGAAGAAATTGTAAGCAATCAAGAATATGAACAACTACTGTATGAAATACTCATATCTATTCTTAGCATTTCCTAGTAAGAAATTTCAACAAGCAATACAAGCAGGAAATTTCAGACCGCCGCACGGACCACCGGCTATGGAACATTACTATGGGATGCTCCAAGTAAAATTTGTTAAATTCAGTTAAATACTTATGGGGTACTTGCAGCAAGCAGTACTCCAAGTAACATATGTTAAGTTCAGTTAACATATCTCTCTGACCATCTAACATATGTTAAGTTCAGTTAAGTACTTGCAGCAAGCAGTACTCCAAGTAAAGCACCAACAAATTTGGGGTGCACCGAATTTATTGAACGGACTATAATTTTTGAATTAGAAATGCTAGCATTTCCTGTAGTTCTGCATATCAAATTGATATGCAGAATCCATGTTGTTGTACACATAACAACTACTCCTAGCATTCCCTGTAGTAGTTAGTTACACCAAATAAATTTGATATGTGAACACACAGGTGTTTGTCCAAATAAATCATAAATGGACGCACAAATATAACAAGTGTCGTGTGTTCTTCTTTCTACTCCAAGTCTCCAAATAAATGGAGTACTGTAAAATTCAGCTACTACTCCATGTGTCTGAAACTCCGTGTTGACTGAAAGAAATGGCAAGCTACAGGAGTACACTTCAGGTTTCTCGACTACTACTACTCCTAGGATATCAAATTTACTCATACACAGTTTACATATCAGCAAGGTCAACACATTCAGTTAACATATCAACAAGGTTGGAGTACAAACTAAAGCACCATTCACAGGATCATACAGCCAATTTGATCTCAACAGCGACAACTCATAGCAAGCAAGCATCAGAGGAATGAAATCAAAACTGAAACGATTGGTAGAAGGAGGCGTGGAGGAGAAGGGACCTTCAGTTGCTGATGTTGGTCCATGGCGTTGGAGCAAGTGTTGGTGAGTTGCTGTTGCTGGGCTTCGTCCTTCTCTCCCTGCATCGAGTGTGCGTGTGTGACAGCGTTAGCCTTAGGGAGTGGAAGGAAAGGGAGGAAGGGGCCGGACCTTGATGGCGTCCCTAGCAAGGGGGAGGGAATCTCCACGGACCTTCCCGTCACAGCGCATGACAGCGGGCACGCAAGAGAGGGAGGAGGTCGTCACCGCTCGCCGGCTTCTTGGTCTCGATGAGGTCGCCGCATAGACGCGCATCCCCACCTAGGGCGCCCGCAGCCAGCTCCGCTCCGCTCGCCGCTCCGCTGCTCCGCTTTGTCCAGCGCCACTCCTTCGCCCAGATCCAGCGTCGGCGCACGCAGATCCGGCGTCGGCGCCCACACCCGCTCCGCCGAGCGGAAGCTCTTCGCCGGCGCATAAAAAAGCACTCTTTTGACCTCGGTGTGGGAAAGGAAGGAGAGGAAGCACACGGTGCGAAAGGAATAAGAGGAAGCACGCGGTAGGCTGCAGGAGGATGAGCTGCGGGAGGAAGAAGGAGATGAGCACGCGGTGGCCGGCGACGACGCGGAGAGGCGGCGAGGGAGGGGAATGAGAGGGTGTGGGTGAGAGTGGGCAGCGAGTGGATGAGAGTGAGCGAGTGGATGAGAGTGAGCGAGGCGAGGGAATTTTCGGAAACTCGAGAAGTTCGGTAACGTAGCGAGATTTACACTATGATCGCTAAAACGTCATATATTTCGGTACAGAGGGAGTAGATTGGAAAGTAAAGATTGCAAAATAGTAAACAAGATGCGATGTAAATAAAAGAGATTCAATAGAATAGGAAAGAGACCCGGGGGCCATAGGTTTCACTAGTGACTTCTCTCAAGATAGCATGTATTATGGTGGGTGAACAAATTACTGCCGAGCAATTGATAGAAAATCGTATAGTTATAAAGATATATATGGCAATGATCATGAATATAGGCATCACGTCCGTGTCAAGTAGACTGAAATGATTCTTCATCTACTACTATTACTCCACACGTCGACCGCTATCCAACATACATCTAGAGTATTAAGTTCATAAAACGGAGTAACGCATTAAGCAAGATGTCATGATGTAGAGGGATAAAGTCAAGAAATATGATATAAACCCCATCTTTTTATCCTAGATGGCAACAATACAATACGTGCCTTGCTGCCCCTTCTGTCACTGGGAAAGGACATCGCAAGATTGAACCCAAAGCTAAGCACTTCTCCCATTGCAAGAAAGATCAATCTAGTAGGCCAAACTAAACCGATAATTCGAAGAGACTTGCAAAGATATCAAATCATGCATATAAGAATTCAGAGAAGAACCAAATAATATTCATAGATAAACTTGTTCATAAATCCACAATTAATCGGATCTCGGCAAACACACCGCAAAAAGTATTACATCAAATAGATCTCCAAGAGAATCGAGGAGAACTTTGTATTGAGGATCAAAAGAGAGAAGAAGCAATATAGCTAATAACTATGGACCCGAAGGTCTGTGGTATACTAATCACGCTTCATCGGAGAGGCTATGGTGTTGATGTAGAAGCCCTCCGTGATTGATTCCCCCACCGGCAGATCACCGGAAAACGCCCCAAGATGGGATCTCACGGGTACAATAGGTTGTGACAGTGGAAAAGTGGTTTCGTGGCTCACCCTGATGTTTCTAGGGTATAAGAGTATATATAGGCGGAAGAGGTACGTCAGTGGAGCTACGAGAGGCCCACGAGGGTGGGGGGTGCGCCTACCCCCCTGGGCACGCCCTCCTGCCTCGTGGCCTCCTCGTGGAGTTCAAGACTTCTACTCCAAGTCTTTTGGACTGCTTTCGGTCCAAGAAAGATCATGATGCGGAGCATCCTAAGGTCATCCCCATGGATCCTTCATCACCGCACCAAGTGCTCAAAGGACCAATGACTCGAGCCCGTGCAAGAGCTCTCGAGACCGAGGTGACTTCGCTCCTCTCTCTACATCTTTCGGATTCACTTGAGACATGGCTTCTACCCTCATCAGGAACTCTGTGCATACTCAGGTACTTGGACGAAGGCCATGGGACAGCTCTGAACAATGGTCAAGAAGGCGAGTTCGACAAGTGCCGGGAACAAGAAGAAGGAAGGCTGAAGATGCTACAGGCACCGGACGTCCGGCCCACACCGGACGACCGGCGACTCCCAGGCACCGGACGACCGGAAGACACCGGACGTCCGGCCTCTCCCAGATGACCGGACGACCGAAAGCCACCGGACGTCCGTGACAACGACCACAGAAGCTAAATAGCGGAAATCCGAGGATTACCGGACGTCCGGTCCCTCCGGAACCTCCGGACGTCCGGTAACCAGCGGACGTCCGCCCCGACGGCGACCACTCGTGTAATATATACTCGTTGACTTCCCTCCTTTCGAGGTAGCTGTTGGATAGCTCATTTCAGACCTTTGTGTGGATTCTCTCCCACGAGACCGCGCGCCTCTTCGGAGAAGATCCACCACGGATTCAAGGCCTCCACATCGGGGAAGATCCTACGGGATACCAAGACCTCCTCACGGAGAAGACTACCCTTGTACCACCGACGTTGTCTATGGATCGTGTAGCTCGATTATGTATCGTGGATCTAGCATTTGTGTGATCATCTTCGTGTTGAATTGAGTGTTTCCTCTCGTGTTTTCCCCGTTTGCCTCCTTGCGTTCTCCGTGTTCATCGTGGGATACTCTCCAAACGTGAAAGATCCGCTGATTAGGGTTCCACCCTACATCATCTTGGTATCAGAGCACAGGTTGATCACGATTTTGGAGCCCCACACCCTGTCTTCTAGCTTGTTTTTGTTGTGTTCTTCCCAATTTCGAAAATTCCCCACAAAAATAGCCCCAAAAAAATTTGTGATCTGTTGATTTGGCAAGATTTTGTTGACTTTGTTCCAAGGATTTGCTGTGCCACGTGTCGATCTAGCATTTCCCCATCGCTTCACCAATTTTCCTCCGCGAATTCGGGCAAGTTTGACCATTTTGTCCACGGATCCACCAACACCAGTCCCAGACCTACCAGACGACCGACGTTTACCGGACGTCCGACACGCCTCGAGACACCGGAAGACCGCTAAACACCGGACGACCGGCACCCCGCTTACAGAAACTTTTACCGGATTTCCGGGACTTCCGGACGTCTGATCCCTTCCGACAGACCGGACGACCGGTACCCTCCGGACGTCCGACAGCCCCTGACATAGCTGAACTTGTTCAGTTCCATACCACCTTCCGCTACCACCTACCTTTCATCCCACCTTCCGCAACCACCATCGCTTACCCGCTCCGAGTTTGACAAGTGTGTCTCCCTTTGCCTTGGATACTTGAGTTGTGGTTTCACCGTTTCCTTGGATGTTTAGGCTACCCTGGAACGGCAAGACTTCGACAACACCACCACTCCACTTCGGCAAGGACGGTAACATCGACGACACTTCGCTCATCCTACCTTGCAATTGCATTGTCACCCTATGAACCATTTTTGCATAGCTTTCCCATTGAGACTAGCCATTTGAGTATTGCCGGGCCACGACACTTGTGCACATTAGTGATAGTCATAGATATTGCATACTACATTCATCTTGGTATCATCATATCTCCGTGTGCCACAAGAGTGCTCCGCATACACAATAGCTACCTTAATCCGAGAAGCATGCATATGTGCCCAAAGAAAGAGCTCACAAGCTTTTAAGCAAAAGAGCCAACCAAAGCAAAAACACAATAGCATCATACGCCTTGCATCAAAGGAAATCATACATCATAGCAACATCATCTTGTGCTCAAGCATCGGCACATCATACACTCATAGCATACTTGTGATAGACAGTCGTTACGTTTTGCCTCTTATAGGTCGTGCACAAGTGCGTATCAGCCTATTAAGCAATCGGTTAGCGTCTCTCTAGTGTTGTGCAACACGAGCATTTTCCGTGCTTTCCACATTTTCGCTCACCCTTGGTTGCACAACCACATTTATCTATCCGTGCGTGTGTTCCGTGTGCCACTTTGCTAGTGATCTACTTGTTGCATGAGCAACTTGTGAACCATTTTCAACATCATTGAGTCACTTTGATGATTGCATTGAATTTGTGCCACATCCTAACCAAGCTCCTCTCAAACCTTTATTTGTGTAGGTGTGAGAATCGACACGAAGTGGTACCAATAGTGCTATTTCCGGGTTACATTATTGAGTGATCATTGATCCATTTTCAACCTCGGTTAAGGTACATTGATATTGTCTTCTCCTTTCTACCACTCACATACTTGCTTGTGATGATGGATAGGCCAAGTACATCTTCCAACCCGATCTTCGACGATCCTCAAGAAGCGAACAACTACGTCACCAAACTACATCTTTTCGGTGTCCAACGAGCTCTACATCAAGAGAGTGAAGCTATGCGTGAGTACATTGCTCAAGTCGCCGAGGACGCGCGCCAATTTGAAGCAAGGACAAAAGAACAATTCGACATCATCAACACCAACATGACTACTCAATACAATAAGCTCCGGACATTGATAATCAACCGACGTTCTTCCTCAACATCATCTCAAAGACGAAGCCGCTCAAGTCGACACTCCGACTCCACGCAAGACTCAAGTACACCTACGTCCAACACTCTTCGTCAAGCCGCACTGATAGAGGCAAAGGTGTCCCGTCTTTCGATGAGATGGCGGCTATCGTTTGGATGAAGTCGACTTTGACGATCCGACTACGAACGTGCGTGGACGTCGCGCCTTAGCAATCGCTATACCAACTCCGAGAGGTTATTGACCACGCCGGAGCACGATCAACCTGACCACGAAGGTCTGTTTCCTGCAGGCAAACGAAGAACAAGCAAGAAACTGAGATTGCAATCTGGATATTGCGAATTCAAGAGGAAAGCTTTATTGATCAAGTGGGGTTATGTGATGCCTTTGTCTGGTCGTTGAACACAAACGAAGTACGCGAAGTTGCAGCTATGGCGAACTTTTAATCTAAACAAAACACAAAGTCTAAACGACGCCCTAAGGGCTGTATATATGAGGGAAAGAGGGGGGAATTTCGTGGCCCTTGGTGGAGGGGTCCGAAACCAACCCTAACTCTTGTTTCCCCACACATACGGACTCTAAAAACAGCCTATACTCAAGTATTTCGAAATTACATGGGCCTGGCCCAATAATAAGGTGACGCAGCACCTATAATAGCCTCTGGACGAAATTTATGAAGTGGCATCTTGTATATTTCGTCCAAGGTTTCTCGCACTCATTATGGTGGCTTCATAGTCCTGAAATCATCAATTGAAACTCCATTCTTGTTCCCCTTGCGCATGCCATCATCTCCATGCTTGATCTTGCTCCAATGTTCATCCTTCTTGTCCAAGCTAGGCCCTTCATTTGTAAGCAAGACAAATGTATCCAATTTAGGCAGCATCATATTCTCATGAACATTAGATTCATTACCAAGAAACGAAAGTACCTGGTAATTTAATTGGCGTGCGCGAGCTCTAGTAATTGGTCCTGTATATGTGTCAGTTGGAGCTGTGGGTGTAACCTTGTTAGTGATGTCCTCATCATCCTCCCCTTCTTGAATTGAAGTCGTCCTCGACGGAAGCTCATCTTCCTCACCCAAGTAAGGCTTAAAATCTGCAATGTTAAGTGTGGGACTAACCCCAAAATCTGCAGGCAACTCAAGCTTATATGCATTATCATTTATTTTCTCTAGCACCTTGAAAGGACAATCAGCACGTGGCCAAACAAGATCTCCAGGTGCAAAGACAACACGTTTTCTACCCTTATCTCCAACAAGTTTATATTTAGCATTCATGCGCTCAATATTTTCCTTAGTTAACTCATGCATTTTTAAGATCAATTCAGCACGTTGTTTAGCATCAAAATTAACCTTCTCCGAAGATGGAAGAGGCAACAAATCAATAGGTGCACGAGGTAGGAAACCATAGACAATTTCAAAAGGGCATATCTTAGTAGTAGAATGCAACGAACGATTATAAGCAAATTCAATATGAGGCAAGCATTCTTCCCACATGTTCTTATTATTCTTCAGAACGACCCTAAGCATAGTAGACAAAGTTCTATTGACTACTTCAGTTTGTCCATCAGTTTGGGGGTGACAAGTAGTACCAAAAAGCAGTTTAGTCCACAACTTAGCCCATAAACATCTCCAAAAGTGGCTAAGAAATTTAGTATCACGATCTGAAACAATAGTATTTGGCACACCATGCAAGCGAATAATTTCACGAAAGAACAAATCAGCAACATTAGCAGCATCATCGCTTTTATGACATGGTATAAAGTGTGCCATCTTCGAGAACCGATCCACGACAACAAATATACTATCCCTCCCCTTCTTTGTTCGAGGTAAACCCAAAACAAAGTCCATAGATATATCTTCCCAAGGAACACTAGGGACAGGCAAAGGCATATATAAAGCATGAGGATTGAGTCATGACTTAGCTTTTTGACATGTAGTGCAGCGACCAACAAAACGCTCAACATCCCGTCGCATCTTTGGCCAAAAGAAATGTGTAGCAAGTACGTCCTCCGTCTTCTTCACGCCAAAGTGCCCCATTAATCCTCCTCCATGCGCCTCCTGCAACAACAAAAGACGAACAGAGCTAGCTGGAAAGCATAGCTTGTTAGCACGAAACACAAATCCATCATTAACGACGAACTTGTTCCATGTTCTGCCTTCTTTACAATTCTGCAATACATCTTTAAATTCAGCATCATGCACATATTGATCTTTGATGGTCTCCAATCCAAATATTTTGAAGTCAAGTTGTGAAAGCATAGTATAACGACGAGACAATGCATCAGCAATAACATTTTCTTTTCCCTTCTTGTGTTTAATAACATAAGGGAAAGTCTCTATGAATTCAACCCATTTAGCATGTCTACGGTTCAGTTTTGCTTGACTTTTAATGTGCTTTAAAGATTCATGATCAGAATGTATAACAAATTCTTTGGGCCATAAATAATGTTGCCATGTCTCCAAAGTCCGAACAAGAGCATATAATTCCTTATCATAAGTAGAATAATTCAGACTAGGCCCACTCAATTTTTCAGAAAAATATGCAACAGGTTTACCATCTTGTAATAACACACCTCCTAACCCAATTCCACTAGCATCACATTCAAGCTCAAAAGTCTTATTAAAATCAGGAAGTTGGAGTAAAGGAGCATGTGTCAACTTATCTTTCAATACCGTGAATGCTTCTTCCTGTGCAGTACCCCAAACAAAAGGCACATCCTTCTTTGTAAGCTCATTGAGAGGTGCAGCAATGGTGCTGAAATCTCTCACAAAACGTCGATAGAATCCAGCAAGGCCAAGGAAACTTCTCACGTGTGTGACCGTTTTGGGCTGCGGCCAACTCTCAATAGCTTCAATCTTGGCTTTGTCAACCTCAATTTCCTGTGGAGTAACAACATAGCCAAGAAAAGAGACTCGGTCGGTGCAAAAGGTGCGCTTTCCAAGGTTACCAAACAAACGTGCATCACGTAGAGCAATAAAAACAACACGTAAATGTTCCAAATGTTCCTCCAAAGATCTGCTAAAAATCAATATATCATCAAAGTATACTACCACAAATCGTCCAATGAAAGCACGTAAAACTTCGTTCATTAATCTCATGAAAGTACTAGGTGCATTAGTTAACCCAAAAGGCATGACTAACCACTCATATAATCCAAACTTAGTTTTAAATGCTGTTTTCCATTCATCTCCCAATTTCATACGAATTTGATGGTATCCACTACGCAAATCAACTTTGGAGAATATTGTAGAGCCACTCAATTCATCAAGCATATCATCTAGCCTAGGAATAGGATGACGATAACGAATAGTAATATTATTAATGGCTCTACAATCAACACACATACGCGATGTACCATCCATTTTCGGCACTAGAATAATAGGAACAGCACAAGGACTAAGGGATTCGCGTATATAACCTTTGTCGAGTAGCTCCTGTACTTGACGCATAATCTCCTTCGTCTCTTCTGGATTGGTACGGTATGGTGCGCGGTTGGGTAGCGATGCACCGGGAATTAAGTCAATCTGATGCTCAATCCCTCGAATAGGTGGTAATCCCGATGGCACGTCTTGTGGAAAGACGTCGGCGAACTCCTGCAAAATGTTAGTGATAGCAGGAGGCAAAGAGGAAGGCACGTCCTCGAATGAAAATAATGCCTCTTTGCACACAAAAGCATAGCAAACAGATTTGCTAAAATCTAGCTCATCAATATCAGATTTGGTGGCAAATAAACATGCACTTGTCAATTTAATTTCAGAAGCAACAGTAGATGGTTTATTATTAGGCTTCATTTGTTGCTCAAATTCTTTTGCCACAATCTGATTTTCACTCTTATTTTTCTCCTATTTTGCTTTATTAGCTCTATTAATATCATCTTTCAAAATGGAATCAGGAGTCATAGGAAGCAAAGTAATATTTTTATCCTTATGAACAAGAGTATACTGATTGTTTCTACCATGGTGTACAGAATTTTTTTCAAATTGCCATGGTCTACCAAGTAATAAGGAACATGCTTGCATAGGTACCACATCACAATCAACATAATCAGCATATGTAGAGATACTAAAATGCACACGAACAGTACGTGTTACCTTAACCTTGCCGCTGTTGTTGAACCATTGGATGTAGTAAGGATGTGGATGTGGTCTTGTGGTGAGAGATAGCTTCTCCACCATCTCCATGCTAGCCAAGTTGTTGCAACTCCCTCCATCTATGATCACGCGAACAGAACGTTCCTTCACAACTCCCTTTGTATGGAACAAATTATGCCTCTGATTTTGCTCAGCTTGTGTAACCTGCACACTCAAAACACGTTGAGCAACTAAACATTCATACCTGTCAGCATCTTTAGGAGCCATGTATTGCGTCTCATGATCAGAATCGTCTCCGCCGTGTTCTTCACGTGTAATAAGAGCCAAAGTCTTCTCATCATAGTCACTAGCGGATTCATATCCACCATCCTCAGTAGCAATCATCACACGCTGAGATTTGCAATCTCTCGCAAAATGTCCTCTTCCCTTACAACGACGACAAATAATATCACTGGTGTGCCCTGTTGATGCCATGGAAGAAGAAGAACTCTGTGCAGGCCCAATAGGTGTGCTCTTGGCAGATAATGGTGGTTGTGCCTGCTTCCTTGTATCACGGCTGGAGGTAACAGCTGATGAAGGTGTCGGTGCAGTAGAATGTGAGGAAGTAGAGGATGCACGCGGTGTCCATGATGAAGGTCGTCTTGCAGAAAAGTTAGTCCGCGCCAATGCCTGTCGATCCTGCACTTCACGTTCAGCTTTACAAGCAAGATGGAATAAATGAGTGATATTAGTATAATCCTTATACTCTAGAATGGTTTGAATCTCTCTATTTAATCCACCCATAAAACGTGCAAGCATAGCTTCATTCTCCTCAACAATACCACATCTAATCAGGCCAGTTTGTAATTGCTGATAATATTCTTCTACAGAATTTTTTCCTTGTCTTAAGCGCTGCAGTTTTTGAAGTAATTCAAGTTGATAATATGGGGGAACCCAACGAGTACGCATAGCAGTTTTCAAAGCAGTCCAAGTAGCTGGAATAGGATATAATCTACAATGTTCAGACCACCAAACACATGCAAAACTAGTGAAAGCACAAACAGCAGCAGGAACACGTCTCTCCTCGGGATAGTTTAAACATGTAAAACGTTGTTCAGTTTGTAACTCCCAAGTAAGATATATATCAGGAACATATCTACCCTCAAATGGTGGAATATTCAATTTCAGTTTAGGAAGATGGTCATGTACCTCAGGTGGTGGTGCAGCCCTACCGTTGCGATGATATGCATGAGGACGACCTGGTGTTGGTGGTGCTGGTTGTTGCACGTAGTTCTGATTTTGGTCAACCTCATCCTCGTAATGGTCCTCCACCTCTGCAGTAGCAGCAGGAGCTACAGAAACATCAACAGCAGCACCAGAAGCTTGACCAGTCTCAAGGGGAACGCGGTGTGCTCGTCCCACTTGATTCGGAAGGTGCCGTTGTTGTTGTTGTTGTTGTTGTTGTTGAAGAGGTGGGACAGCTGCAGCAGCCGGTGGTGGTGGAAAACGCGCAAGCAATTCAGCAAACTTGTTATTGAGCTTTGTGTCAAATGTCTTCTCCATGCCAACTATCTTCTCCATGGCCTCGTCCAATGTGTTTAGCACATCTTGCACCTGTACACTCATCATTTGCTGAAACTTATCATGAAGCTCCTTGTTCGTCAAGTTCTCCCAGTCAGTCTCGTCGACTTGTGATCCTGGCATGGTTAGCAACAATAGAAACACACAAGAATATGATCCTACAGACTACTAATAAGTGGTGGTGGTGGCGGGTGTCACAAATCCGACAAGCAAATCTCAAATTCTTACCAGTTCTTACCCAGCAGCAGGTGGTGATCGGCAACCGTGGTAGTCAAAACTCTCAAAGCTTGGATAAAGCGATTACTAGGGAGAGTCAAACGCACGACGTAGATGTATGTGGAGCTGGGAAGGCTTATAAGATGGTAGCAAAAGTGGTCAGCAATAATCAATTCAGAGATGCAAAGTTGAATAAACGCTCAACGACGGTACTGTGCTGGTCCTAGGCTAGACCGTACTAGAGACGCGAGCCTAGAACACTAACAAAATCATGGCGCTGCACGTAATAATGGCGAGTGTCTCAAAACACTTCCCAAGTCAAACTAAGATGATAGGCACGAAATTTTTTTGACGAATTTTTTTTTTCGGAATCAGGGCAGCGACGACGAAAAAGTGCGGTAAAAAAACAGTATGATGGCACGTGTCTCAAAAGACTCAGAAAAGCCCAAAAATAGGATAGGGAAAAAATATTTTCACCTGTCGAAATTTTGGCCTTAAAACTGCCCGGGGGTCTCCAGACTCCTTTTTTTTCGAGTCCTACGCAGGCAAGGAAACACAAATCCGAAACCTAGATGGATCTCGAGAACAAACCTAATATGAAAAGAACTCGGATTGGCGGTGGATATATGGTGGTAGGATATGGCAGCGGTGGTAGGTTATGGCAGCGGTGGTGGTATGTGGTGGCGGTGGTGGGATATGGCAGCAGTGGTGGTATGGCAGCGGCGATGAATATGGTGCGGCGGCGACGTGACAAACTGTGAACAGAACTCGAAACTCTAAAGAACTAGACGCTAAGACCAGCAACTTGACACGACGATGCAACCGCAAATTCAACAAAGGAAATACAGAAAAGATTATGCAAAGGCCCAGATTGGTTCGGATGGGATGAACTAACCCTAAAAATTTTTTGGCTTTTTCGTGGACTGTAGGTATGAAGAACACACTCGATCTAATCTACGAAAAACTGTAAAATCTCACCGAGCAACCTGGAAATATGATACCACTTGATAGAGGCAAAGGTGTCCCGTCTTTCGATGAGATGGTGTCTATCGTTTGGATGAAGTCGACTTTGACGATCCGACTACGAACGTGCGTGGACGTCGCGCCTTAGCAATCGCTAAACCAACTCCGAGAGGTTATTGACCATGCCGGAGCACGATCAACCTGACCACGAAGGTCTGTCTCCTGCATGCAAACGAAGAACAAGCAAGAAACTGAGATTGCAATCTGGATATTGCGAATTCAAGAGGAAAGCTTTATTGATCAAGTGGGGTTCTGTGACGCCTTTGTCTGGTCGTTGAACACAAACGAAGTACGCGAAGTTGCAGCTATGGCGAACTTTTAATCTAAACAAAACCCAAAGTCTAAACGACGCCCTAAGGGCTGTATATATGAGGGAAAGAGGGGGGAATTTCGTGGCCCTTGGTGGAGGGGTCCGAAACCAACCCTAACTCTTGTTTCCCCACACATACGGACTCTAAAAACAGCCTACACTCAAGTATTTCGAAATTACATGGGCCGGGCCCAATAATAAGGTGACGCAGCACCTATAATAGCCTCTGGACGAAATTTATGAAGTGGCATCTTGTATATTTCGTCCAAGGCTTCTCGCACTCATTATGGTGGCTTCAAAGTCCTGAAATCATCAATTGAAACTCCATTCTTGTTCCCCTTGCGCATGCCATCATCTCCATGCTTGATCTTGCTCCAATGTTCATCCTTCTTGTCCAAGCTAGGCCCTTCATTTGTAAGCAAGACAAATGTATCCAATTTAGGCAGCATCATATTCTCATGAACATTAGATTCATTACCAAGAAACGAAAGTACCTGGTAATTTAATTGGCGTGCGCGAGCTCTAGTAATTGGTCATGTATATGTGTCAGTTGGAGCTGTGGGTGTAACCTTGTTAGTGATGTCCTCATCACGCACGTCAAGCTCGACATGACCACCGGCAGCCTCTACATGACAAGAGTTCACAAGAACTATTCGACGACCAAGAAAGTCGACGTCGTCAAAACCAAGCCACACTTGAGCAAGCACAAGAACGGCAACGACTACGTCAACAACAACAAGAGCGAGCTCGTCAACACCAAGAAGAACTTGATGCCGAGGCTAATCACCAAGCACAACAACGTCGAGAAGCTCAAGCTGTGGAGGCGCAACGAGCTTTACAAGATGCACATCGCAATGTGCCTGCCCGCACTCGACACACTCGTCAAGAAGAGGATTTCCTTCGGGATGAGGTGCAAGAAGGACGCCATCAAGCAAGAATGCAACGAGAAGCTCCTCCTCAAGCGTGACAAGAGCAACAACCCCAACAAGAACACCTACATCAACAAGAGCAACAAGATATGGCAAACCGCCAAAATCGAGACCGCCCTCCCAATAGACAAGGAAACAACGATGAGCATCGCTTTGGCAAGCTCAAGTTCACCATGCCAAAGTTCTCCGGAAGCATTGATCCCGAAGACTACCTCTCATGGGCATTGAAAGTTGACAAGATCTTTCGCCTTCACAACTTCGATGAAGAGAAGAAGATCGCAATGGCATCCTTGGAGTTCCAAGACTATGTTCTCATTTGGTGGGAGCAAATCATAGAAAGAAGAGAAGCAAAAGGCGAACCTCCTATCACCACTTGGGCTCAAATGAAGGAAGTCATGAGAGCACGCTTCGTGCCTACCCACTACAATCGTGACTTGTTCAAGAAGCTACAACTCCTCAAACAAGGTACCAAGTCCGTTGAAGAGTACTACAAGGAGATGGAGATTGCCATGATAAGAGCAAACATCACGGAAGATGAAGAGCAAACAATGGCGAGATTCTTGAATGGACTCAACTATCCCATCAAGAAGATTGCGGACTTCCAACCATACAACAATCTCCTCGAGCTAGTACATCAAGCAACCAAGGCGGAGCGACAAGTTCAAGAAGACTACAAGTACTCCAAGTTCAACTCCAAGAACTTCGGCTCCTACAACCAAGCTTCAACGACTTCGGCTACTCCTCCTACCTCTTCCAAGCCATCTACAAACTTCGGCGACAAGTCAAGCTACAAGAATGCGACCACATCGAGTCGTCCACCTTCTACCAACAACTTCAAGCCAAGAGCTTCCTCAACTACAACTCCAACCGAAGACAACAACAAGATGAGCTCCATCAAATGCTTCAAGTGCCAAGGACGAGGCCACAAGTCATTTGAGGGCAAGACCGTTCGCACCATGATCATCAACGATGACGGATCTTATGACTCCATGAGCGATGATGAGATGGAAGCACTTGAGCATGTCGCTATGCATCGCCAAGTGAATGAAGAAGAAGACCGTCAAGTGTTTTGTGACAATGACTCAAGCCCCAACCTTGTTGTCTCAAAAGTCTTGACACTCCAACACCAACAAGATGATGACCAACGATGCCACATTTTCCATACGAAGGCCGGCATGAATGGATGCTCCATCAAGGTTATCATCGATGGAGGAAGTTGTCACAACTTGGCAAGCGAGGAGCTATGCGACAAGCTTCATTTGGTCAAGACGAAACATCCTCACCCCTACAAGGTCCAATGGCTCAACGACGCCGGAATTCTTCGAGTCGAGCACACCGTGCAAGTCTCTTTCAAGATTGGCGCCTACGAGGACACTCTTGAATGTGATGTGATACCCATGTCCGTGTGCCACCTTATTCTTGGACGTCCATGGCAATATGATCGTGGAGTCACACACAATGGACGGACAAATCACTATCATTTCAAGATGAAGGGCAAGGAATTCGTACTTTGACCAATGTCTCCAAGTCAAGTAGCCGCCGACAAGCTTTTACCTACCAACCATCGTGGAGAGAATGGTGAGAGAGTGAGCCACCAAAAAGAGAGTGAGAGCCACAAGCCAAATATGAGCGACTCCACGATGAGCGATAAGAAGCAACTAGTTCTATTTGCCACCAAACGTGAGATGAGAGAAGTGTGTGAGAACACATCGAGCGTCTTCCACCTTGTGCTTTTATGCAAAGGGGAAGCCAAACCTACTAACACTTCACCACCTCCACCTTTTGTGTTGTCTCAATTGTTGCAGGAATTCTCGGACGTATTTCCCGATGAACTACCTCCGGGTCTACCTCCACTTCGCGGAATCGAACACCGCATCGACCTCATACCCGGTGCACCACTTCCAAACAAGGCTCCCTACCGCGTCAACCCCGAGGAAACAAAGGAGATACAACGGCAAGTGCAAAAACTCATCGACAAAGGTCATGTACGTGAAAGCTTAAGCCCTTGTGCCGTTCCCGTTATTCTCGTGCCTAAGAAAGACGGAAGTTTTCGCATGTGTTCCGATTGTCGTCTGATAAATGCTATCACCGTTAGATACCGTCACCTTATTCCACGACTAGATGACATGCTTGATGAATTATGTGGTGCCACAATTTTTTCCAAAATTGATCTTAAAAGTGGCTATTACCAAATTCGCATTCAAGAGGGTGATGAATGGAAAACAGCTTTCAAAACCAAGTTTGGACTATATGAGTGGCTGGTCATGCCGATGGGATTATCGGAAGCGCCCGGCACATTCGTGCGTCTTATGCACTTTATCCTCCGACCTTATATAGGCGTCTTTGTAGTGGTTTACTTTGATGACATTCTAGTCTTTAGCAAGTCGCTTGAGGAACATGTTGACCATGTCCGTCTGGTTTTGCAAGCCCTTCGCAAACAGCAATTATATGCTAATATGGAGAAATGCACTTTTGGCGTTGACGAGGTTGTCTTTCTAGGATTTGTCGTTTCTTCTCAAGGTGTTCACGTTGATGAAACTAAAATTGAAGCAATTAAAACTTGGCCTCAACCAACGAATCTCATGCAAGTGCGTAGTTTCCTTGGTCTAGCCGGTTTCTATCGACGTTTTGTGAAGGACTTTAGCACCATTGCTATGCCTCTTCACGCTTTGAGCAAGAAGAACGCACCCTTCATTTGGGGTCCTTCGCAAGACACCGCGTTCAATGAGCTTAAAAGCTTGCTCACGCACGCACCACTTCTAGCCTTACCAAACTTCGATAAACCTTTTGAGATTCATTGTGATGCTAGGGGTACCGGCATAGGTGGCGTGCTAATGCAAGAAAAGCGCCCAATTGAGTATTTTAGCGAGAAGCTATCGGGAGCGCAATTTAACTATCCCATCTATGATAAAGAGCTTTATGCCTTGGCGAGAGTTCTACGTGTTTGGGAACACTATCTTAGACCTCATGAATTCATTCTTCATACGGACCATGAGACTCTCAAGTATCTCAAGGGTCAAACTAAGTTGAACAAGCGTCATGCTAAATGGAGTGAGTTCATTGAGTCTTTTCCCTATGTCATCAAGTACATCAAGGGCAAAGAAAATGTTGTGGCGGACGCGCTTTCCCGCAAATGCATGCTTGTAACACAACTTGAGTTGAATGTGATTGGCTTTGAGCACATAAAAGATTTATATGAACATGATCCTTTCTTTGCAAATGCTTATGCTAAGTGCTTGACTCACACTTCTTGGGAACATTACTACATCAAGGATGGATATCTTATGAGAGCTAACAAACTTTGCATTCCCGAGTCTTCGCTTCGTTTGCTCCTTTTGCAGGAATCACATGGAGGGGGACTCATGGGACACTTTGGACGCGACAAGACGTTTGCTACCCTCTCTAAGAACTATTTTTGGCCCAAGATGCTTCGTGACGTCTCACGCCTCACCAACCGATGTTCTACATGCCGCAAAGCTAAGTCCAAAGCTCAATCTCATGGTCTTTACATGCCTCTTCCTATTCCATACCATCCATGGGAAGACATAAGCATGGATTTCATACTTGCCTTGCCTAGAACTCCAAATGGCAAAGATTCCGTGCTTGTCGTGGTAGATAGATTCTCTAAAATGGCTCATTTCACTCCTTGTAACAAGATCGACGATGCTTCACATATTGCAAATCTCTTTTGTAGGGAGATACTTCGTCTACACGGCGTGCCCAAAACGATCGTGTCGGACCGGGACGTCAAGTTCTTGAGTTACTTTTGGAAAACACTATGTGCCAAGCTAGGAATCAAGCTACTCTTTTCTTCGGCGTACCATCCACAAACGGACGGCCAGACGGAGGTGACGAACCGCACGCTTTCCACACTTCTTCGTGTGTTGATCAAGAGGAACATCCGGGAATGGGAGCAATGCTTGCCCATCGCCGAGTACGCCTACAACCGCGCAAGACATTCGACCACCGGCAAGTCTCCCTTCGAAGTCGTCTACGGCTTCAACCCGTTGTCCCCATTGGACATTCTACCTCTACCTCTCCAAGAGCGCACGAACAAGGACGCAAGTGCATGAGCAAGCTATCTCAAGAAGGTGCACGAAGATACAAGAGCAATGATCGAGCGACAAGTACACCGTCTCACCACCAAGCTCAACGTCAACAAGGCACCAATGGTGTTCCAACCGGGAGATCTTGTTTGGCTTCACCTTCGCTGATGTAGGGTGGAACCCTAGATGGCCGGTCTTTCATGAAATGGAGAGGATCCCACAAAGAACACGATGAACACGGGGAGAAACACAAGGGAAAACACTCAAGAACATGTCCAATCACACATCCACTAGACAATCAAACACACAAGATCACATGGTACATGAACAACAAAGGGAAAGATACAAGGTAAAGTTCATCTCCAAGAGGAGGTCTTGAATCCGTGAAGGATCTTCCCGTTTAGGGGTCTTGAATCCAAGGTGGATCTTCTCCGTAGAGGGGCCGCGGTCTCTCTCGTGGAGTAGATCCGGGATGGATGAGTAAAGCTCTATCTCACATATGAGCTAAACTAATGCTAACCCTAAAATGGTGGAGGTGGAGGAGTTTATATAGTCTAGGGCCACGAAGGGGTAAGTGGGAGAGGGATACATGGGCCTCTGGCCCGATAACTGTGCGCAGACAGCATGGGGTCGGACGTCCGCTGGGACACCGGACGTCCGGTGGCTCGGGAGGGACCGTACGTCCGGTAGTTCCCGGACTTCCGGTAATTTCCTCGATTTCGGTTCTGTTGCCAATGTCACGGACGTCCGGTGGCCTCCGATCGTCCGGTCGCCTGGGAGTCGTCGGTCGTCCGGTAGAGGCCGGACGTCCGGAGCCTGTAGCTTTTCCAGCAGCTCCGTTTCTTCCGTCTTCTCTTCCACGCTTCCCTCGCGGATGGTGTAGGTGATCCTTGGCGCTTGCACTCCTCCTCGTCGTCCGTGAAGCTCTGACAATACCTATGCATGCACACGAGTGGAGTGTCAAGTAGTATACCATCCTCGAAGGGGTCAAGTGGACACGTGTAAAGGAGATGATTCACCTTTTTGTATGAGAAGTAGAGGTCACACGTGTCACTTGCCAAGTAGACTCTTGACATGGTGATGTCCATAGGATGCTCCGCATCATCCCCTCCCCCTTGGGAAAGATCCGACCTCGGATCGAAAACCAAATCACCATGGGAAAGAGGTGGCGTCGTCGTGTATATGTGGACGATCACGAAGTGCTCATCATCTTGAAGCTTGAAATGGGTGCTCTCCAATGTCTCACCGTCTAGTGATTCCTTCAAAAGGAGTAAGGACAACAAACACTTGGAAAAACAAATGTGGTTAGCGTTAGTGCAAAACCAAGCATTCAAGAGGTGGTTCACCAAACAAGTGTTGTCATCAAGCATAGCATAAGGTGTGACAACGAAGTGTGGCATGGCAAATACGCATATAAGTTGAGCACAATCAAGAACATCATTGAAACAAGCATGTAAATGTGAGGTAGAGATGCACATATGTGTGACAAGAGAATAAGCATCTATGATACGGTGTATCCTAGGGTCATCCCCATGGACCCTTCATCGCCTCATCATATGCCCAAAGGACCAATGAATAGAGCTCTCGAGACCGAGGTGATGTCATTCCTTGCTCTAAAACCTTCCGATACGCATGAGACATGGCTGCTACCCTCATCTGGAACCTTATGCATACTCAGGTACTTGGGTGAAGGCCACGGGACAGTTCCGCACAATGGTCAAGACGGCGAGCCCGACGAGTGCACGAGACAAGAAGAAGGATGGCTGAAGATACTACAGGCACCGGACATCCGGCCTGCACCGGACGACCGGCGACTCCCAGGCACCGGACGACCGGAAGACACCGGACGTCCGGCCTCCCCCAGACGACCGGACGACCGGAAGCCACCGGACGTCCGTGACAACGACTACAGAAGCTAAATAGCGGAAATCCGAGGATTACCGGACGTCCGGTCCCTCCGGAACCACCGGACGTCCGGTAACCCACGGACGTCCGCTACGACGGCGACCGCGTGTGTAATATAAATACTGTGGACCTCTTTCCTTTAGACTCAGCTGTGGTTTAGCTCATTTGATACTTGTGTGGATTTCTCCCACGAGACGGTGCGCCTCTACGGAGAAGATCCACTACGGATTCAGGACCTCCTTCACGGAGAAGATCCCCAGGGATATCAAGACCTCCTCACGGAGAAGACTATCTTTGTATCACCGGTGTTGACTTTGGATCATGTATCTCAACCTTGTATCGCGAATCTAGTGTTTGTGTGATTGCTTTCGTGTTGATTGAGTGTTTTCCTCTTGTGTTTCCCCCATCTTTCCCTTGTGATTCCCCGTGTTCATCGTGTGCCAACCTCCAAACGTGAAAGATCCGCTGATTAGGGTTCCACCCTGTATCATATGGTATCAAGAGCAAAGGTTTCTCACGATTTTGGAGCCCCACACCTCGTTTTCTAGCCTGTTTTTGTCGTGTTCTTCCCTATTTCGAAAATTTCCCCACAAAAAGAGCCCCAAAAATTTTTTGTGATCTGTTGATTTGGCAAGATTTTGTTGACTTTGTTCCATGGATTTGCTGTGCCACGTGTCGATCTAGCATTTCCCCACCTTCCCCACCTTTTCCCACCGCAAATCCGACCACGTTTCACCGTTTTCGCCACGAATCCCACCAACCCAGTACACAACCTACCGGACGACCGACGCTTACCGGACGTCCGGAACCCCTCGAGACACCGGACGTCCCCTAAACACCGGACGACCGGCACCCCGACACCAGAAGCTTTTACCGGATTTCCGGTCTCCACCGGACGTCCGACCCAACCAGAACGACCGGACGACCGGTTCCTGCCGGACGTCCGACAAACCCTGAAACTGCTGATTTTGTTCAGTCACGTTTCCGCTACAACCCCCCTTTCGCAACTACCACCCACCTTCCGCAACCACCATCGTTTTCCCGCTCTGAGTTTGAAAAGTCATTCTCCCTTTGCCTTGGATACTTGAGTTGTGGTTTCACCGTTTCCTTGGATGTTTAGGCTACCTTGGGACGGCAAGACTCCGACAACACCACCGCTCAACTTCGGCAAGGACGGTAACATCGACGACACTTCGCTCATTCTATCTTGCAATTGCATTGTCACCCTATGAACCATCTTTGCGTAGCTTTCCCATTGGGACTAGCCATTTGAGTATTGCCGGGCCACGACACTTGTGCACATTAGTGATAGTCATCGATATTGCATACTACATCATTGTGAGTAACATCACATCATCTTGGTATCTTGCATATCCCCGTGTGCCACAAGAGTGCTCCGCATACACAATAGCTACCTCGATCCGAGAAGAATGCATATGTGCCTCAAGAAAGAGCTCAAAAGCTTTTAAGCAAAAGAGCCAATCCAAGCAAAGAAACTATAGCATCATACGCCTTGCATCCAAAGAAATCATACATAGCAACATCATCTTGTGCTCAAGCATCGGCACATCATACACTCATAGCATACTTGTGATAGATAGTCGTTACATTTTGCCTCTTATAGGTTGTGCACAAGTGCGTATCCGCCTATTAAGCAATCGGTTAGCGTCTCTCTAGTGTTGTGCAACACGAGCATTTTCCGTGGTTTACCACATTTTCGCTCACCCTTGGTTGCACAACCACATTTATCTATCCGTGCGTGTGTTCCGTGTGTTACTCTTTGCTAGTGATCTACTTGTTGCATGAGCAAATTTGTGAACCATTTTCAACATCTTTGAGTCACTTTGACTATTGCATTGAATTTGTGCCACATCCTAACCGAGCTCCTCTAAAAGCTTTACTTGTGTAGGTGTGAGAATCGACACGAAGTGATACCAATAGTACTATTTCCGGGTTACATTGTTGAGTGATCATTGATCCATTTTCAACCTCGGTTAAGGTACATTGATATTGTCTTCTCCTTTCTCCCACTCACATACTTGCTCGTGATGATGGATAGGCCAAGTTCATCTACCAACCCGATCTTCGACGATCCTCAAGAAGCGAACAACTACGTCACCAAACTACATCTATTCGGTGTCCAACGAGCTCTACATCAAGAGAGTGAAGCTATGCGAGAGTACATTGGTCAAGTTGCCGAGGACGCGCGACAATTCCAACAAAGCACCAAGGAGCAAATCGACCTCATCAACACCAACATGTCTACTCAATACAATGAGCTACGGACATTGATCATCAACCGACGTTCTTCCTCAACATCATCTCATCGACGAAGCCGCTCAAGTCGACATACCGACTCAACGCAAGACTCAAGTACACCTACGTCTAACACTCTTCGTCAAGACGCACGTCAAGCTCGACATGAACATCGGCATCCTCTACAAGACAAGAGTTCTCAAGAGCCATTCGACGAGCAAGAAAGCCGACGTCGTCAAAACCAAGCTACATTTGAGCAAGCACAAGAACGGCAACGACTACGCCAACAACAACAAGAGCGAGCTCGTCACTATCAAGAAGAACAAGATGCCGAGGCTAACCGCCAAGCACAACAACGTCGAGAAGCTCAAGCTATGGAGGCGCAACGTGCTCTACAAGATGCACATCGCAATGTGGCAGCCCGCACTCGTCACACTCGTCAAGAAGCGGATTTCCTTCGAGATGAGATGCAAGAAAGGCGCCACCAAGCAAGAATGCAAGAAGAAGCTCCTCCTCACGCGCGGCAAGAACATCAACTCCAACAAGAACATCTACATCCTCAAGAGCAACATGATATGGCAAACCGCCAACATCGAGATCGCCCTCCCAATAGGCAAGGAAACAATGACGAGCATCGCTATGGCAAGCTCAAGTTCACCATGCCAAAGTTCTCCGGAAGCATTGATCCCGAAGACTACCTCTCATGGGCATTGAAAGTTGACAAGATCTTTCGCCTTCACAACTTCGATGAAGAGAAGAAGATCGCTATGGCATCACTTGAGTTCCAAGACTATGTTCTCATTTGGTGGGAGCAAATCATGGAGAGAAGAGAAGCAAAAGGCGAACCTCCTATCACCACTTGGGCTCAAATGAAGGAAGTGATGAGAGCACGCTTTGTGCCTACACACTACAACCGCGACTTGTTCAAGAAGCTACAACTCCTCAAGCAAGGAACCAAGTCCGTTGAAGAGTACTACAAGGAGATGGAGATTGCCATGATACGAGCCAACATCACGGAAGATGAAGAGCAAACTATGGCGAGATTCTTGAATGGACTCAATTATCCCATCAAGAAGATTGCGGACTTCCAACCATACAACAATCTCCTCGAGCTAGTGCATCAAGCAACCAAAGCGGAGCGACAAGTTCAAGAGGACTACAAGTACTCCAAGTTCAAGTCCAAGAACTTCGGCTCCTACGACCAAGCTTCATCGACTTCGGCTACGCCTCCTACCCCTACCAAGCCATCTACAAACTTAGGCGACAAGCCAAGCTACAAGAATGAGACTACATCGAGTCATCCACATTCTACCAACAACTTCAAGCCAAGAGCTAAATCATCTACAACTCCAAACGAAGAGAACCCCAAGACAAGCTCCATCAAATGTTTCACATGTGGTGGCCGTGGTCACAAGTCATTCGAGTGCACCAACAAGAGAACAATGATCTTCCACGACGACGGCACATATGACTCGATGAGCGACGACGAAGTGGACGCCATCAAGAACTTGGCCATCCACCGGCGTATCAATGAAGAAGAAGATCGTCAAGTGTTTTGCGACAATGACTCAAGCCCCAACCTTGTTGTCTCCAAAGTCTTGACACTACAACATCAACGAGATGACGACCAACGATGCCATATTTTCCATACGAAGGCCGCCATCAATGGACGCTCCGTCAAGGTTATCATCGATGGAGGAAGTTGCCACAATTTGGCAAGCGAAGAGCTATGCGACAAGATACATTTGGTCAAGACAAAGCACCCTCACCCCTACAAGGTCCAGTGGCTCAACGACGCCGGAATTCTTCGAGTCGAGCACACCGTGCAAGTCTCTTTCAAGATTGGCGCCTACGAGGACACTCTCGAGTGTGATGTGATACCCATGTCCGTGTGCCACCTTATTCTTGGACGTCCATGGCAATATGATCGTGGAGTCACACACAATGGACGGACAAATCACTATCATTTCAAGATGAAGGGCAAGGAATTCGTGCTACGACCTATGACTCCAAGTCAAGTAGCCGCCGACAAGCTTTTACCTACAACCCATCGTGGAGAGAATGGTGAGAGAGCGAGCCACCAAAAAGAGAGTGAGAGCCACAAGCCAAATATGAGCGACTCCACGATGAGCTACACGAAGAAGCTAGTGCTATTTGCCACCAAAAGTGAGATGAGGGAAGTGTGTGAGAACCCATCGAACGTCGTTCACCTTGTGCTCTGCAAAGGGGAAGACAAAACTACTAACACTTCACAACCTCCACCTTTTGTGTTGTCTCAATTGTTGCAGGAATTCTCGGACGCCTATCCCGATGAGATATCACCGGTTCTACCTCCTCTTCACGGGATAGAACACCGCATCGAACTCGTACCCGGTGCGCCATCTCCCAACAAAGCTCTCTACCGTGTCAACCACGAGATACAACGGCAAGTGCCCAAACTCATCGACAAAAGTCATGTACGTGACAGCTTTAGCACTTGTGCCGCTCCGGTTATTCTATTGCCTACAAAACATGGAAGTTTTCACGCAAATGCATGCTTGTTACGCAAACGCTTACTTGTTACACAATTTGAGTTGCATGTGATAGGCTTTGAGCATCTAAAAGATTTATATGAGCATGATACTCCCTTTGCAAATCCCTATGCTACGTGCTTGACTCACACTTCTGGGGAACATTACTACATCAAGGATGGATATCTTATGAGAGCTAACAAACTTTGCATTCCCGAGTATTCGCTTCGATTGTTCCTTTTGCAGGAATCTCATGGAGAAGGACTCATGGGACACTTTGGAAGCGACACAGCGTTTGCTACCCTCTCTACGAACTATTGTTGGCCCAAGATGCTTCGTGACGTCTACCGCCTAATCAACCGATGGTCGACATGCCGCAAAGCTAAGTTCAAAGCTCAATCTCATGGTCTTGACATGCATATTCTTACTCCATATCTTCCATGGGAAGACATAAGCATGAATCTCATACTTGGCTTGTCTACGACTAAAAATGGATATCATTTCGTGCTTGTCGTGGTCGACACATTCTCTAAAATGACTCATTTCATTCCCGATAACAAGATCGACGATGCTTCACATGTTGCCACTTTCTTTTGTAGTGAAATACTCAAGAAGGTGCACGAACACACACGGGCAACAATCGAGCGACAAGTACATCGCCTCACCACCAAGATCAACGTCAACAAGGCAACAATGGCGTTTCACCCGGAAGATCTTAGTTGGCTACATCTTCACAAGGACCACTTCGCACTAGAGCACAAGTCCAAGCTTCTACCTCGCGCCGACGGACCATTCAAGGTGCTCCATGGTGATGAAGATTTCGATCCGAGGTCGGATCTTTCCCAAGGGAGGGGAGATGATACGGTGTATCCTAGGGTCATCCCCATGGACCCTTCATCGCCTCATCATATGCCCAAAGGACCAATGAATAGAGCTCTCGAGACCGAGGTGATGTCATTCCTTGCTCTAAAACCTTCCGATACGCATGAGACATGGCTGCTACCCTCATCTGGAACCTTATGCATACTCAGGTACTTGGGTGAAGGCCACGGGACAGTTCCGCACAATGGTCAAGACGGCGAGCCCGACGAGTGCACGAGACAAGAAGAAGGATGGCTGAAGATACTACAGGCACCGGACGACCGGCGACTCCTAGGCACCGGACGACCGGAAGACACCGGACGTCCGGCCTCCCCCAGACGACCGGACGACCGGAAGCCACCGGACGTCCGTGACAACGACTACAGAAGCTAAATAGCGGAAATCCGAGGATTACCGGACGTCCGGTCCCTCCGGAACCACCGGACGTCCGGTAACCCACGGACGTCCGCTACGACGGCGACCGTGTGTGTAATATAAATACTGTGGACCTCTTTCCTTTAGACTCAGCTGTGGTTTAGCTCATTTGATACTTGTGTGGATTTCTCCCACGAGACGGTGCGCCTCTACGGAGAAGATCCACTACGGATTCAGGACCTCCTTCACGGAGAAGATCCCCAGGGATATCAAGACCTCCTCACGGAGAAGACTATCTTTGTATCACCGGTGTTGACTTTGGATCATGTATCTCAACCTTGTATCGCGAATCTAGTGTTTGTGTGATTGCTTTCGTGTTGATTGAGTGTTTTCCTCTTGTGTTTCCCCCATCTTTCCCTTGTGATTCCCCGTGTTCATCGTGTGCCAACCTCCAAACGTGAAAGATCCGCTGATTAGGGTTCCACCCTGTATCAATCTACCTCATGGTCATAGCAAGCATGCATAAAGCGCTCAATGAAAGGTCTATGGTAGGCATAAGAATCATTCACGACACCAAAGAAAATGAAGTGTCTAAACACAAGGGTCAAGTGCAAGACAATCCAAGCATAATGCGCATAGGGTGTAGTGAAAATCGAGTGGCACTCAACACAATAGAAATAGCAATTGTTCATCATGTGTGAGGCAAACAAGTCAATCATGTGACAAGCAATGGGACATGACATATGTGAAGAGATGATATTGTTGCAACCAAGCACATGATAGGAGCAAGTAATCCACAAGTCGGATGCAACACACAAGGCAGATATAACATGAGGCATGGCAATGTGGCTATCGTGAAAGAAAGCAATATCACTAACATGTGCGCGATCAAGGGGTCCAAGATGACAAATAAGACTCATGGTGCAAGCAACACAAGTAGTGTGATCCACAATATTCATGCTCATGGTTTTTGGGTTCTCGAAAGAGAAGGATATCACCTTGAAAGTATGTCCTTGTGCATTCTTCACAATGCCGAAGCACAAGCAAGTGCGGTGTAGAAGCGTCGTGGTAGAAAGTGGTTCGCTCTCAAGAGCTCGAATGGTCAACTCACGTGAAGTGGAAGTCGACACATATTCCAAGTATCCTACACATGCACACAACAAAACAAAGAATGTATGCGCATGGTAGATAAACACATCATCCATCATGATGGTTCTCTTCTCTTGCACATAACCATTAGGAGCAAAAGTGCATGAATAATATGATGCAACAATAGCTATATTCATGGCACTAGGCATATGGTGCAAGAAGGTAAGACAAGCATGCTTCACAAGAATTATGTCAACATCTCCAAATAAATGCGAGAATGCTATGGGGGCAATCTCATTGGCAAGACTAAAATCATGGTTGCGCTCAATACATGGTAGCATGAGAGATGCAACATGTGGAGACATATGACAACAAGCAATATCAATCATGTGCAAAGCATGGCAATAACAAGTGATATCTCCACCAAGCTTGCAAATACACATACAAGTATGAGAATCAATCATCATGTGTAATGCAAAGCATGGGTCACAAATGCATGGCAAAGGCAAAGGGATTGCCATATCATGCAATGTGAACATGGCAAAAGGGGCATAAGAGATATAATGGACAATAACCCATAACCATGTGAGTGCCATGTAGAAGGAATGCGCGAAGTCTTTGCGCGAAGGGAGCGGTGGGAAAGATAATCCACGGAATCCCAATTCATCATTGCTCTCTAGAGCTCTTTTCGTCAACTCATGCTCTCGCGAGGTTGACGAGTAAGTATGGGGACCTACACAAAAGAGACATAAACCGAAGAAATTGTGTGCGTGGTAAATGTACACATCATCCATCATGATGTGTATGTGCACGTTAGAGTTAGCACAAGATAAGCATCTCTCAAAGAAATTTGATGCATGGTATAAGAACATGTCATCCATCATGAATGAATAGTTATTGTGTATAGCATGATGTGGATGCAAATTGAGCATACAATTATATGGCACATCTATAGCATGTTCATTCATGGGGAGCATATTGTGCACACAAGCATGGGGATCATGCAATGGATGGGATGGGTCAAAATCTCCTAAAATGTATGAGGAAACTATGGGGGTCTCCTCATAAGCAATATCAGAAGCATAATTTGGAGAAGTGTAACAACATCCAAAACAATGAATGTCGGAAGCTAGGTAATCATGGCATGGCATATGATGGATATGATGCAAAGGAAGCATGTCAATATCATCACAAGAAAAAGAAATACCAATAACCATGGGCTTGTCATCTATGCCATATGTGCAAATTGGGTTTATCTTAATGGCATATGCATAGTTACTACGATGAGATTGCAAATATGACATATTGTTGATCTCATGCATAGCACATGACAAGTCAAGCGAATTGTCAAACATGATGTGGCCGAGAGAATTATCACAAGAAATCCTATGCAACATGGCATCACAACTAATAGACTCCACATGGCAATCATCAAACTCATCATAAATGGGTAAATAATGGCATGGGGAAATCATACTAGCACGAAGCATGGCAATAGGTGGATCAACATCATGCAAGCAATCAAAGTTAACATAGTCCACTAGTGGGACGAGAGCATCACCTTCACCTTTGTTACCTTTCTCATTCCACTCATGTGGTGTAGGTGAGGTGGAAAAGACCAAAAGGTGGTCATCATCTTCATCTTGATGGAACCATGAGGGGGGGTGCATAATATTCCACCATGGCCATCGTCTTGTCCAATGGTAGGACGAAGTCATCGAGGATCGGCGCGTCATCATATGTGGGACCTAGCACCAAATGAGAAGACACAATAGAGGTAGAGGTCAAGTCGTTAGTGTTGAAAGTGGCCTCACATGACCTATCAACTATCTCACTCTCTCTATGTGGTGGCTCACTCACTCCCTCAAGGTAGGTGCACTCAAACTCACATATGGTGGAGTCACTCATCTCACTCAAGTGGTGGGGGTTGTGGCTCTCCTCACATGGGAGTTGGGGCAGCTCATCATATATGGGGCTAGTGGTGAACTCGCTCTCCCTCTCAATATGGTGGCACAAGTCACTCAAGTCATCATACGCCGCCGTGGTCGAAGGGAAAATCCCATGCTCAACCATCTCGTCACCGTCGCCGTGGATGAAGGCCGAAGATGGCACATCATCACTCTCGCCTCCAAAGATGGAAGCATCATCCTTGCTCGTCACCATGTCGTTCGCCTCCAAAGCTTGGTCCTCGAATGGCTTCGTAGTCGTAGTCGTCACAGCACCATCTTGAAAAAGAGTCGACATAGACTCGGCATCATCAATGATAGAGGCAAAGGTGTCCCGTCTTTCGATGAGATGGTGGCTATCATTTTGGAGGAAGTCGACTTTGACGATCCGACTACGAACGTGCGAGGACGTCGCGCCTTAGCAATCGCTAAACCAACTCCGAGAGGTTGTTGACCACGCCGGAGCACGATCAACCTGACCACGAAGGTCTGTTTCCTGCAGGCAAACGAAGAACAAGCAAGAAACTAAGATTGCAATCTGGATATTGCGAATATAAGAGGAAAGCTTTATTGATCAAGGTGGGGTTCTGTGACGCCTTGGTCTGATCGTTGAACACAAACGAAGTACGCGAAGTTGCAGCTATGGCGAACTTTTAATCTAAACAAAACCCAAAGTCTAAACGACGCCCTAAGGGCTGTATATATGAGGGAAAGAGGGGGGAATTTAGTGGCCCTTGGTGGAGGGGTCCGAAACCAACCCTAACTCTTGTTTCCCCACACATACGGACTCTAAAAACAGTCTATACTCAAGTATTTCGAAATTACATGGGCCTGGCCCAATAATAAGGTGACGCAGCACCTATAATAGCCTCTGGACGAAATTTATGAAGTGGCATCTTGTATATTTCGTCCAAGGCTTCTCGCACTCATTATGGTGGCTTCAAAGTCCTGAAATCATCAATTGAAACTCCATTCTTGTTCCCCTTGCGCATGCCAGCATCTCCATGCTTGATCTTGCTCCAATGTTCATCCTTCTTGTCCAAGCTAGGCCCTTTATTTGTAAGCAAGACAAATGTATCCAATTTAGGCAGCATCATATTCTCATGAACATTAGATTCATTACCAAGAAACGAAAGTACCTGGTAATTTATTTGGCGTGCGCGAGCTCTAGTAATTGGTCCTGTATATGTGTCAGTTGGAGCTGTGGGTGTAACCTTGTTAGTGATGTCCTCATCATCCTCCCCTTCTTGAATTGAAGTCGTCCTCGACGGAAGCTCATCTTCCTCACCCAAGTAAGGCTTCAAATCTGCAATGTTAAATGTGGGACTAACCCCAAAATCTGCAGGCAGCTCAAGTTTATATGCATTATCATTTATTTTCTCTAACACCTTGAAAGGACCATCAACATGTGGCATTAGCTTTGACTTGCGCAAATTAGGAAACCTATCCTTACGCAAATGTAACCAAACAAGATCTCCAGGTGCAAAGACAACACGTTTTCTACCCTTATCTCCAACAAGTTTATATTTAGCATTCATGCGCTCAATATTTTCCTTAGTTAACTCATGCATTTTTAAGATCAATTCAGCACGTTGTTTAGCATCAAAATTAACCTTCTCCGAAGATGGAAGAGGCAACAAATCAATAGGTGCACGAGGTAGGAAACCATAGACAATTTCAAAAGGGCACATCTTAGTAGTAGAATGCAACGAACGATTATAAGCAAATTCAATATGAGGCAAGCATTCTTCCCACATTTTCTTATTATTCTTCAAAACAGCCCTAAGCATAGTAGACAAAGTTCTGTTGACTACTTCAGTTTGTCCATCAGTTTGGGGGTGACAAGTAGTACTAAAAAGCAGTTTAGTCCCCAACTTAGCCCATAAACATCTCCAAAAGTGGCTAAGAAATTTAGTATCACGATCTGAAACAATAGTATTTGGCACACCATGCAAGCGAATAATTTCACGAAAGAACAAATCAGCAACATTAGAAGCATCATCGCTTTTATGACATGGTATAAAGTCTGCCATCTTCGAGAACCTATCCACGACAACAAATATGCTATCCCTCCCCTTCTTTGTTCGAGGTAAACCCAAAACAAAGTCCATAGATATATCTTCCCAAGGAACACTAGGGACAGGCAAAGGCATATATAAACCATGAGGATTGAGTCGTGACTTAGCTTTTTGACATGTAGTGCAGCGAGCAACAAAACGCTCAACTTCCCGTCGCATCTTTGGCCAAAAGAAATGTGTAGCAAGTACGTCCTCCGTCTTCTTCACGCCAAAGTGTCCCATTAATCCTCCTCCATGCGCCTCCTGCAACAACAAAAGACGAACAGAGCTAGCTGGAATGCATAGCTTGTTAGCTCGAAACACAAATCCATCACTAACGACGAACTTGTTCCATGTTCTCCCTTCTTTACAATTCTGCAATACATCTTTAAATTCAGCATCATGCACATATTGATCTTTGATGGTCTCCAAACGAAATATTTTAAAGTCAAGTTGTGAAAGCATAGTATAACGACGAGACAATGCATCAGAAATAACATTTTCTTTTCCCTTCTTGTGTTTAATAACATAAGGGAAAGTCTCTATGAATTCAACCCATTTAGCATGTCTACGGTTCAGTTTTGCTTGACTTTTAATGTGCTTTAAAGATTCATGATCAGAATGTATCACAAATTCTTTGGGCCATAAATAATGTTGCCATGTCTCCAAAGTCCGAACAAGAGCATATAATTCCTTATCATAAGTAGAATAATTCAGACTAGGCCCACTCAATTTTTCAGAAAAATATGCAACAGGTTTACCATCTTGTAATAACACACCTCCTAACCCAATTCCACTAGCATCACATTCAAGCTCAAAAGTCTTATTAAAATCAGGAAGTTGGAGTAAAGGAGCATGTGTCAACTTATCTTTCAATACCGTGAATGCTTCTTCCTGTGCAGTACCCCAAACAAAAGGCACATCCTTCTTTGTAAGCTCATTGAGAGGTGCAGCAATGGTGCTGAAATCTCTCACAAAACGCCGATAGAATCCAGCGAGGCCAAGGAAACTCCTCACGTGTGTGACCGTTTTGGGCTGCGGCCAACTCTCAATAGCTTCAATCTTGGCTTTATCAACCTCAATTCCCTGTGGAGTAACAACGTAGCCAAGAAAAGAGACTCGGTCGGTGCAAAAGGTGCACTTTCCAAGGTTACCAAATAAACGTGCATCACGTAGAGCAATAAAAACAGCACGTAAATGTTCCAAATGTTCCTCCAAAGATCTGCTAAAAATCAATATATCATCAAAGTATACTACCACAAATCGTCCAATGAAAGCACGTAAAACTTCATTCATTAATCTCATGAAAGTACTAGGTGCATTAGTTAACCCAAAAGGCATGACTAACCACTCATATAATCCAAACTTAGTTTTAAATGCTGTTTTCCATTCATCTCCCAATTTCATACGAATTTGATGGTATCCACTACGCAAATCAACTTTGGAGAATATTGTAGAGCCACTCAATTCATCAAGCATATCATCTAGCCTAGGAATAGGATGACGATAACGAATAGTAATATTATTAATGGCTCTACAATCAACACACATACGCAATGTACCATCCTTTTTCGGCACTAGAATAATAGGAACAGCACAAGGACTAAGGGATTCGCGTATATAACCTTTGTCGAGTAGCTCCTGTACTTGACGCATAATCTCCTTCGTCTCTTCTGGATTGGTACGGTATGGTGCGCGGTTGGGTAGCAATGCACCGGGAATTAAGTCAATCTGATGCTCAATCCCTCGAATAGGTGGTAATCCCGGTGGCACGTCTTGTGGAAAGACGTCGGCGAACTCCTGCAAAATGTTAGTGACAGCAGGAGGCAAAGAGGAAGGCACGTCCTCAAATGAAAATAATGCCTCTTTGCACACAAAACCATAGCAAACAGATTTGCTAAAATCTAGCTCATCAATATCAGATTTGGTGGCAAATAAACATGTACTTTTCAATTTAATTTCAGAAGCAACAGTAGATGGTTTATTATTAGGCTTCATTTGTTGCTCAAATTCTTTTGCCACAATCTGATTTTCACTCTTATTTTTCTCCTGTTTTGCTTTGTTAGCTCTATTAATATCATCTTTCAAAATGGAATCAGGAGTCATAGGAAGCAAAGTAATATTTTTATCCTTATGAACAAGAGTATACTGATTGTTTCTACCATGGTGTACAGAATTTTTTATCAAATTGCCATGGTCTATCAGGTAATAAGGAACATGCTTGCATAGGTACCACATCACAATCAACATAATCAGCATATGTAGAGATACTAAAATGCACACGGACAGTACGTGTTACCTTAACCTTGCCGTTGTTGTTGAACCATTGGATGTAGTAAGGATGTGGATGTGGTCTTGTGGTGAGAGATAGCTTCTCCACCATCTCCATGCTAGCCAAGTTGTTGCAACTCCCTCCATCTATGATCACGCGAACAGAACGTTCCTTCACAACTCCCTTTGTATGGAACAAATTATGCCTCTGGTTTTGCTCAGCTTGTGTAACCTGCACACTCAAAACACGTTGAGCAACTAAACATTCGTACCTGTCAGCATCTTCAGGAGCCATGTATTGCGTCTCATGATCAGAATCGTCTCCACCGTGTTCTTCACGTGTAATAAGAGCCAAAGTCTCATCATCATAGTCACTAGCGGATTCATATCCACCATATAAGAGCCAAAGTCTCCTCATCATAGTCTCCTTACAGGATGTAGTAAGGAACCTGCACACTCAAAGTCCGAACAAGAGCATATAATTCCTTATCATAAGTAGAATAATTCAGACTAGGCCCACTCAATTTTTCAGAAAAATATGCAACAGGTTTACCATCTTGTAATAACACACCTCCTAACCCAATTCCACTAGCATCACATTCAAGCTCAAAAGTCTTATTAAAATCAGGAAGTTGGAGTAAAGGAGCATGTGTCAACTTATCTTTCAATACCGTGAATGCTTCTTCCTGTGCAGTACCCCAAACAAAAGGCACATCCTTCTTTGTAAGCTCATTGAGAGGTGCAGCAATGGTGCTGAAATCTCTCACAAAACGCCGATATAATCCAGCGAGGCCCAAGGAAACTCCTCACGTGTGTGACCGTTTTGGGCTGCGGCCAACTCTCAATAGCTTCAATCTTGGCTTTATCAACCTCAATTCCCTGTGGAGTAACAACATAGCCAAGAAAAGAGACTCGGTCGGTGCAAAAGGTGCACTTTCCAAGGTTACCAAATAAACGTGCATCACGTAGAGCAATAAAAACAACACGTAAATGTTCCAAATGTTCCTCCAAAGATCTGCTAAAAATCAATATATCATCAAAGTATACTACCACAAATCGTCCAATGAAAGCACGTAAAACTTCATTCATTAATCTCATGAAAGTACTAGGTGCATTAGTTAACCCAAAAGGCATGACTAACCACTCATATAATCCAAACTTAGTTTTAAATGCTGTTTTCCATTCATCTCCCAATTTCATACGAATTTGATGGTATCCACTACGCAAATCAACTTTGGAGAATATTGTAGAGCCACTCAATTCATCAAGCATATCATCTAGCCTAGGAATAGGATGATGATAACGAATAGTAATATTATTCATGGCTCTACAATCAACACACATACGCGATGTACCATCCTTTTTCGGCACTAGAATAATAGGAACAACACAAGGACTAAGGGATTCGCGTATATAACCTTTGTCGAGTAGCTCCTGTACTTGACGCATAATCTCCTTCGTCTCTTCCGGATTGGTACGGTATGGTGCGCGGTTGGGTAGCAATGCACCGGGAATTAAGTCAATCTGATGCTCAATCCCTCGAATAGGTGGTAATCCCGGTGGCACGTCTTGTGGAAAGACGTCGGCGAACTCCTGCAAAATGTTAGTGACAGCAGGAGGCAAAGAGGAAGGCACGTCCTCGAATGAAAATAATGCCTCTTTGCACACAAAACCATAGCAAACAGATTTGCTAAAATCTAGCTCATCAATATCAGATTTGGTGGCAAATAAACATGTACTTTTCAATTTAATTTCAGAAGCAACAGTAGATGGTTTATTATTAGGCTTCATTTGTTGCTCAAATTCTTTTGCCACAATCTGATTTTCACTCTTATTTTTCTCCTGTTTTGCTTTGTTAGCTCTATTAATATCATCTTTCAAAATGGAATCAGGAGTCATAGGAAGCAAAGTAATATTTTTATCCTTATGAACAAGAGTATACTGATTGTTTCTACCATGGTGTACAGAAATTTTATCAAATTGCCATGGTCTACCAAGTAATAAGGAACATGCTTGCATAGGTACCACATCACAATCAACATAATCAACATATGTAGAGATACTAAAATGCACACGAACAGTACGTGTTACCTTAACCTTGCCGTTGTTGTTGAACCATTGGATGTAGTAAGGATGTGGATGTGGTCTTGTGGTGAGAGATAGCTTCTCCACCATCTCCATGCTAGCCAAGTTGTTGCAACTCCCTCCATCTATGATCACGCGAACAGAACGTTCCTTCACAACTCCCTTTGTATGGAACAAATTATGCCTCTGGTTTTGCTCAGCTTGTGTAACCTGCACACTCAAAACACGTTGAGGAACTAAACATTCATACCTGTCAGCATCTTCAGGAGCCATGTATTGCGTCTCATGATCAGAATCGTCTCCACCGTGTTCTTCACGTGTAATAAGAGCCAAAGTCTCCTCATCATAGTCACTAGCGGATTCATATCCACCATCCTCAGTAGCAATCATCACACGCTGAGATTTGCAATCTCTCGCAAAATGTCCTCTTCCCTTACAACGACGACAAATAATATCACTGGTGTGCCCTGTTGATGCCATGGAAGAAGAAGAACTCTGTGCAGGCCCAATAGGTGTGCTATTGGTAGATAATGGTTGTTGTGCCTGCTTCCTTGTATCACGGCTGGAGGTAACAGCTGATGGAGGTGTCGGTGCAGTAGAATGTGTGGAAGTAGAGGATGCACGCGGTGTCCATGATGAAGGTCGACCTGCAGAAAAGTTAGTCCGCGCCAATGCATGTCGATCCTGCACTTCACGTTCAGCTTTATAAGCAAGATGGAATAAACGAGTGATATTAGTATAATCCTTATACTCTAGAATGGTCTGAATCTCTCTATTTAATCCACCCATAAAACGTGCAAGCATAGCTTCATTCTCCTCAACTATCTAATCAGGCCAGTTTGTAATTGCTGATAATATTCTTCTACGGAATTTGTTCCTTGTCTTAAGCGCTGCAGTTTTTGAAGTAATTCACGTTGATAATATGGTGGAACCCAACGAGTACGCATAGCAGTTTTCAAAGCAGTCCAAGTAGCTGGAGTAGGATATAATCTACAATGTTCAGACCACCAAACACATGCAAAACTAGTGAAAGCACAGACAGCAGCCGGAACACGTCTCTCCTCGGGATAGTTTAAACATGTAAAATGTTGTTCAGTTTGTAACTCCCAAGTAAGATATATATCAGGAACATATCTACCCTCAAATGGTGGAATATTCAATTTCAGTTTAGGAAGATGGTCATGTACCTCAGGTGGTGGTGCAGCCCTACCGTTGCGATGATATGCATGAGGACGACCTGGTGGTGGTGGTGCTGGTTGTTGCACGTAGTTCTGATTTTGGTCAACCTCATCCTCGTAATGGTCCTCCACCTCCGCAGTAGCAGCAGGAGCTACAGAAACATCAACAGCAGCACCAGAAGCTTGACCAGTCTCAAGGGGAACGCGCTGTGCTCGTCCCACTTGATTCGGAAGGCGCCGTTGTTGTTGTTGTTGTTGTTGTTGTTGTTGTTGTTGTTGTTGTTGAAGAGGTGGGACAGCTGCAGCAGCCGGTGGTGGTGGAAAACGCGCAAGCAATTCAGCAAACTTGTTATCGAGCTTTGTGTCAAACGTCTTCTCCATGCCATCTATCTTCTCCATGGCCGCGTCCAATGTGTTTAGCACATCTTGCACCTGTTCACTCATCATTTGCTGAAACTTATCATGAAGCTCCTTGTTCGTCAAGTTCTCCCAGTCAGTCTCCTCGACTTGTGATCCTGGCATGGTTAGCAGCAATAGAAACACACAAGAATACGATCCTACAGACTACTAACAAGTGGTGGTGGTGGCGGGTGTCACAAATCCGTCAAGCAAATCTCAAATTCTTACCAGTTCTTACCCAGCAGCAGGTGGTGATCGGCAACCGATGTAGTCAAAACTCTCAAAGCTTGGATAGAGCGATTACCAGGGAGAGTCAAACGCACGATGTAGATGTATGTGGAGCTGGGCAGGCTTATAATATGGTAGCAAAAAGGGTCAGCAATAATCAATTCAGAGATGCAAAGGTGAATAAACTGATGAGGACATCACTAACAAGGTTACACCCATAGCTCCAATTGACACATATACAGGACCAATTACTAGAGCTCGCGCACGCCAATTAAATTACCAGGTACTTTCGTTTCTTGGTAATGAATCTAATGTTCATGAGAATATGATGCTGCCTAAATTGGATACATTTGTCTTGCTTACAAATGAAGGGCCTAGCTTGGACAAGAAGGATGAACATTGGAGCAAGATCAAGCATGGAGATGATGGCATGCGCAAGGGGAACAAGAATGGCGTTTCAATTGATGATTTCAGGACTTTGAAGCCACCATAATGAGTGCGAGAAGCCTTGGACGAAATATACAAGATGCCACTTCATAAATTTCGTCCATAGGCTATTCTAGGTGCTGCGTCACCTTATTATTGGGCCAGGCCCATGTAATTTCGAAATACTTGAGTATAGGCTGTTTTTAGGGTCCGTATGTGTGGGGAAACAAGAGTTAGGGTTGGTTTCGGACCCCTCCACCAAGGGCCACGAAATTCCCCCCTCTTTCCCTCATATATACAGCCCTTAGGGCGTCGTTTAGACTTCGGGTTTTGTTTAGATTAAAAGTTCGCCATAGCTGCAACTTCGCGTACTTCGTTTGTGTTCAACGACCAGACCAAGGCGTCACAGAACCCCACCTTGATCAATAAAGCTTTCCTCTTATATTCGCAATATCCAGATTGCAATCTTAGTTTCTTGCTTGTTCTTCGTTTGCCTGCAGGAAACAGACCTTCGTGGTCAGGTTGATCGTGCTCCGGCGTGGTCAACAACCTCTCGGAGTTGGTTTAGCGATTGCTAAGGCGCGACGTCCACGCACGTTCGTAGTCGGATCGTCAAAGTCGACTTCATCCAAACGATAACCACCATCTCATCGAAAGACGGGACACCTTTGCCTCTATCAAGTGGTATCAGATTTCTAGGTTGCTCGGTGAGATTTTACAGTTTTTCATAGTTTAGATCGAGTCTGTTCTTCATACCTATAGTCCACGAAAAAGCCAAAAAAAAAATTAGGGTTAGTTCATCCCATCTGAACCAATCTGAGCCTTTGCATAATCTTTTCTGTATTTGCTTTGTTGAATTTGCGGTTGCATCGTCGTGTCAAGTTGCTGGTCTTAGCGTCTAGTCTTTTAGAGTTTCGAGTTCTGGTCATAAGTTGTCACGCCGCCGCCGCAACATCTTCATCGCTACTGTCACATACCACCACCGATCCGTATCCATATACCACCACCAATCCGTATCCATATACCACCACCGCTGCCATAACCTACCACCGCTGCCATATCCTACCACCATATATCCACCACCAATCCGAGTTCTTTTCATATTAGGTTTGTTCTCGAAATCCATCTAGGTTTCGGATTTGTGTTTCCTTGCCTGTGTAGGTCTCGGAAAAAAAAAAGAGGCGAAAAAAAAAATTTCAGAGTGTGTTTTCCCCTTGATTACGTGCAGCGACGTGATTTCGTTAGTGTTCTAGGCTCGCGTCTCTAGTACGGTCTAGCCTAGGACCAGCACAGTACCGTCGTTGAGCGTTTATTCACCTTTGCATCTCTGAATTGATTATTGCTGACCCTTTTTGCTACCATATTATAAGCCTTCCCAGCTCCACATACATCTACATCGTGCGTTTGACTCTCCCTGGTAATCGCTCTATCCAAGCTTTGAGAGTTTTGACTACATCGGTTGCCGATCACCGCCTGCTGCTGGGTAAGAACTGGTAAGAATTTGAGATTTGCTTGACGGATTTGTGACACCCGCCACCACCACCACTTGTTAGTAGTCTGTAGGATCATATTCTTGTGTGTTTCTATTGCTGCTAACCATGCCAGGATCAAAAGTCGACGAGACTGACTGGGAGAACTTGACGAACACGGAGCTTCATGATAAGTTTCAGCAAATGATGAGTGAACAGGTGCAAGATGTGCTAAACACATTGGACGCGGCCATGGAGAAGATAGATGGCATGGAGAAGACGTTTGACACAAAGCTCGATAACAAGTTTGCTGAATTGCTTGCGCGTTTCCCACCACCACCGGCTGCTGCAGCTGTCCAACCTCTTCAACAACAACAACAACAACAACAACAACAACAACAACAACAACAACAACAACAACAACAACAACAACAACGGCGCCTTCCGAATCAAGTGGGACGAGCACAGCGCGTTCCCCTTGAGACTGGTCAAGCTTCTGGTGCTGCTGTTGATGTTTCTGTAGCTCCTGCTGCTACTGCAGAGGTGGAGGACCATTACGAGGATGAGGTTGACCAAAATCAGAACTACGTGCAACAACCAGCACCACCACCACCAGGTCGTCCTCATGCATATCATCGCAACGGTAGGGCTGCACCACCACCTGAGGTACATGACCATCTTCCTAAACTGAAATTGAATATTCCACCATTTGAGGGTAGATATGTTCCTGATATATATCTTACTTGGGAGTTACAAACTGAACAACGTTTTACATGTTTAAACTATCCCGAGGAGAGACGTGTTCCTGCTGCTGTTTGTGCTTTCACTGGTTTTGCATGTGTTTGGTGGTCTGAACATTGTAGATTATATCCTATTCCGGCTACTTGGACTGCTTTGAAAACTGCTATGCGTACTCGTTGGGTTCCACCATATTATCAACGTGAATTACTTCAAAAACTGCAGCGCTTAAGACAAGGAAAAAATTCTGTAGAAGAATATTATCAGCAATTACAAACTGGCCTGATTAGATGTGGTATTGTTGAGAAGAATGAAGCTATGCTTGCACGTTTTATGGGTGGATTAAATAGAGAGATTCAGACCATTCTAGAGTATAAGGATTATACTACTATCACTCGTTTATTCCATCTTGCTTGTAAAGCTGAACGTGAAGTGCAGGATCGACAGGCATTGGCGCGGACTAACTTTTCTGCAGGACGACCTTCATCATGGACACCGCGTGCATCCTCTACTTCCTCACATTCTACTGCACCGACACCTCCATCAGCTGTTACCTCCAGCCATGATACAAGGAAGCAGGCACAACCACCATTATCTGCCAAGAGCACACCTATGGGGCCTGCACAGAGTTCTTCTTCTTCCATGGCATCAACAGGGCACACCAGTGATATTATTTGTCGTCGTTGTAAGGGAAGAGGACATTTTGCGAGAGATTGCAAATCTCAGCGTGTGATGATTGCTACTGAGGATGGTGGATATGAATCCGCTAGTGACTATGATGAGGAGACTTTGGCTCTTATTACACGTGAAGAACACGGCGGAGACGATTCTGATCATGAGACGCAATACATGGCTCCTGAAGATGCTGACAGGTATGAATGTTTAGTTGCTCAACGTGTTTTGAGTGTGCAGGTTACACAAGTTGAGCAAAATCAGAGGCATAATTTGTTCCATACAAAGGGAGTTGTGAAGGAACGTTCTGTTCGCGTGATCATAGATGGAGGGAGTTGCAACAACTTGGCTAGCATGGAGATGGTGGAGAAGCTATCTCTCACCACAAGACCACATCCACATCCTTACTACATCCAATGGTTCAACAATAGCGGCAAGGTTAAGGTAACACGTACTGTTCGTGTGCATTTTAGTATCTTTACATATGCTGATTATGTTGATTGTGATGTGGTACCTATGCAAGCATGTTCCTTATTACTTGGTAGACCATGGCAATTTGATAAAAATTATGTACACCATGGTAGAAACAATCAGTATACTCTTGTTCATAAGGATAAAAATATTACTTTGCTTCCTATGACTCCTGATTCCATTTTGAAAGATGATATTAATAGAGCTAATAAAGCAACACAGGAGAAAAATAAGAGTGAAAATCAGATTGTGGCAAAAGAATTTGAGCAACAAATGAAGCCTAATAATAAACCATCTACTGTTGCTTCTGAAATTAAATTGAAAAGTGCATGTTTATTTGCCACCAAATCTGATATTGATGAGCTAGATTTTAGCAAATCTGTTTGCTATGGTTTTGTGTGCAAAGAGGCATTATTTTCATTCGAGGACGTGCCTTCCTCTTTGCCTCCTGCTGTCACTAACATTTTGCAGGAGTTCGCCGACGTCTTTCCACAAGACGTGCCACCGGGATTACCACCTATTCGAGGGATTGAGCATCATATTGACTTAATTCCCGGTGCATCGCTACCCAACCGCGCACCATACCGTACCAATCCAGAAGAGACGAAGGAGATTATGCGTCAAGTACAGGAGCTACTCGACAAAGGTTATATACGCGAATCCCTTAGTCCTTGTGATGTTCCTATTATTCTAGTGCCGAAAAAGGATGGTACATCGCGTATGTGTGTTGATTGTAGAGCCATTAATAATATTACTATTCGTTATCGTCATCCTATTCCTAGGCTAGATGATATGCTTGATGAATTGAGTGGCTCTACAATATTCTCCAAAGTTGATTTGCGTAGTGGATACCATCAAATTCGTATGAAATTGGGAGATGAATGGAAAACAACATTTAAAACTAAGTTTGGATTATATGAGTGGTTAGTCATGCCTTTTGGGTTAACTAATGCACCTAGTACTTTCATGAGATTAATGAATGAAGTTTTACGTGCTTTCATTGGACGATTTGTGGTAGTATACTTTGATGATATATTGATTTTTAGCAGATCTTTGGAGGAACATTTGGAACATTTACGTGTTGTTTTTATTGCTCTACGTGATGCACGTTTATTTGGTAACCTTGGAAAGTACACCTTTTGCACCGACCGAGTCTCTTTTCTTGGCTATGTTGTTACTCCACAGGGAATTTGATGCAGGGTGGAACCCTAATCAGCGGATCTTTCACGTTTGGAGGTTGGCACACGATGAACACGGGGGATCACAAGAGAAAGACGGGGGAAAACACAAGAGGAAAACACTCAATCAACACGAAGATAATCACACAAGCACTAGATTCGCGATACAAGGTTGAGATACATGATCCAAAGTCAACACCGGTGATACAAAGATAGTCTTCTCCGTGAGGAGGTCTTTATATCCCTGGGGATCTTCTCCGTGAAGGAGGTCCTGAATCCGAAGTGGATCTTCTCCGAAGAGGCGCACCGTCTCGTGGGAGAAATCCACACAAGTCTGAGAATGAGCTAAACCACAGCTGAGTCTCACGGAGGGGAGTCAACAGTATTTATATTACATGGGCGGTCGCCGTCGTAGCGGACGTCCGTGGGTTACCGGACGTCCGGTGGTTCCGGAGGGACCGGACGTCCGGTAATCCTCGGATTTCCGCTATTTAGCTTCTGTAGTCGTTTTCACGGACGTCCGGTGGCTTCCGGTCGTCCGGTCTTCTGGGAGAGGCCGGACATCCGGTGTCTTCCGGTCGTCCGGTGCCTGGGAGTCGCCGGTCGTCCGGTGCAGGCCGGACGTCCGGTGCCTGTAGCATCTTCAGCCATCCTTCTTCTTGTCTCGTGCACTCGTCGGGCTCGCCGTCTTGACCATTGTGCGGAGCTGTCCCGTGGCCTTCACCCAAGTACCTGAGTATGCATAGGGTTCCAGATGAGGGTAGCAGCCATGTCTCATGCATATCGGGAGGTTTTAGAGCAAGGAATGACGTCACCTCGGTCTCGAGAGCTCTATTCATTGGTCCTGTGGGCATATGATGAGGCGATGAAGGGTCCATGGGGATGACCCTAGGATACACCGTATCATCTCCCCTCCCTTGGGAAAGATCCGACCTCGGATCGAAATCTTCATCACCATGGAGCACCTTGAATGGTCCGTCGGCGCGAGGTAGAAGCTTGGACTTGCGCTCTTGTGCGAAGTGGTCCTTGTGAAGATGTAGCCAACTGAGATCTTCCGGGTGAAACGCCATTGTTGCCTTGTTGACGTTGATCTTGGAGGTGAGGCGATGTACTTGTCGCTCGATTGTTGCCCGTGTTTGTTCGTGCACCTTCTTGAGTATTTCACTACAAAAGAAAGTGGCAACATGTGAAGCATCGTCGATCTTGTTATCGGGAATGAAATGAGCCATTTTAGAGAATGTGTCGACCATGACAAGCACGGAATCATATCCATTTTTAGTCGTAGACAAGCCAAGTATGAGATTCATGCTTATGTCTTCCCTTGGATGATATGGAGTAGGAAGAGGCATGTCAAGACCATGAGATTGAGCTTTGGACTTAGCTTTGCGGCATGTCGAACATCGGTTGATGAGGCGTGAGACGTCACGAAGCATCGTGGGCCAAAAATAGTTCTTAGAGAGGGTGGCAAACACCGTGTCGCTTCCAAAGTGTCCCATGAGTCCTTCTCCATGAGATTCCTGCAAAAGGAACAATCGAAGCGAAGACTCGGGAATGCAAAGTTTGTTAGCTCTCATAAGATATCCATCCTTGATGTAGTAATGTTCCCAAGAAGTGTGAGTCAAGCACGTAGCATATTGATTTGCAAAGAGAGTATCATGCTCATATAAATCTTTTAGGTGCTCAAAGCCTATCACATGCAACTCAAATTGTGTAACAAGGAAGCATTTTGGTAACAAGCATGCATTTGCGTGAAAACTTCCATGTTTCGTAGGCAATAGAATAACCGGAGCGGCACAAGTGCTAAAGCTGTCACGTACATGACTTTTGTCGATGAGTTTGGGCACTTGCCGTTGTATCTCGTGGTTGACACGGTAGAGAGCCTTGTTGGGAAATGGTGCACCGGGTACGAGTTCGATGCGGTGTTCTGTCCCGTGAAGTGGAGGTAGAACCGGTGGTAGTTCATCGGTAAAGACGTCCGAGAATTCCTGCAATAATGGAGACAACACAAAAGGTGGAGGTTGTGAAGTGTTAGTAGATTTGTCTTCCCCTATGCATAAGAGCACAAGGTGAACGACGTTCGATGGGTTCTCACACACTTCTCTCATCTCACTTTTGGTGGCAAATAGCACTAGTTTCTTCGTGTAGCTCATCGTGGAGTCGCTCATATTTGGCTTGTGGCTCTCGCTCTCTTTTTGGTGGCTCGCTCTCTCACCATTCTCTCCACGATGGGTGGTAGGTAAAAGCTTGTCGGCGGCTACTTGACTTGGAGTCATTGGTCGTAGCACGAATTCCTTGCCCTTCATCTTGAAGTGATAGTGATTTGTCCGTCCATTGTGTGTGACTCCACGATCATATTGCCATGGACGTCCAAGAATAAGGTGGCACACGGACATGGGTATCACATCACACTCGAGAGTGTCCTCGTAGGCGCCAATCTTGAAAGAGACTTGCACGGTGTGCTCGACTCGAAGAATTCCGGCGTCGTTGAGCCACTGGACCTTGTAGGGGTGAGGATGCTTCGTCTTGACCAAATGAAGCTTGTCGCATAGCTCTTCGCTTGCCAAGTTGTGGCAACTTCCTCCATCGATGATAACCTTGACGGAGCGTCCGTTGATGCCGGCCTTTGTATAGAAAATGTGACATCGTTGGTCGTCATCTTGTTGGTGTTTGAGTGTCAAGACTTTGGAGACCACAAGGTTGGGGCTTGAGTCATTGTCGCAAAACACTTGACGATCTTCTTCTTCGTTGATACTCTGGTGGATGGCCAAGCGCTTGATGTCGTCCTCTTCGTCGTCGCTCATCGAGTCATATGTGCCGTCGTCGTGGAAGATCATTGTTCTCTTGTTGGTGCACTCGAAGGATTTGTGACCACGGCCACCACATGTGAAACATTTGATGGAGCTTGTCTTGGGGTTCTCTTCGGTTGGAGTTGTAGATGATGTAGCTCTTGGCTTGAAGTTGTTGGTAGAATGTGGATGACTCGATGTAGTCTCATTCTTGTAGCTTGGCTTGTCGCCTAAGTTTGTAGATGGCTTGGTAGAGGTAGGAGGAGTAGCCGAAGTCGTTGAAGCTTGGTCGTAGGAGCCAAAGTTCTTGGAGTTGAACTTGGAGTACTTGTAGTCCTCTTGAACTTGTCGCTCCGCTTTGGTTGCTTGGTGTACTAGCTCGAGGAGATTGTTGTATGGTTGGAAGTCCGCAATCTTCTTGATGGGATAATTGAGTCCATTCAAGAATCTCGCCATAGTTTGCTCATCATCTTCCGTGATGTTTGCTCGTATCATGGCAATCTCCATCTCCTTGTAGTACTCTTCAACGGACTTGGTTCCTTGCTTGAGGAGTTGTAGCTTCTTGAACAAGTCACGATTGTAGTGTGTAGGCACGAAGCGTGCTCTCATCACTTCCTTCATTTGAGCCCAAGTGGTGATAGGAGGTTCGCCTTTTGCTTCTCTTCTCTCCATGATTTGCTCCCACCAAATGAGAACATAGTCTTGGAACTCAAGTGATGCCATTGCGATCTTCTTCTCTTCATCGAAGTTGTGAAGGCGAAAGATCTTGTCAACTTTCAATGCCCATGAGAGATAGTCTTCGGGATCAATGCTTCCGGAAAACTTTGGCATTGTGAACTTGAGCTTGCCATAGCGATGCTCGTCGATGTTTCCTTGCCTATTGGGATGGCGATCTCGATTTTGGCGGTTTGCCATATCTTGTTGCTCTTGTTGAGGAAGATGTTCTTGTTGGGGTTGTTGCTCTTGCCGCGCTTGAGGAGGAGCTTCTTCTTGCATTCTTGCTTGATGGCGCCTTTCCTGCATCTCATCGCGAAGGAAATCCTCTTCTTAACGATTGTGTCGAGTGCGGGCTGCCACATTGCGATGTGCATCTTGTAGAGCACGTTGCGCCTCCATAGCTTGAGCTTCTCGACGTTGTTGTGCTTGGCGGTTAGCCTCGGCATCTTGTTCTTCTTGATATTGACGAGCTCGCTCTTTTTGTTGTTGGCGTAGTCGTTGCCGTTCTTGTGCTTGCTCAAGTGTAGCTTGGTTTTGACGACGTCGACCTTCTTGCTCGTCGAATAGCTCTTGAGAACTCTTGTCATGTAGAGGTTGCCGGCGGTCATGTCGAGCTTGACGTGCGGCTTGACGAAGAGTGTTTGATGTAGGTGTACTTGAGTCTTGCGTAGAGTCGGTATGTCGACTTGAGCGGCTACGTCGATGAGATGATGTTGAGGAAGAACATCGGTTGATGATCAATGTCCGGAGCTCATTGTATTGAGTAGACATGTTGGTGTTGATGAGGTCGATTTGCTCCTTGGTACTTTGTTGGAATTGGCGTGCGTCCTCGGCGACTTGACCAATGTACTCGCGCATAGCTTCACTCTCTTGATGTAGAGCTCGTTGGACACCGAATAGATGTAGTTTGGTGACGTAGTTGTTCGCTTCTTGAGGATCGTCGAAGATCGGGTTGGTAGATGAACTTGGCCTATCCATCATCACAAGCAAGTATGTGAGTGGAGAAAGGAGAAGACAATATCAATGTACCTTAACCGAGGTTGAAAATGGATCAATGATCACTCAACAATGTAACCCGGAAATAGGACTATTGGTATCACTTCGTGTCGATTCTCACACCTACACAAGTAAAGCTTTGAGAGGAGCTCGGTTAGGATGTGGCACAAATTCAATGCAATAGTCAAAGTGACTCAAAGATGTTGAAAATGGTTCACAAATTTGCTCATGCAACAAGTAGATCACTAGCAAAGGTAGCACACGGAACACACGCACGGATAGACAAATGTGGTCGTGCAACCAAGGGTGAGCGAAAATGTGGTAAACCACGGAAAATGCTCGTGTTGCACAACACTAGAGAGACGCTAACTGATTGCTTAATAGGCGGATACGCACATGTGCACGACCTATAAGAGGCAAAATGTAACGACTATCTATCACAAATATGCTATGAGTGTATGATGTGCCGATGCTTGAGCACAAGATGATGTTGCTATAATGTATGATCTCTTTGGATGCAAGGCGTATGATGCTATTGTTTCTTTGCTTGGAATGGCTCTTTTGCTTAAAAGCTTTTGAGCTCTTTCTTTGGGTACATATGCATTCTTCTCGGATCGAGGTAGCTATTGTGTATGCGGAGCACTCTTGTGGCACACGTGGATATGCAAGATACCAAGATGATGTGGTATGACTCACAATGATGTAGTATGCAATATCTATGACTATCACTAATGTGCACAAGTGTCGTGGCCCGGCAATACTCAAATGGCTAGTCTCAATGGGAAAGCTACGCAAAGATGGTTCATAGGGTGACAATGCAATTGCAAGGTAGAATGAGCGAAGTGTCGTCGATGTTACCGTCCTTGCCGAAGTTGAGCGGTGGTGTTGTCGAAGTCTTGCCGTCCCAAGGTAGCCTAAACATCCAAGGAAACGGTGAAACCACAACTCAAGAATCCAAGGCAAAGGGAGACACACTTTTCAAACTCAGAGCGGGAAAGCGATGGTGGTTGCGGAAGGTGGGTTGTAGTTGCGGAAGGTGGTTGGTAGCGGAAGTGTGGTACGTGACTGAACAGGGTCCAGCTGCGTCAGGGTTTGTCGGACGTCCGGCAGTTACCGGTCGTCCGGTCGGTCTGGAAGGGTCGGACGTCCGGTGGAGACCGGAAATCCGGTAAATCTTTCTGTGGTCGGGGTGCCGGTCGTCCGGTGTTTAGCGGACGTCCGGTGTCTCGAAAGGTGCCGGACGTCCGGTAAACGTCGGTCGTCCGGTAGGTCTGTGATGCGGTTGGTGGGATCCGTGGGGAAAATTGGCAAAACGTGGTCGGATTTGCGGTGGGAAAAGGTGGAAAAGGTGGGGAAATGCTAGATCGACACGTGGCACAGCAAATCCATGGAACAAATTCAACAAAATCTTGCCAAATCAACAGATCACAAAAAAATTTTGGGGCTCTTTTTGTGGGGAATTTTCGAAATTGGGAAGAACACGACAAAAACAAGCTAGAAAACAAGATGTGGGGCTCCAAAATCGTGAGAAACCTTTGCTCTTGATACCATATGATGCAGGGTGGAACCCTAATCAGCGGATCTTTCACGTTTGGAAGTTGGCACACGATGAACACGGGGGATCACAAGAGAAAGACGGGCGAAAACACAAGAGGAAAACACTCAATCAACACGAAGATAATCACACAAGCACTAGATTCGTGATACAAGGTTGAGATACATGATCCAAAGTCAACACCGGTGATACAAAGATAGTCTTCTCCGTGAGGAGGTCTTGATATCCCTGGGGATCTTCTCCGTGAAGGAGGTCCTGAATCCGAAGTGGATCTTCTCCGAAGAGGCGCACCGTCTCGTGGGAGAAATCCACACAAGTCTGAGAATGAGCTAAACCACAGCTGAGTCTCACGGAGGGGAGTCAACAGTATTTATATTACATGGGCAGTCGCCGTCGTAGCGGACGTCCGTGGGTTACCGGACGTCTGGTGGTTCCGGAGGGACCGGACGTCCGGTAATCCTCGGATTTCCGCTATTTAGCTTCTGTAGTCGTTTTCACGGACGTCCGGTGGCTTCCGGTCGTCCGGTCTTCTGGGAGAGGCCGGACGTCCGGTGTCTTCCGGTCGTCCGGTGCCTGGGAGTCGCCGGTCGTCCGGTGCAGGCCGGACGTCCGGTGCCTGTAGCATCTTCAACCATCCTTCTTCTTGTCTCGTGCACTCGTCGGGCTCGCCGTCTAGACCATTGTGCGGAGCTGTCCCGTGGCCTTCACCCAAGTACCTGAGTATGCATAGGGTTCCAGATGAGGGTAGCAGCCATGTCTCATGCATATCGGGAGGTTTTAGAGCAAGGAATGACGTCACCTCGGTCTCGAGAGCTCTATTCATTGGTCCTTTGGGCATATGATGAGGCGATGAAGGGTCCATGGGGATGACCCTAGGATACACCGTATCAGAATTGAGGTTGATAAAGCCAAGATTGAAGCTATTGAGAGTTGGCCGCAGCCCAAAACGGTCACACACGTGAGGAGTTTCCTTGGCCTCGCTGGATTCTATCGGCGTTTTGTGAGAGATTTCAGCACCATTGCTGCATCTCTCAATGAGCTTACAAAGAAGGATGTGCCTTTTGTTTGGGGTACTGCACAGGAAGAAGCATTCACGGTATTGAAAGATAAGTTGACACATGCTCCTTTACTCCAACTTCCTGATTTTAATAAGACTTTTGAGCTTGAATGTGATGCTAGTGGAATTGGGTTAGGAGGTGTGTTATTACAAGATGGTAAACTTGTTGCATATTTTTCTGAAAAATTGAGTGGGCCTAGTCTGAATTATTCTACTTATGATAAGGAATTATATGCTCTTGTTCGGACTTTGGAGACATGGCAACATTATTTATGGCCCAAAGAATTTGTTATACATTCTGATCATGAATCTTTAAAGCACATTAAAAGTCAAGCAAAACTGAACCGTAGACATGCTAAATGGGTTGAATTCATAGAGACTTTCCCTTATGTTATTAAACACAAGAAGGGAAAAGAAAATGTTATTGCTGATGCATTGTCTCGTCGTTATACTATGCTTTCACAACTTGACTTTAAAATATTTGGTTTGGAGACCATCAAAGATCAATATGTGCATGATGCTTAATTTAAAGATGTATTGCAGAATTGTAAAGAAGGGAGAACATGGAACAAGTTCGTCGTTAGTGATGGATTTGTGTTTCGAGCTAACAAGCTATGCATTCCAGCTAGCTCTGTTCGTCTTTTGTTGTTGCAGGAGGCGCATGGAGGAGGATTAATGGGACACTTTGGCGTGAAGAAGACGGAGGACGTACTTGCTACACATTTCTTTTGGCCAAAGATGCGACGGGATGTTGAGCGTTTTGTTGCTCGCTGCACTACATGTCAAAAAGCTAAGTCACGACTCAATCCTCATGGTTTATATATGCCTTTGCCTGTCCCTAGTGTTCCTTGGGAAGATATATCTATGGACTTTGTTTTGGGTTTACCTCGAACAAAGAAGGGGAGGGATAGCATATTTGTTGTCGTGGATAGGTTCTCGAAGATGGCACACTTTATACCATGTCATAAAAGCAATGATGCTGCTAATGTTGCTGATTTGTTCTTTCGTGAAATTATTCGCTTGCATGGTGTGCCAAATAATATTGTTTCAGATCGTGATACTAAATTTCTTAGCCACTTTTGGAGATGTTTATGGGCTAAGTTGGGGACTAAACTGCTTTTTAGTACTACTTGTCACCCCCAAACTGATGGACAAACTGAAGTAGTCAACAGAACTTTGTCTACTATGCTTAGGGCTGTTTTGAAGAATAATAAGAAAATGTGGGAAGAATGCTTGCCTCATATTGAATTTGCTTATAATCGTTCGTTGCATTCTACTACTAAGATGTGCCCTTTCGAAATTGTCTATGGTTTCCTACCTCGTGCACCTATTGATTTGTTGCCTCTTCCATCTTCGGAGAAGGTTAATTTTGATGCTAAACAACGTGCTGAATTGATCTTAAAAATGCATGAGTTAACTAAGGAAAATATTGAGCGCATGAATGCTAAATATAAACTTGTTGGAGATAAGGGTAGAAAACGTGTTGTCTTTGCACCTGGAGATCTTGTTTGGTTACATTTGCGTAAGGATAGGTTTCCTAATTTGCGCAAGTCAAAGCTAATGCCACGTGCTGATGGTCCTTTCAAGGTGTTAGAGAAAATAAATGATAATGCATATAAACTTGAGCTGCCTGCAGATTTTGGGGTTAGTCCCACATTTAACATTGCAGATTTGAAGCCTTACTTGGGTGAGGAAGATGAGCTTCCGTCGAGGACGACTTCAATTCAAGAAGGGGAGGATGATGAGGACATTACTAACAAGGTTACACCCACAGCTCCAATTGACACATATACAGGACCAATTACTAGAGCTCGCGCACGCCAATTAAATTACCAGGTACTTTCGTTTCTTGGTAATGAATCTAATGTTCATGAGAATATGATGCTGCCTAAATTGGATACATTTGTCTTGCTTACAAATGAAGGGCCTAGCTTGGACAAGAAGGATGAACATTGGAGCAAGATCAAGCATGGAGATGATGGCATGCGCAAGGGGAACAAGAATGGCGTTTCAATTGATGATTTCAGGACTTTGAAGCCACCATAATAAGTGCGAGAAGCCTTGGACGAAATATACAAGATGCCACTTCATAAATTTCGTCCATAGGCTATTCTAGGTGCTGCGTCACCTTATTATTGGGCCAGGCCCATGTAATTTCGAAATACTTGAGTATAGGCTGTTTTTAGGGTCCGTATGTGTGGGGAAACAAGAGTTAGGGTTGGTTTCGGACCCCTCCACCAAGGGCCACGAAATTCCCCCCTCTTTCCCTCATATATACAGCCCTTAGGGCGTCGTTTAGACTTCGGGTTTTGTTTAGATTAAAAGTTCGCCATAGCTGCAACTTCGCGTACTTCGTTTGTGTTCAACGACCAAACCAAGGCGTCACAGAACCCCACCTTGATCAATAAAGCTTTCCTCTTATATTCGCAATATCCAGATTGCAATCTTAGTTTCTTGCTTGTTCTTCGTTTGCCTGCAGGAAATAGACCTTCGTGGTCAGGTTGATCGTGCTCCGGCGTGGTCAACAACCTCTCGGAGTTGGTTTAGCGATTGCTAAGGCGCGACGTCCACGCACGTTCGTAGTCGGATCGTCAAAGTCGACTTCATCCAAACGATAACCACCATCTCATCGAAAGACGGGACACCTTTGCCTCTATCAAGTGGTATCAGATTTCTAGGTTGCTCGGTGAGATTTTACAGTTTTTCATAGTTTAGATCGAGTCTGTTCTATAGTCCACGAAAAAGCCAAAAAAAATTAGGGTTAGTTCATCCCATCCGAACCAATCTGAGCCTTTGCATCATCTTTTCTGTATTTGCTTTGTTGAATTTGCGGTTGCATCGTCGTGTCAAGTTGCTGGTCTTAGCGTCTAGTCTTTTAGAGTTTCGAGTTCTGGTCATAAGTTGTCACGCCGCCGCCGCAACATCTTCATCGCTACTGTCACATACCACCACCGATCCGTATCCATATACCACCACCAATCCGTATCCATATACCACCACCGCTGCCATAACCTACCACCGCTGCCATATCCTACCACCATATATCCACCACCAATCCGAGTTCTTTTCATATTAGGTTTGTTCTCGAAATCCATCTAGGTTTCGGATTTGTGTTTCCTTGCCTGTGTAGGTCTCGGAAAAAAAAAGAGGCGAAAAAAAAATTTCAGAGTGTGCTTTCCCCTTGATTACGTGCAGCGACGTGATTTCGTTAGTGTTCTAGGCTCGCGTCTCTAGTACGGTCTAGCCTAGGACCAGCACAGTACCGTCGTTGAGCGTTTATTCACCTTTGCATCTCTGAATTGATTATTGCTGACCCTTTTTGCTACCATATTATAAGCCTTCCCAGCTCCACATACATCTACATCGTGCGTTTGACTCTCCCTGGTAATCGCTCTATCCAAGCTTTGAGAGTTTTGACTACATCGGTTGCCGATCACCGCCTGCTGCTGGGTAAGAACTGGTAAGAATTTGAGATTTGCTTGACGGATTTGTGACACCCGCCACCACCACCACTTGTTAGTAGTCTGTAGGATCATATTCTTGTGTGTTTCTATTGCTGCTAACCATGCCAGGATCAAAAGTCGACGAGACTGACTGGGAGAACTTGACGTACAAGGAGCTTCATGATAAGTTTCAGCAAATGATGAGTGAACAGGTGCAAGATGTGCTAAACACATTGGACGCGGCCATGGAGAAGATAGATGGCATGGAGAAGACGTTTGACACAAAGCTCGATAACAAGTTTGCTGAATTGCTTGCACGTTTTCCACCACCACCGGCTGCTGCAGCTGTCCAACCTCTTCAACAACAACAACAACAACAACAACAACAACAACAACAACAACAACAACAACAACAACAACAACAACAACAACAACAACAACAACAACAACAACAACAACGGCGCCTTCCGAATCAAGTGGGACGAGCACCTGTCGAAAAATAGGATAGGGAAAAAATATTTTCACCTGTCGAAATTTTGGTCTAAAAACTGCCCGGGGGTCTCCAGACTTTTTTTTTCGAGACCTACGCAGGCAAGGAAACACAAATCCGAAACCTAGATGGATTTCGAGAACAAACCTAATATGAAAAGAACTCGGATTGGTGGTGGATATATGGTGGTAGGATATGGCAGCGGTGGTAGGTTACGGCAACGGTGGTGGTATATGGATACGGATTGGTGGTGGTATATGGATACGGATCGGTGGTGGTATGTGGTAGTAGCGATGAAGATGTTGCGGCGGCGGCGTGACAACTTATGACCAGAACTCGAAACTCTAAAAGACTAGACGCTAAGACCAGCAACTTGACACGACGATGCAACCGCAAATTCAACTAAGCAAACACGGAAAAGATTATGCAATGGCTCAGACTGGTTCGGATATGATGAACTAACCCTAATTTTTTTTTGGCTTTTTCGTGGACTGTAGGTATGAAGAACAGACTCGATCTAATCTACGAAAACTGTAAAATCTCATCGAGCAACCTGGAAATCTGATACCACTTGATAGAGGCAAAGGTGTCCCGTCTTTCGATGAGATGGTGGCTATCGTTTTGGAGGAAGTCGACTTTGACGATCCGACTACGAACGTGCGAGGACGTCGCGCCTTAGCAATCGCTAAACCAACTCCGAGAGGTTGTTGACCACGCCGGAGCACGATCAACCTGACCACGAAGGTCTGTTTCCTGCAGGCAAACGAAGAACAAGCAAGAAACTAAGATTGCAATCTGGATAATGCGAATATAAGAGGAAAGCTTTATTGATCAAGGTGGGGTTCTGTGACGCCTTGGTCTGGTCGTTGAACACAAACGAAGTACGCGAAGTTGCAGCTATGGCGAACTTTTAATCTAAACAAAACCCAAAGTCTAAACGACGCCCTAAGGGCTGTATATATGAGGGAAAGAGGGGGGAATTTCGTGGCCCTTGGTGGAGGGGTCCGAAACCAACCCTAACTCTTGTTTCCCCAGACATACGGACTCTAAAAACAGCCTATACTCAAGTATTTCGAAATTACATGGGCCTGGCCCAATAATAAGGTGACGCAGCACCTATAATAGCCTCTGGACGAAATTTATGAAGTGGCATCTTGTATATTTCGTCCAAGGCTTCTCGCACTCATTATGGTGGCTTCAAAGTCCTGAAATCATCAATTGAAACTCCATTCTTGTTCCCCTTGCGCATGCCAGCATCTCCATGCTTGATCTTGCTCCAATGTTCATCCTTCTTGTCCAAGCTAGGCCCTTTATTTGTAAGCAAGACAAATGTATCCAATTTAGGCAGCATCATATTCTCATGAACATTAGTTTCATTACCAAGAAACGAAAGTACCTGGTAATTTATTTGGCGTGCGCGAGCTCTAGTAATTGGTCCTGTATATGTGTCAGTTGGAGCTGTGGGTGTAACCTTGTTAGTGATGTCCTCATCAATCAATGCCACAAAGAGGGCTGGCGGTGGATTCAAACTTGGGAGCATCATCTTGGAGCTCGTTGGGCTTGGACATCGTGGTGGTACTACCCTCATGCTCGCCGTCTTGGAGCTTGGTCTTCGAGAAGTTTGCTTGCGGTGGAGAAGCCTTGGCCTTCATAAGTTCTTGTTCCGCCTTGAGAGCACCAATGTAGTTGTCGCGAGGGACTTGTAGTTCTCGAAGAAGATAGTCTTGTAGATGTCGTTGTGCAATCCCATCATGAAGTGGAGCTTCATCGAAATGGGGTCGTCCACGCCGGCTCGTCGCAAGGCAATCTTCATGTCCTTGAAGTACTCGTCGATGGACTTGGATCCTTGTATGGTGTTCTCCAATTGGCGTAGAAGATGTTCCGTGTAGGTGGGAGGCACGAACTCTCGCCGCAAAGCTCTCTTCGTCTTGGGCCAATTCACGTTGAAGCTCGTCGAAGGTGTGTGAAGCCACCATGTTGCCGCGTTGTCGTGGAAGTTTCTTGTGGCGTACTTCACTTGATCTTCGTAGGGAACTTGATGTAGCTTGAGATAGTCGTCCATCTTGCGCTCCCACTCGAGATACTCCTCGGGGTCTTGAGTCCCATAGAAAGGAATCTCGTGGTCGTTGTCGAGGTCGTAGTAGCTCTTGGTAGTCGCAGACTTGAGCTTGGGGAGCTTCTCTTGAGCATAATCTTGGGGTGCTTGTTGGCGAAGATGCCGTATGTCCAAAGGCGAAGATGCCTTGAAGTCGCTTGGCGAAGATGCCAGGGTACATGGTGAAGTCGTTGAGCGATTGTTGGTGTTGAGCTCATGGCCTTCACGTTCTTGTCGTTGATGGTGTCGATGCCGATGAGATCTTGCCGGAGATGGTAGCTCGGAATGATGTGCACTTGAGCGTCTTCTCGAAGATGAGGGAGACCTCTTGCGGTTCTTGATGAGGGCTTTAAGCTCCTCCATTTGAGCATTCATGTTGGCGCACAAGTTGTTCGTCATGGCATCGAACTTGTCGTTGTTGGTGTAGACCGAAGTAGAAGAAATGTTTTGCCTATCCATCACAAGACTCGAGCAAAGGTGAGTAGGAGATGAGATAAACAATACCAAGTTACCTTTTCCGAACGTTAAGGATGTATCCCGTTTCACTCAATGTGAAATGAAAGAATAGTGGAATTGGTACCGGACTTGTTCACTCACACCTATCAAGTAAAGCTTATCGAGTGGCTCGGTGAGGATAGTGGCACAAAAATTTGATGCAAAATGTTAGAAAGAGTCAATAATGTTGAAAGAGATTCACAAATTTGCAAATGTAACAAGTAGACCAATAGCAATATGTGGCACACGGAAACACACACATGGATAGATAGATGGGGTCGTGCAACCAAGGAATGAGCACAAAATGTGGAGTCCACGGAAAACGCTCGTGTTGCACAACTCAAGAGAGACGCCAACACGATTGCTCTATAGGCGGATACGACACTTGTGCACAACCTATAAGATGCAAATGTATGAACTTTCTATCTCAAGTATGCTATTTGTGTATGATGTTCTGGTGCTTTTAGCACAAGATGATCCAAGATGATCAAGTATAATATGATATTTTGTGATGCTATGGCTCTTGCTTACAAGCTTCTTTGTGGCTCTTTTGCTTAAAAGCTTATTCTTTTTCTTTTTTGTATATGGCCACGATGCACAAACCAAGATAGCAATTGTGTATATGCGGGAACAATCTTGTGACACAAGGGATGATAAGATGATACCAATATGATATGGTATATATGCAATGGAAGAGTGGATTGATGATCACTAATGTGCACAAGTAACGTTGCCGGCAATACTCAAAGGCTAGTCTCAATAGGCAAGTGACGCAAAATGGGCTAGGGGTTAACAATGCAATTGCAACGGGAATATACAATGATGTCGTCAAAGTTACCGTCCGTGTCGATGATGAGAGGTGGTGCTCTTGTTGTAGACCCGTTCCTAATTAGCCGAAACACCTTAGGAAACGGAAAAACCACAACTCAAAATCTCAAGGACAAATGTCAAATGGTGGTAGCGGGAATGCCGTGGTGGTTGCGGAAGTGGAAAGATTGGATATACATGATGTTGCAGTTGAAGTCACGGTCCCTAAGTGGCCGAAACACCTTTGGAGACTCAAGCCACAACTCAAACAAGGTCACACAAAAATGGGTTAAGTTTCGTTGGCTATGTAGTGGAGTAAGCTATGCGGAAGTGGTGGTGGTGGTTGATGAAGAAGCAATTGTCCCTAAGTAGCATAAACACCTTAGGAGACTCAAATCACTACTCAAGCAACCACAAATGCTATGGTGGACAAAAAGGGTTAGGTTGCGGAAGGCTATGGTGGCTATGCGGGTGATATGGTGGAGGGCCTATACAAACTTGCCAAATTTGACAAAATTTGATGGAGTCAAATGAATATGGTGGTATTTTTCCGGTATGGGGAATGTCAAGAGCTTCAAAACGAGCTAAAGAACGTCCAAATCGGAGTTCGTATGAATTAGTTATGACCAAAACAAAAATCAGCCGAAGTCAAAATCTGGGTGTACCGGACGTCCGGAAAAGACCGGAAATCCGGTAATTTCTTCTGTATAGGTGGTTCCGGTCGTCCGGTGAGTTCCGGACATCCGGTGCTTCGAGAGGGTCCGGACGTCCGGTAAAACGCCGATCGTTCGGTGGGTCGGGGTCAACGCGAGATTTGAGATCCGGGACGCGATTTTGGGCGGAATTTGATGATTTTGGGGTCAAAATTGATGAGATTTCGTGGATGAAAGATGGGGAAACTTGGGGAAATGCTAGATCCACTTGAAACTAAGCAAATCCATGGATCAAAATCAACAAAACGTCATCAAACCAACAGATCACAAAAATTTTGGGGCTATTTTTGGTGGGGAATTTTCGAATTTGGGGAAGAACACAACAAAACAATGCTAGAAAACAGTGGAGGGGGCTCCAAATTCGTGAGAAACCGTGGCTCTTGATACCATAATGATGTAGGGTGGAATCCTAGATGGCCGATCTTTCACGAAATGGAGAGGATCCCACAAAGAATACGATGAACACGGGGAGAAACACAAGGGAAAACACTCAAGAACATGTCCAATCACACATCCACTAGACAATCAAACACACAAGATCACATGGTACATGAACAACAAAGGGAAAGATACAAGGTAAAGTTCATCTCCAAGAGGAGGTCTTGAATCCGTGAAGGTTCTTCCCGTTTAGGGGTCTTGAATCCAAGGTGGATCTTCTCCGTAGAGGGGCCGCGCTCTCTCACGTGGAGTAGATCCGGGATGGATGAGCAAAGCTCTATCTCACATATGAGCTAAACTAATGCTAACCCTAAAATGGTGGAGGTGGAGGAGTTTATATAGTCTAGGGCCACGAAGGGGTAAGTGGGAGAGGGATACATGGGCCTCTGGCCCGATAACTGTGCGCAGACAGCATGGGGTCGGACGTCCGCTGGGACACCGGACGTCCGGTGGCTCGGGAGGGACCGGACGTCCGGTAGTTCCCGGATTTCCGGTAATTTCCTGGATTTCGGTTCTGTTGCCGATGTCACGGACGTCCGGTGGCCTCCGGTCGTTCGGTCGCCTGGGAGTCATCGGTCGTCCGATAGAGGCCGGACGTCTGGAGCCTGTAGCTTTTCCAGCAGCTCTGTTTCTTCCGTCTTCTCTTCCACGCTTCCCTCGCGGATGGTGTAGGTGATCCTTGGCGCTTGCACTCCTCCTCGTCGTCCGTGAAGCTCCGACAATACCTATGCATGCACACGAGTGGAGTGTCAAGTAGTATACCATCCTCGAAGGGGTCAAGTGGACACGTGTAAAGGAGATGATTCACCTTTTTGTATGAGAAGTAGAGGTCACACGTGTCACTTGCCAAGTAGACTCTTGACATGGTGATGTCCATAGGATGCTCCGCATCATTCGCAAGGACCGTTTCCCACACGAGCGCAAGTCCAAACTTCTACCTCGCGCCGACGGACCCTTCAAGGTGCTGGCACGCTACAACGACAACGCCTACAAGATCGACATCCCACGAGACAAGTATTCCGTGAGCGATACTTTCAACGTCAAGGACCTATCTCCTTTCCATGGTGATGAAGATTTCGATCCGAGATCGGATCTTTCCCAGGGGAGGGGAGATGATGCGGAGCATCCTAAGGTCATCCCCATGGATCCTTCATTACCGCACCAAGTGCCCAAAGGACCAATGACTCGAGCCCGTGCAAGAGCTCTCGAGACCGAGGTGACTTCGCTCCTCTCTCTACATCTTTCGGATTCACTTGAGACATGGCTTCTACCCTCATCAGGAACTCTGTGCATACTCAGGTACTTGGACGAAGGCCACGGGACAGCTCTGAACAATGGTCAAGAAGGCGAGTTCGACAAGTGCCGGGAACAAGAAGAAGGAAGGCTGAAGATGCTACAGGCACCGGACGTCCGGCCCACACCGGACGACCGGCGACTCCCAGGCACCGGACGACCGGAAGACACCGGACGTCCGGCCTCTCCCAGACGACCGGACGACCGAAAGCCACCGGACGTCCGTAACAACAACCACAGAAGCTAAATAGCGGAAATCCCAGGATTACCGGACGTCCGGTAACCAGCGGACGTCCGGTAACCAGCGGACGTCCGCCCCGACGGCGACCACTCGTGTAATATATACTCGTTGACTTCCCTCCTTTCGAGGTAGCTGTTGGATAGCTCATTTCAGACCTTTGTGTGGATTCTCTCCCATGAGACCGCGCGCCTCTTCGGAGAAGATCCACCACGGATTCAAGGCCTCCACATCGGGGAAGATCCTACGGGATACCAAGACCTCCTCACGGAGAAGACTACCCTTGTACCACCGACGTTTTCTATGGATCGTGTAGCTCGATTATGTATCGTGGATCTAGCATTTGTGTGATCATCTTCGTGTTGAATTGAGTGTTTCCTCTCGTGTTTTCCCCGTTTGCCTGCTTGCGTTCTCCGTGTTCATCGTGGGATACTCTCCAAACGTGAAAGATCCGCTGATTAGGGTTCCACCCTACATCAGATCATCGCGAAGTTTCATTCCGTTTGGACTCCGTTTGATATTCCTTTTCTGGGAAACTCGAAAATAGGCAAAAAAAACATAAACTGGCACTAGGCCTCCGGTTAATAGGTTAGTCCCAAAAATAATATAAAAGAGCATATTAAAGCCCATTAAACATCTAAAACAGATAATATACTAGCATGGAACAATAAAAAATTGTAGATACGTTGGAGACGTATCGGTGCTCGACCTCATTGACTAATGAAACAACCTGCCATAATTTAGCACTCAAATATGTTTGCTGAATTAGCAATACCTATATTTTGTTACTTAGATTTGCTTGTCCAAATATCTTTCCATACCTATAGACATCGACCTAGGTATTTTTTTCCGGACTTCATAAAAAACATATATGTTTTTCCTGTAATATCTAGTAGAAGAACTAATTTGTATGTCTAATAAATGGACATGACTTGGATAACTTCTGCTCGAAGATTCTTCGCTGCATATGTCGAGGGGGTTAAAAACTTCATGAACTTTATCAGAGCTGAGTACGGTGGTCCGAAATGAGATGTGCTCTGCCCATGCAGCAGTTGTATGAATTCAGTTACAAGACCCCAGTCAACTGTGCAAAATCATCTACACTTGTATGGGATGTCGGTCACATATAATAGGTGGGTTCATCATGGTGAAGTTGTGAACGTCAATGTTACTGACTATGTGGAAGTAGCAGATCACCATCTTGATCTACTTGATGCTCAGGTGAAGAGGAGGAGGAGGTGGTGGTGGCGGAGCCAGTGAGTTTGACCAACATTGAAACAATGCTACGAAATGCACGAGCATTTCGTGAACTTTCACCTGCACAAGAAAAATGGTGGGCCCGCATGTTGGAACAATGCAAAGTGGCCGTCACCCCAGGAAATAAGTTGTCAGTATTCTCAGCAATGGTCACCTTTCTTCAGGTGAAGACATCTGAGCGGATGACCAACAAATCATTCGATAAGATGTTGGCTGCTTTTCGCAAATCTTTCCCAGCTGCATCTGAGCTGCCACACACCTACAATAAAATGAAGAATTTCCTTCATGCAATTGGAATTGGATATGATATGATCCATGTTTGTAAGAATAATTGTGTTCTGTTCTGGAAGGATTATGCCAACTTAAGTGAATGCCCAAAATGCAAATCATCAAGATGGAAACATGCCTATGATGTGAAGAGGATTCCTGATAGTGTTCTTAGACATTTTTCAGTTATACCAAGATTGTTGTAACATCCCAAATTTTCAATTTGGAATGTTATACATAGATCATACTGCATTTGCATTTTCGTTGCATTTTGTGCGTGGCGATCCTCGAAAATTCTAAGCAACTCAAGGACCTACGGAGAGAGTTGGGAATTCTACCGTTTTGTATTTGAGTTTACTCAAATACCGGTACGAGGATAGCGTTGGTTTTAATTATTTTCTCTCTTAAAATTATTTCTAAACAAAATATATGAGCGGAGATAATATGACTTCTCCAAAATAACTGAAATATTGGAGGGAAAATGTTAAAATCACTTTTGGTATATATTCGGATTTATTTGCGATTTTATTTGCATAGGAAAAATACGTGATGCGGAGCATCCTAAGGTCATCCCCATGGACCCTTCATCGCCTCATCAAGTGCCCAAAGGACCAATGACTCGAGCCCATGCAAGAGCTCTCGAGACCGAGCTGACTTCACTCCTTGCTCTAAATCCTTCCGATATACATGAGACATGGCTTCTACCCTCATCCGGAACTCTGTGCATACTCAGGTACTTGGGTGAAGGCCACGGGACAGCTCTGCACAATGGTCAAGACGGCGAGTTCGACAAGCGCCGGGATCAAGAAGAAGAAAGGCTGAGGATGCTACAGGCACCGGACATCCGGCCCACACCGGACGACTGGCGACTTCCAGGCACCGGACGACCGGAAGCCACCGGACGTCCGGCCTCTCCCAGACGACCGGACGACCGGAAGCCACCGGACGTCCGTGACAACGACCACAGAAGCTAAATAGCGGAAATATGAGGATTACCGAACGTCCGGTAACCAGCGGACGTCCGCCCCGACGGCGACCACTCGTGTAATATATACTCGTTGACTTCCCTCCTTTCGAGGTAGCTTTGGGATAGCTCATTTCAGACATTTGTGTGGATTCTCTCCCACGAGACCGCGCTCCTCTTCGGAGAAGATCCACCACGGATTCAAGACCTCCACATCGGGGAAGATCCTACGGGATAACCAAGACCTCCTCCGGGAGAAGACTATCCTTGTACCACCGTCGTTGACTATGGACCGTGTATCTCGATATGTATCGTGGATCTAGCACTTGTGTGATCATCTTTGTGTTGATTCGAGTGTTTCCTCTCGTGTTTTTCCCCGTTTCCTCCCTGTGTTCTCCGTGTTCGTCGTGGGATACTCTCCAAACGTGAAAGATCTGCTGATTAGGGTTCCACCCTACATCATCTTGGTATCCAGAGCATAGGTTGATCACGATTTTGGAGCCCCACACACTGTTTTCTAGCTTGTTTTTGTTGTGTTCTTCCCAATTTCGAAAATTCCCCACAAAAATAGCCCCAAATTTTTTTTGTGATCTGTTGATTTGGCAAGATTTTCTTGACTTTGTTCCATGGATTTGCTGTGCCGCGAGTGGATCTAGCTTTTCCCCACCTTTTCACCGATTTTCCTCCGCAAATTCGACCACGTTGGACCAATTTCTCTACGGATCCGAGAAACCTAGCACCAGACCTACCGGACGTCCGGCACGCCTCGAGACACCGGACGTCCGCTAAACACCGGACGACCGGCACCCAGCCTACAGAAACATTTACCGGATTTCCGGAACTTCCGGACGTCCGACACCCTCCGACCGACCAGACGACCGGTAACTTCCGGACGTCCGACAGACCCTGACGTAGCTGAATTTGTTCAGTTCCGTACCACTTTCCGCTACCACCCACCTTTCATCTCACCTTCCGCAACCACCATCGTTTCTCTGCTACGATTTGGAATATCTTGTCTCCCTTTGCCCAGGATACTTGAGTTGTGGTTTCACCGTTTCCTTGGATGTTTCGGCTACCTTTGAACGGCAAGACTTCGACAACACCATCGCTCAACTTCGGCAAGGACGGTAACATCGACGACACTTTGTCCTTTCTACCTTGCAATTGCATTGTCACCCTATGAACCATCTTTGCGTAGCTTTCCCATTGAGACTAGCCATTTGAGTATTGCCGGGCCACGACACTTGTGCACATTAGTGTTAGTCATAGATATTGCATACTACATCATCATATCTCCGTGTGACAAAAGAGTGTCCCGCATACAAAATAGCTACCTTGATCCGAGAAGCATGCATAAGTGCCCAAAGAAAGAGCTCACAAGCTTTTAAGCAAAAGAGCCACCAAAGCAAAAAGACAATAGCATCATACGCTTTGCATCAAAGGTGATCATACATCATTGCAACATCATCTTGTGCTCAAGCATCGACACATCATACACTCATAGCATACTTGTGATAGATAGTCGTTACGTTTTGCCTCTTATAGGTCGTGCACAAGTGCGTATCCGCCTATTAAGCAATCGGTTAGCGTCTCTCTAGTGTTGTGCAACACGAGCATTTTCTGTGGATTCCACATTTTCGCTCATCCTTGGTTGCACAACCACATTTATCTATCCGTGCGTGTGTTCCGTGTGCTACTTTGCTAGTGATCTACTTGTTGCATGAGCAAATTGTGAACCATTTTCAACATCATTGAGTCACTTTGACGATTGCATTGAATTTGTGCCACATCCTAACCAAGCTCCTCTCAAAGCTTTACTTGTGTAGGTGTGAGAATCGACACGAAGTGGTACCAATAGTGTTATTTCCGGGTTACATTATCGAGTGATCATTGATCCATTTTCAACTTCGGTTAAGGTACTTTTGGTATTGTCTCCTCCTTTCTCCCACTCACATACTTGCTTGTGATGATGGATAGGCCAAGTACATCTTCCAACCCGATCTTCGACGATCCTCAAGAAGCGAACAACTACGTCACCAAACTACATCTCTTCGGTGTCCAACGAGCTCTACATCAAGAGAGTGAAGCTATGCGCGAGTACATTGGTCAAGTCGTCGAGGACGCGCGCCAATTTGAAGCAAGGACAAAAGAACAATTCGACATCATCAACACCAACATGACTACTCAATACAACGAGCTCCGTACATTGATAATCAACCGACGTTCTTCCTCAACATCATCTCAAAGACGAAGCCGCTCAAGTCGACATTCCGATTCCACGCAAGACTCAAGTACACCTACGTCTAACACTCTTCGTCAAGCCGCACGTCAACTTCGACATGACAACCGGCAGCCTCTTCATGACAAGAGTTCACAAGAGCTATTCGACGACCAAGAAAGCCGACGTCGTCAAAACCAAGCTACACTTGAGCAAGCACAAGAACGACAATGATTACGTCAACAACAACAAGAGCGAGCTCGTCAACACCAAGAAGGACTAGATGCCGAGGCTAACCGCCAAGCACAACAACGTCGAGAAGCTCAAGCTATGGAGGCGCAACGAGCTTTACAAGATGCACATCGCAATGTGGCTGCCCACACTCGACACACTCGTCAAGAAGAGGATTTCCTTCGGGATGAGGTGCAAGAGGGACGCCATCACGCAAGAATGCAACGACAAGCCCCTCCTCAAGCGCGGCAAGAGCAACAACCCCAACAAGAACATCTACATCAACAAGAGCAACAAGATATGGCAAACCGCCAAAATCGAGACCGCCCTCCCAATAGGCAAGGAAACAATGACGAGCATCGCTATGGCAAGCTCAAATTCACCATGCCAAAGTTCGCCGGAAGCATTGATCCCGAAGACTATCTCTCATGGGCATTGAAAGTTGACAAGATCTTTCGCCTTCACAACTTCGATGAAGAGAAGAAGATCGCAATGGCATCCCTGGAGTTCCAAGACTATGTTCTCATTTGGTGGGAGCAAATTATAGAGAGAAGAGAAGCAAAAGGCGAACCTCCTATCACCACTTGGGCTCAAATGAAGGAAGTCATGAGAGCGTGATTTGTGCCTACCCACTACAATCGTGACTTGTTCAAGAAGCTACAACTCCTCAAGCAAGGTACCAAGTCCGTTGAAGAGTACTACAAGGAGATGGAGATTGCCATGATAAGAGCAAACATCACGGAAGATGAAGAGCAAACAATGGCGAGATTCTTGAATGGACTCAACTACCCCATCAAGAAGATTGCGGACTTCCAACCATACAACAATCTCCTCGAGCTAGTACATCAAGCAACCAAAGCGGAGCGACAAGTTCAAGAGGACTACAAGTACTCCAAGTTCAACTCCAAGAACTTCGGCTCCTACAACCAAGCTTCAACGACTTCGGCTTCTCCTCCTACCTCTACCAAGCCATCTACAAACTTCGGCGACAAGTCAAGCTACAAGAATGCGACTACATCGAGTCGTCCACCTTCTACCAACAACTTCAAGCCAAGAGCTTCCTCAACTACAGCTCCAACCGAAGACAACAACAAGACGAGCTCCATCAAATGCTTCAAGTGCCAAGGACGAGGCCACAAGTCATTTGAGTGCAAGACCGTTCGCACCATGATCATCAACGATGACGGATCTTATGACTCCATGAGCGATGATGAGATGGAAGCACTTGAGCAAGTCGCCATGCATCGCCAAGTGAATGAAGAAGAAGACCGTCAAGTGTTTTGCGACAATGACTCAAGCCCCAATCTTGTTGTCTCGAAAGTCTTGACACTCCAACACCAACATGATGAGGACATCACTAACAAGGTTACACCCACAGCTCCAACTGACACATATACAGGACCAATTACTAGAGCTCGCACACGCCAATTAAATTACCAGGCACTTTCGTTTCTTGGTAATGAATCTAATGTTCATGAGAATATGATGCTGCCTAAATTGGATACATTTGTCTTGCTTACAAATGAAGGGCCTAGCTTGGACAAGAAGGATGAACATTGGAGCAAGATCAAGCATGGAGATGATGGCATGCGCAAGGGGAACAAGAATGGAGTTTCAATTGATGATTTCAGGACTTTGAAGCCACCATAATGAGTGCGAGAAGCCTTGGACGAATTATACAAGATGCCACTTCATAAATTTCGTCCAGAGGCTATTATAGGTGCTGCGTCACCTTATTATTGGGCCAGGCCCGTGTAATTTCGAAATACTTAAGTATAGGCTGTTTTTAGAGTCCGTATGTGTGGGGAAACAAGAGTTAGGGTTGGTTTCGGACCCCTCCACCAAGGGCCACGAAATTCCCCCCTCTTTCCCTCATATATACAGCCCTTAGGGCGTCGTTTAGACTTTGGGTTTTGTTTAGATTAAAAGTTTGCCATAGCTGCAACTTCGCGTACTTCGTTTGTGTTCAACGACCAGACCAAGGCGTCACAGAACCCCACCTTGATTAATAAAGCTTTCCTCTTATATTCGCAATATCCAGATTGCAATCTTAGTTTCTTGCTTGTTCTTCGTTTGCCTGCAGGAAACAGACCTTCGTGGTCAGGTTGATCGTGCTCCGGCGTGGTCAACAACCTCTCGGAGTTGGTTTAGCGATTGCTAAGGCGCGACGTCCTCGCACGTTCGTAGTCGAATCATCAAAGTCGACTTCCTCCAAAACGATAGCCACCATCTCATCGAAAGACGGGACACCTTTGCCTCTATCAAGTGGTATCAGATTTCCAGGTTGCTCGGTGAGATTTTACAGTTTTTCGTAGATTAGATCGAGTCTGTTCTTCATACCTACAGTCCATGAAAAAGCCAAAAAAAAAATTAGGGTTAGTTCATCCCATCCGAACCAATCTGAGCCTTTGCATAATCTTTTCTGTATTTTCTTTGTTGAATTTGTGGTTGCATCGTCGTGTCAAGTTGCTGGTCTTAGCGTCTAGTTCTTTAGAGTTTCGAGTTCTGTTCACAGTTTGTCACGTCGCCGCCGCACCATATTCATCGTCGCTGCCATACCACCACCGCTGCCATATCCTCAGCTATGCATTCCAGCTAGCTCTGTTCGTATTTTGTTGTTGCAGGAGGCGCATGGAGGAGGATTAATGGGACACTTTGGCGTGAAGAAGACGGAGGACGTACTTGCTACACATTTCTTTTGGCCAAAGATGCGACGGGATGTTGAGCGTTTTGTTGCTCGCTGCACTACATGTCAAAAAGCTAAGTCACGACTCAATCCTCATGGTTTATATATGCCTTTGCCTGTCCCTAGTGTTCCTTGGGAAGATATATCTATGGACTTTGTTTTGGGTTTACCTCGAACAAAGAAGGGGAGGGATAGCATATTTGTTGTCGTGGATAGGTTCTCGAAGATGGCACACTTTATACCATGTCATAAAAGCGATGATGCTGCTAATGTTGCTGATTTGTTCTTTCGTGAAATTATTCGCTTGCATGGTGTGCCAAATAGTATTGTTTCAGATCGTGATACTAAATTTCTTAGCCACTTTTGGAGATGTTTATGGGCTAAGTTGGGGACTAAACTGCTTTTTAGTACTACTTGTCACCCCCAAACTGATGGACAAACTGAAGTAGTCAACAGAACTTTGTCTACTATGCTTAGGGCTGTTTTGAAGAATAATAAGAAAATGTGGGAAGAATGCTTGCCTCATATTGAATTTGTTTATAATCGTTCGTTGCATTCTACTACTAAGATGTGCCCTTTTGAAATTGTCTATGGTTTCCTACCTCGTGCACCTATTGATTTGTTGCCTCTTCCATCTTCGGAGAAGGTTAATTTTGATGCTAAACAACGTGCTGAATTGATCTTAAAAATGCATGAGTTAACTAAGGAAAATATTGAGCGCATGAATGCTAAATATAAACTTGTTGGAGATAAGGGTAGAAAACGTGTTGTCTTTGCACCTGGAGATCTTGTTTGGTTACATTTTCGTAAGGATAGGTTTCCTAATTTGCGCAAGTCAAAGCTAATGCCACGTGCTGATGGTCCTTTCAAGGTGTTAGAGAAAATAAATGATAATGCATATAAACTTGATCTGCCTGCAGATTTTGGGGTTAGTCCCACATTTAACATTGGAGATTTGAAGCCTTACTTGGGTGAGGAAGATGAGCTTCCGTCGAGGACGACTTCAATTCAAGAAGGGGAGGATGATGAGGACATCAGTAACAAGGTTACACCCACAGCTCCGACTGACTCATATACAGGACCAATTACTAGAGCTCGCGCACGCCAATTAAATTACCAGGGACTTTCGTTTCTTGGTAATGAATCTAATGTTCATGAGAATATGATGCTGCCTAAATTGGATACATTTGTCTTGCTTACAAATGAAGGGCCTAGCTTGGACAAGAAGGATGAACATTGGAGCAAGATCAAGCATGGAGATGATGGCATGCGCAAGGGGAACAAGAATGGAGTTTCAATTGATGATTTCAGGACTTTTGAAGCCACCATAATGAGTGCGAGAAGCCTTGGATGAAATATACAAGATGCCACTTCATAAATTTCGTCCAGAGGCTATTATAGGTGCTGCGTCACCTTATTATTGGGCCAGGCCCATGTAATTTCGAAATACTTGAGTATAGGCTGTTTTTAGAGTCCGTATGTGTGGGAAAACAAGAGTTAGGGTTGGTTTCGGACCCCTCCACCAAGGGCCACAAAATTCCCCCCTCTTTCCCTCATATATACAGCCCTTAGGGCGTCGTTTAGACTTTGGGTTTTGTTTAGATTAAAAGTTCGCCATAGCTGCAACTTCGCATACTTCGTTTGTGTTCAACGACCAGACCAAGGCGTCACAGAACCCCAACTTGATCAATAAAGCTTTCCTCTTATATTCGCAATATCCAGATTGCAATCTTAGTTTCTTGCTTGTTCTTCGTTTACCTGCAGGAAACAGACCTTCATGGTCAGGTTGATCGAGCTCCGGCGTGGTCAACAACCTCTCGGAGTTGGTTTAGCGATTGCTAAGGCGCGACGTCCTCGCACGTTCGTAGTCGGATCATCAAAGTCGACTTCCTCCAAAACGATAGCCACCATCTCATCGAAAGACGGGACACCTTTGCCTCTATCACAACAAGATGACGACCAACGATGTCACATTTTCCATACGAAGGTCGGCATCAATGGACGCTCCGTCAAGGTTATCATCGATGGAGGAAGTTGTCACAACTTGGCAAGCGAAGAGCTATGCGACAAGCTTCATTTGGTCAAGACGAAGCATCCTCACCCCTACAAGGTCCAGTGGCTCAACGACGCCGGAATTCTTCGAGTCGAGCACACCGTGCAAGTCTTTTTCAAGATTGGCGCCTACGAGGACACTCTTGAATGTGATGTGATACCCATGTCCGTGTGCCACCTTATTCTTGGACGTCCATGGCAATATGATCGTGGAGTCACACACAATGGACAGACAAATCACTATCATTTCAAGATGAATGGCAAGGAATTCGTGCTTCGACCAATGTCTCCAAGTCAAGTAGCCGCCGACAAGCTTTTACCTACCAACCATCGTGGAGAGAATGGTGAGAGAGTGAGCCACCCAAAAGAGAGTGAGAGCCACAAGCATAATATGAGCGACTCCACGATGAGCGACAAGAAGCAACTAGCCCTGTTTGCCACTAAACGTGAGATGAGAGAAGTGTGTGAGAACCCATCGAGCGTCTTCCACCTTGTGCTTATGCAAAGGGGAAGCCAAACCTACTAACACTTCACCACCTCCACCTTTTGTGTTGTCTCAATTGTTGCAGGAATTCTCGGACGTCTTTCCCGATGAACTACCTCCGGGTCTACCTACACTTCGCGTAATCGAACACCGCATCGACCTCATACCCGGTGCACCACTTCCAAACAAGGCTCCCTACCGCGTCAACCCCGAGGAAACAAAGGAGATACAACGGCAAGTGCAAAAACTCATCGACAAAGGTCATGTACGTGAAAGCATAAGCCCTTGTGCCGTTCCGGTTATTCTCGTGCCTAAGAAAGACGGAAGTTTTCACATGTGTTCCGATTGTCGTCCGATAAATGCTATCACCGTTAGATACCGTCACCCTATTCCACGACTAGATGACATGCTTGATGAATTATGCGGTGCCACAATTTTTTCCAAAATTGATCTTAAAAGTGGCCATTACCAAATCCGCATTCAAGAGGGTGATGAATGGAAAACAGCTTTCAAAACCAAGTTTGGACTATATGAGTGGTTGGTCATGCCGATGGGCTTATCGGAAGCGCCCGGCACATTCGTGCGTCTTATGCAGTTTGTTCTCCGGCCTTATATAGGCGTCTTTGTAGTGGTTTACTTTGATGACATTCTAGTCTTTAGCAAGTCGCTTGAGGAACATGTTGACCATGTCCGTATGGTTTTGGAAGCCCTTCGCAACCAACAATTATATGCTAATATGAAAAAATGCACTTTTGGCGTTGACAAGGTTGTCTTTCTAGGATTTTGTTGGGGAACGTTGCATGGGAAACAAAAATTTTTCCTACGTTCACCAAGATCAATCTAGGAGATACATCTACGAGGGGAGAGTTGGATCCACATACCCTTGTAGATCGCTAAGCGGAAGCGTTAAGAACGCGGTTGATGGAGTCGTACTCGCCGCGATTCAGATCGCCGAAGATCCTAGCACCGAAGCAACGGTGCCTCCGCGTTCTTCACACGTACGGCTCGGGGACGTCTCCTCCTTCTTGATCCAGCAAGGGGTGGAGGAGAGGTTGATGGAGAGACCAGCAGCACGACGGCGTGGTGGTGATGGTGGTGGAGGATTCCAGCAGGGCTTCGCCAAGCACCGCGGGAAGACGAAGATGTTATGGGAGAGGGAGGGCAGCACCGAGGCACAAACGTGTGTTGGCTGCCCTCCCTCTACCTCTCTATATATAGGGGGAATAGAGGGGAGGGGGCGCCCTAGGGTTTCCCCTAGGGGGGCCGGCGGCCAGGGCAGAGGGGGGGCGGCGGCCAAGGGCTGCGCGAGGCCCTAGGGTTTCCCCCCCTAGGTGCCTTGCCCCCCAAGCCAGGGGGTGCGGCAGCCCTAGGAGGGGCCAGCCCCCCATGCGCACTAGGAGAGGGCCCAGGGGGGGGCGCACAGCCCTATGAGGGCTGTTGTGTCCCCCTTTGTGGCCCATTAGGCCCGAAACCCCTTCCGGAACCCCCGAAACCCCTTTCGGTCATCCGCCGATTTCCCGATACTCCCCGGAACACTTCCGGACTCCGAAACCTTTCATCCTATATATCAATCTTCGTCTCCGGACCATTCCGGAGACCCTCGCCATGTCCGGGATCTCATCCGGGACTCCGAACAACCTTCGGTAACCATGCACTGTTCTCACTAACAACCCTAGCGTCACCGAACCTTAAGTGTGTAGACCCTGCGGGTTCGGAAACCATGTAGACATGACCGAGACACTCCCAGGTCAATAACCAATAGCGGGATCTGGATACCCATATTGGTTCCCACACGTTCCTCGATGATCTCATCGGATGAACCACGATGTCAAGGATTCAGGCAATCCCGTATACAGTTCCCTTTGTCTCGTCGGTATGTTACTTGCCCGAGATTCGATCGTCGGTATCTCTATACCTAGTTCAATCTCGTTACCGGCAAGTCTCTTTACTCGTTACCGTAATACATAATCCCGTGACCAACTACTTAGTCACTTTGAGCTCATTGAGATGACGTATTACCGAGTGGGCCCGGAGATACCTCTCCGTCATACGGAGTGACAAATCCCAGTCTCGATCCATGTCAACTCAACAAATACCCTCGGAGATACCTGTAGAGTACCTTTATAGTCACCCAGTTACGTTGCGACGTTTGGCACACACAAAGCACTCCTACGGTGTCAGTGAGTTACATGATCTCATGGTCATAGGAACTTATACTTGACATGCAGAAAACTATAGCGATAACTGACACGATCAAAAGCTATGTTAACGTTTGGGTCTCGTCCATCACATCATTCTCCTAATGATGTGATCCCGTTATCAAATGACAACTCATGTCTATGACCTGGAAACCGCGGTCATCTTTGATCAACGAGCTAGTCCTGTAGAGGCACACTAGGGACACAAAGTCTGTCTATTCATCCACACGTGTATCTGAGTTTCCAATCAATACAGTTATAGCATGGATAATAAACGATTATCATGAACAAGGAAATATAATAATAACTCTTTTATTATTGCCTCTAGGGCATATTTCCACTGTTGGGGAACGTTGCATGGGAAACAAAAATTTTTCCTACCGTTCACCAAGATCAATCTAGTAGATGCAACTACGAGGAAGGAGTGTGATCTACGTACCCTTGTAGATCGCTAAGCGGAAGCGTTATGAACGCGGATGATGGAGTCGTACTCGTCGCGATTCAGATCGCCGAAGACCTAGCACCGAAGCAACGGTGCCTCCGCGTTCTTCACACGTACGGCTCGGGGACGTCTCCTCCTTCTTGATCCAGCAAGGGGTGGAGGAGAGGTTGATGGAGAACCGGCAGCACGACGGCGTGGTGGTGATGGTGGAGAAGAACTCCAGCAGGGCTTCGCCTAAGCACCGCGGGAGAAGAAGATATGACGGGAGAGGGAGGGCAGCACCGAGGCACGAACTGTGTTGGCTGCCCTCCCTTTGCCCCACTATATATAGGGGGGGTGGAGAGGCTAGGGCGCCCTAGGGTTTCCCCCTAGGGGCCGGCGGCCAGGGCAAGGGGAGGGGGGCGGCGGCCAGGGCAGGGGGAGGCGCCCAGGCCCTAGGGTTTCCCCCCCTAGGTGCCTTGCCCCCCAAGCCCAAGGGGTGCGGCCAGCCCTAGGGGGTCCCACCCCCTTAGCCGCATGGGGAGAGGGCCCAGGGGGGGCGCACAGCCCCCTGAGGGCTGTGGTGTCCCCCCTTGTGGCCCAATAGGCCCAGAACACCTTCCGGACCCCCCGAAAACCTTCCCGGTACTCCGCCGATTTCCCGATGCTCCCCGGAACACTTCCGGTACTCCGAAACCTTTCATCCTATATATCAATCTTCGTCTCCGGACCATTCCGGAGACCCTCGTCATGTCCGGGATCTCATCCGGGACTCCGAACAACCTTCGGTAACCATGCACTCTTCTCACTAACAACCCTAGCGTCACCGAACGTTAAGTGTGTAGACCCTGCGGGTTCGGAAAACATGTAGACATGACCGAGACACTCCCAGGTCAATAACCAATAGCGGGATCTGGATACCCATATTGGCTCCTACATGTTTCTCGATGATCTCATCGGATGAACCACGATGTCAAGGATTCAGGCAATCCCGTATACAGTTCCCTTTGTCTCGTCGGTATGTTACTTGCCCGAGATTCGATCGTCGGTATCTCTATCCCTAGTTCAATCTCGTTACCGGCAAGTCTCTTTACTCGTTACCGTAATACATAATCCCGTGACCAACTACTTAGTCACTTTGAGCTCATTGAGATGACGTATTACCGAGTGGGCCCGGAGATACCTCTCCGTCACACGGAGTGACAAATCCCAGTCTCGATCCATGTCAACTCAACAGACACCTTCGGAGATACCTGTAGAGTACCTTTATAGTCACCCAGTTACGTTGCGACGTTTGGTACACACAAAGCACTCCTACGGTGTGAGTGAGTTACATGATCTCATGGTCATAGGAACTTATACTTGACATGCAGAAAACTATAGCGATAACTGATACGATCAAAAGCTATGTTTAACGTTTGGGTCTTGTCCATCACATCATTCTCCTAATGATGTGATCCCGTTATCAAATGACAACTCATGTCTATGACCTGGAAACCGGGGTCATCTTTGATCAACGAGCTAGTCCTGTAGAGGCTTACTAGGGACACAAAGTTTGTCTATTCATCCACACATGTATATGAGTTTCCATTCAATACAATTATAGCATGGATAATAAACGATTATCATGAACAAGGAAATATAATAATAACTCTTTTATTATTGCCTCTAGGGCATATTTCCAACAGTCTCCCACTTGCACTAGAGTCAATAATCTAGCATTACAAGGTAATGAATCTAACACCCATAGAGTCTTGGTGTTGATCATGCTTAGCCCGTGGAAGAGGCTTAGTCAACGGATCTGCAACATTCAAATCCGTGTGTACTTTGCAAATGTTTATGTCCTCCTCCTTGACTGAGTCGCGGATGGAATTGAAGCGTCGCTTTATGTGTCTGGTCCTCTTGTGAAACCTTGGTTCCTTGGCTAGAGCAATGGCACCAGTGTTGTCACAGAACAGAGTCATTGGGTTCAGTGCACTAGGCACAACTCCAAGATCTGTTATGAACTCCTTCATCCAGACACCTTCCTTTGCCGCCTCCGAGGCAGCTATGTACTCCGCTTCGCATGTAGAATCGGCTACCACGCTTTGCTTGGAACTGCACCAGCTTACCGCTCCCCCGTTGAGAATATATACGTATCCGGTTTGAGACTTAGAGTCATCCGGATCAGTGTCAAAGCTTGCATCGACGTAACCCTTTACGACGAGCTCTTGATCACCTCCATAAACGAGAAACATTTCCTTAGTCCTTTTCAGGTACTTTAGGATATTCTTGACCGTTGTCCAGTGATCCATACCAGGACTACTTTGAAACCTTCCGGCCATACTTATGGCAAGGCTGACATCTGGTCTTGTGCACAGCATTGCATACATGATAGAGCCTATGGCTGAAGCATAGGGGACGACACTCATCTTTTCTCTATCTTCCGCAGTCACTGGGCATTGAGTCTTACTCAACTTTGTACCTTGCAATACCGGCAAGAACCCCTTCTTGGATTGATCCATTTTGAACTTCTTCAAAACTTTATCAAGGTATGTATTTTGTGAAAGTCCTATCAAGCGTCTTGATCTATCTCTATAGATCTTGATGCCCAATATGAAAGCAGCTTCCCCGAGATCCTTTTCCGAAAAACTCTTGTTCAAATACCCCTTCACGCTATCCAAAAGTTCTATATGGTTTCCAATCAGCAATATGTCATCCACATATAATATTAGAAACGCTATAGAGCTCCCACTCACTTTCTTGTAAATACAAGCTTCATTGTAAACTTGTATAAAACCAAACGCTTTGATCACCTCATCAAAGCGAAGATTCCAACTCCGAGATGCTTGCACCAGCCCATAAATGGAACGCTGGAGCTTGCATACTTTGTCAGCATTCTCTGGATCGACAAAACCTTCCGGTTGTATCATATACAACTCTTCCTTAAGAAAACCGTTAAGGAACGCTGTTTTGACATCCATCTGCCAAAATTTCATAATCGAAATACGCAACTATTGCTAACATGATTCGGACGGATTTAAGCATCGCTACGGGTGAGAAAGTCTCATCGTAGTCAATCCCTTGAACTTGTGAAAAACCCTTTGCCACAAGTCGAGCTTTATACACGGTGACATTACCGTCAGCGTCTGTCTTCCTCTTAAAAATCCATTTATTCTGAATGGCCTTCCGCCCTTCAGGTAATACTTCCAAAGTCCATACTTTGTTTTCATACATGGATCCCATCTCGGATTTCATGGCCTCTAACCATTTGTCGGAATCCGGGCCCTCCATCGCTTCTCCATAGCTCGTAGGTTCACCGTTGTCCAACAACATGACCTCCAAGACAGGGTTACCATACCACTCAGGTGCAGTGCGTACCCTTGTCGACCTACGAGGTTCGGTAGTAACTTGATCAGAAGCTTCTTGATCATCATCATTGGCTTCCTCTTCAACCGCTGCAGGCTCCACAAAAACATCTTTCTGTGCTACGCAACTCTCCGGTTGAAGCAGAGGTTCAATAACCTCATCAAGTTCTACCTTCCTCCCACTCAATTCTTTCGAGAGAAACTCTTTCTCGAGAAAGGACCCATTCTTAGCGACAAACACTTTGCCTTCGGATCTGAGATAGAAGGCGTACCCAACAGTTTCTTTTTGGGTATCCTATGAAGACACATTTGTCCGCTTTGGGTTCGAGCTTTTCTGGCTGAAGCCTTTTGACATAAGCATCGCAACCCCAAACCTTGAGAAAAGACAACTTAGGTTTCTTACCAAACCATAGTTCATACGGTGTTGTCTCAACGGACTTGGATGGAGCCCTATTTAAAGTGAATGCAGCTGTCTCTAACGCATATCCCCAAAATGATAGTGGCAAATCGGCAAGAGACATCATAGAACGCACCATATCTAATAGGGTTCGATTACGACGTTCGGACACACCATTACGCTGTGGTGTTCCAGGTGGCGTCAACTGTGAAACGATTCCACATTTTCTTAAGTGATTGCCAAACTCATAACTCAGATATTCTCCCCCTCGATCAGATCGTAGGAACTTGATCTTCTTGTTACGATGATTTTCAACTTCACTCTGAAATTGCTTGAACTTTTCAAAAGTTTCAGACTTATGCTTCATTAAGTAAATATACCCATATCTACTTAAGTCGTCAGTGAAGGTGAGAAAATAACGATATCCACCGCGTGTCGTGACACTCATCGGACCACACACATCAGTATGTATGATTTCCAATAAGTCACTTGCCCGTTCCATTATTCCTGAAAACGGGGTCCTCGTCATCTTGCCCATGAGGCACGGCTCGCATGTGTCAAGTGATTCAAAATCAAGAGACTCCAAAAGTCCATCAGCATGGAGCTTCCTCATGCGTTTTAGGCCGATATGACCCAGACGGCAGTGCCACAAGTAAGTGGTATTATCTTTATCAACTCTACATCTTTTGGCATCAATGTTATGAACATGTGTATCATCACTATCGAGATTCAATAAGAATAAACCCCTCACTTCGGGTGCATGACCATAAAAGATATTACCCATATAAATAGAACAACCTTTATTCTCTGATTTAAACGAGTAACCATCTCGCAATAAACAAGATCCAGATATAATGTTCATGCTCAACGCAGGCACTAAATAACAATTATTCAGGTTCATAACTAATCTCGATGGTAATCGAAGAGCGAGCGTGCCGACGGCGATCACATCAACCTTGGAACCATTTCCCACGCGCATCGTCACTTCGTCCTTCGCCAGCCTCCGTTTATTCCGCAGTTCCTGTTTAGAGTTGCAAATGTGAGCAACCGAACCGGTATCAAATACCCAGGCACTACAACGAGAGTTGGTAAGGTACACATCAATAACATGTATATCACATATACCTTGCTTGTTGTTGTTGTTGGCCCCCTTCTTGTCTGCCAGATACTTGGGGCAGTTCCGCTTCCAGTGGCCGTTCCCCTTGCAATAGAAACACTCAGTCTCTGGCTTGGGCCCAGCCTTGGGTTTCTTCACTGGGTGAGCAACTGCCTTGCCGCCCTTCTTAGAGTTACCCTTCTTGCCCTTGCCATTCTTCTTGAAACTGGTGGTTTTATCGACCATCAACACTTGATACTCCTTTTTGATGTCTGCCTCAGCGACTTTCAGCATCGAAAACAGCTCGGCGATGGTTTTGTTCATCCCTTGCATGTTGTACTGCTGCACAAAGCTCTTGTAGCTAGGCGGGAGTGATTGGAGAATTCTGTCAATGATAGCCTCGTCCGGGAACACAAGTCCCAGATCAGCTATGCGGGTATAGTACCCAGACATCTTCAGTAAGTGCTCACTGACAGACGAATTCTCCTCCATCTTGCAAGCAAAGAATTTATCGGTGGTCTCATACCTCTCGATCTTAGCATTCTTTTCAAAGATGAACTTCAACTCCTGGAACATCTCATATGCTCCATGACGTTCAAAACGCCTTTGAAGTCCTCCTTCCAAGCTATACAAAATGGCACACTGCACCACTGAGTAGTCATCCGAACGCGACTGCCAGGCGTTCATAACGTCCGCAGAGGCCTGAGGAGCGGGGGGTTCACCTAGCGGTGCACTTAGGACATAAACCTTTTGGGCAGCAGTGAGGATGATCCTCAGATTGCGGAGCCAGTCCGCAAAGTTGCTCCCATCATCTTTCAGTTTAGCTTTCTCTAGGAACGCATTAAAATTCAGGGGAGCTACTGCGCGAGCCATCTACAACAAAAGATTTGCAAAGACATTTTAGACTATTGTTCATGATAAGTGAGTTATTACCTAATCAAATTATTTATAACTCCCACTCAAATTGACATCCCTCCGGTCATTCGAGCGTGACATGATCCAAATTCACCAACCCAAGTCCGATCATCACGTGAGATGAGGTGGTGTCAATGGTGAACATCTACATGTTGATCATATCTACTATATGACTCATGCTCGACCTTTCGGTCTTCCGTGTTCCGAGGCCATGTCTGTACATGCTAGGCTCGTCAAGTCTAACCCGAGTGTTCTGCATGTGCAAAACTGGCTTGCACCCGTTGTATGCGAACGTAGAGTCTATCACACCCGATCATCACGTGGTGCTTCGAAACGACGAACCTTCGCAACGGCGCACACTCGGGGGGAACACAATTTTATCTTGAAATTTTAGTGAAGGATCATCTTATAATGCTACCGTCGTCCTAAGCAAAATAAGATGCATAAAAGGATTAACATCACATGCAAATCATAAGTGACATGACATGGCCATCAACTCGTGCTTTTGATCTCCATCTCCAAAGCACCGGCATGATCTCCATCGTCACCGGCGCCACACCATGATCTCCATCATCGTGTCGCCATCGGGGTTGTCGCGCGCCCACCATGCTCTTACTACTATTGCTACCGTTTAGCGATAAAGTAAAGCATTACAAAGCGCTTAATGATTGACACGCAGGTCATACAAAAATTAAAGACAACCCTATGGCTCCTGCCGGTTGCCGTATGCATCGACATGCAAGTCGATATTAACTATTACAACATGATCATCTCATACATCAAATATATCTCATCATGTCATTGGCCATATCATATCACATACATACCCTGCAAAAACAAGTTAGACGTCCTCTAATTTGTTGTTGCATGTTTTACGTGGCTGCTATGGGTATCTAGCAAGAACGCTTCTTACCTACGCAAAGCCACAACGGTGATATTTAAGTTGCTATTTAACCTTCTACAAGGACCGCCTTGTTCTGTTCCGATTCAACTAAGATAGGAGAGACGGACACCCGCCAGCCATCTTATGCAACAAAAGTCACATGTCTGTCGATGGAACCGGTCTCATGTACGTGGACATGTAAAGTTGGTCCGGGCCGCTTCATCCCATAATACCGCTGAATCAAGAAAGACTAAGGAGGGAAGCAATCTAAACATCAACGCCCACAAACCCTTTTGTGTTCTACTCGTGAAAGCATCTACGCAAGATCCTAGCTCTGATGCCACTGTTGGGGAACGTTGTATGGGAAACAAAAAAAATTCCTACGTTCACCAAGATCAATCTAGGAGATACATCTACGAGGGGAGAGTTGGATCCACATACCCTTGTAGATCGCTAAGCGGAAGCGTTAAGAACGCGGTTGATGGAGTCGTACTCGCCGCGATTCAGATCGCCGAAGATCCTAGCACCGAAGCAACGGTGCCTCCGCGTTCTTCACACGTACGGCTCGGGGACGTCTCCTCCTTCTTGATCCAGCAAGGGGTGGAGGAGAGGTTGATGGAGAGACCGGCAGCACGACGGCGTGGTGGTGATGGTGGTGGAGGATTCCAGCAGGGCTTCGCCAAGCACCGCGGGAAGACGAAGATGTTATGGGAGAGGGAGGGCAGCACCGAGGCACAAACGTGTGTTGGCTGCCCTCCCTCTACCTCTCTATATATAGGGGGAATAGAGGGGAGGGGGCGCCCTAGGGTTTCCCCTAGGGGGGCCGGCGGCCAGGGCAGAGGGGGGGCGGCGGCCAAGGGCTGCGCCAGGCCCTAGGGTTTCCCCCCCTAGGTGCCTTGCCCCCCAAGCCAGGGGGTGCGGCAGCCCTAGGAGGGGCCAGCCCCCCATGCGCACTAGGAGAGGGCCCAGGGGGGGCGGACAGCCCTATGAGGGCTGTTGTGTCCCCCTTGGTGGCCCATTAGGCCCGAAACCCCTTCCGGAACCCCCGAAACCCCTTTCGGTCATCCGCCGATTTCCCGATACTCCCCGGAACACTTCCGGACTCCGAAACCTTTCATCCTATATATCAATCTTCGTCTCCGGACCATTCCGGAGACCCTCGCCACGTCTGGGATCTCATCCGGGACTCCGAACAACCTTCGGTAACCATGCACTGTTCTCACTAACAACCCTAGCGTCACCGAACCTTAAGTGTGTAGACCCTGCGGGTTCGGAAACCATGTAGACATGACCGAGACTGATACGGTGTATCCTAGGGCCATCACCATGGACCCTCCTTCACCTCATCAAGTGCCCAGAGGACCAAGGACTAGAGCTCCCGAGACCGAGGTGACGTCACTCCTAGCCCTACTTCCATACAAATCTTGCGAGACATGGTCGCTACCTCAGACGGACGTGTTGTGTGTGCTCAGGTGTGAAGAAGACCACATCGGAGAGGGGCGTGAAGATGGACGAGTTCTCAAGTTCATGGACGAGCCAATGCATCGAGAAGAGCAGAAGAGAGCTCCAGGGCCCGGACATCCGGCCCCCTGGCCCGGACATCCGGCCCCTGGGCATTCACCTACAGAAGGCCAACAGCAGCTGAGGCTACAGGGCCCGGACATCCGGCCAGGGCCCGGACATCCGGCCAGGCACGGCCCGGACATCCGGCCCCGCGCCCGGAAATCCGGCGCCTCTGTCCAGAGAGCGCCCGAGGCGCATCCACTCCAGCCCGGACATCCGGGTCCCCACCCCGGACATCCGGCGCCCCGCGAAGCCCCGGACATCCGGCCCGCTGCCCGGACGTCCGGCTCCTGATCTGCCTGCGTGCAGCACTTGGGCCGAGGCCCGTGTATCCCCTTCGCCCGTAGACTATATATACTCCCTCCCTCATTCCGTTTAGGGTTAGCTGAGGGATAGCTCATTTGACACTTGTGTGAATTTCTCCCACGAGACGGTGCGCCTCTACGGAGAAGATCCACTTCGGATTCAGGACCTCCTTCATCGGAGAAGATCCCCCGGGATATCAAGACCTCCTCCGGGAGAAGACTATCTGTATCACCGTTGTTGACCTTGGATCATGGATCTCAACCTTGTATCGCGAATCTAGCATTTGTGTGATTGCTTTCGTGTTGATTGAGTGTTTTCCTCTTGTGTTTTCCCCATCTTTCCCTTGTGATTCCCTGATGAGGACATGACTACCTTGGATACGACCAAAAATATTGCATACATGTATATTTGTGAGGTGATTTCTAATGCAAACTATGCAACAATTTATTTATGTTATCCAGAACAAAAATACTTCACAGACTTTTGTGCCATGTCTAATTCCAGGTGCACGGGACATTTGTACAACTCACATATGAAGATAAGGGAAAAAGAGAAGTTTAGGGGCTGTTCAAAAAGTTCTCTCACGTCACTTTTGGGCCAAGAGAAGATAGAGTCCAAGTCTCTCACGTTCTGCATCCAGATTCGGACTGCACAAACATACCTGACTCAAAACGGCAAGAACTCCTTCATACGGACTCCGAATTGCGTGATTCTTTTTTTGTTGGAAACTAGATTTCATACACTTCCCAACCCAATTGGAATCACCTTCAAATTCGTCTGGAGCATTGAGATCCCGACGAAACAATCTGACGATGCAGCAGAATCCGAGTCAAACTACAAGTCCAAAGGTGTTACATCACCTCCACTTGGGCCCATGAGCCTTTTACGACCTAGGGTTAGTTTTAGGCTGCCTTGGGACGTCCTTCCACCTCCTTGGCCGCCACCCCTTGCTCCTATATAAGTAGATCCATCTAGTAGCTTTTTGTTAGGGATTTGTTTAGTCAAAAGTTAGCCATTGCAACTTCGTGTACTTCGTTTGTGTCCAACGACCAGACCAAGACCGCTTACGGATCCCCACCTTTATTAATACATCATTTATATTTGCAATATTCAGATTGCTTTATCATATTCTTGCTTGTTCTTCGATTGCATGCAGGAATAGACCTTCGTGGTCAGGCTGATCGTGCTTCTGGCATTGTCAGTAACCCCTGGAGATTGGTTTAGCGATTGCTAAGGCGCAACGTCGTGCACGTTTGTAGTCGGATCGTCAAAGTCGTCTCCACCAAATCGATAGTTATCATCTCATCGAAAGATCGGGCCCCTCACCTCTAACAAGTGGTATCAGTTTTCAGGTTGCTCGGTGAGAATTTCCTGTTATTCCTAGATTAGATTTATTTTCTTATCTATTGTCCAAGGAAAAGCCACAAAAAAAAATTAGATCTATTCATCCTTTGTCCTAGCCAGTCTGAGCCTTTGCAATTTTCTTTTCATTGTTTGCATTATAGAATTATCGGTTGCATCGGCGTGTCGAGTTGCTGGTCTTAGTGTCTAGTTCGTTAGAGTTTCGAGTTCTGTTCACATTAGTCACGTCACCGCTCCATCGTTATCCCTTCCGCTGTCCACCACCTCATCCATCAATTTCCACCTCGTGCAACCCATCTTTCATTGTCACAATCATAGTTGAAGACGTTTGCATCTTTGGTTGATCCAATCTGCATCTTATCTAGTTTGTCTTGGAAAGAGGGAGAAAGAAAAAAAAAAGACAGAGAAAAAAAAAGTAAAAAAAAAGAGGAGAGAAAGAAAAAGAAAAAAAAAAGTGTTAGAAAAAAAAAGAAAAAAGAAAAAGAAGGAAAAGAAAGTTGGAGAGAGTGTTGTTGTATATTCTGCTTGGCAGTTGTTTTCATCATTATCTTTACTGCCGTTGTGATCTTCACTTATATCTTGCTGTCCAGAGCTAATTCGTATCCTTTATTGATGCTAGTTGTGCTACACCGTGACATCATTAGTGTTCTAGGCTCGCGTCTCTAGTCCGGTCTAGCCTAGGACCAGCACAGTACCGTCGTTGAGCGTTTATTCAACATTGCATCTCTGAATTGATTATTGCTAATCTTTTGCTACCATATAAAGCCAACCCAGCTCCACATATTTCTACACCGTGTTACGTACGTTCACCTGGCAATCGCTTTACTCAATCTTTGGAGTTATTTGACACCGCTGGTTGCCTATCACTAGTTGCTGCATGGTAAGAACTTGTAAGATATTGATATTTGCTTTACTGTGAGCGCTTTACCACCACATCCTAGTAGTTCATAGGAACATTATTCTCGAATTTTGTTTCTTTTTTTTCTACTAATCATGACAGGATCCAGAGTCAACTCATGGGCTTTGTCGATCGCGGGAGATGTGCCACCACCTAAGGACATACCACAACCATCACGAGAGGTGCACAAACATCCAAATGCACATGATCAGGTTAATGTTTCTATACCACCGTTTAATGGCCGTTTTAGACCTGCTTTATATATTGAATGGGAGTTTGACATAAATAATCTATTTGCTTCCCATAGTTTTGATGAACGTAAAAAAGTTAAGGTTGCGGTTGGTTCTTTCACTGGTTATGCTTTAGTTTGGTGGAGTGAATATTGTCGGTTACACCCTAATTATATACCTACTACTTGGATTGATTTGAAAGTTGCCATGCGACATACATTCGTCCCTGCTTATTATACTCGTGACATGCTTACAAAGTTGCAACATTTAAAACAAGGTAGTGACACCGTAACGAAATATTATGATGATTTACAAACTACCTTGTTGCATTCCTCTTTACAAGAAAGTGAAGACGCTTTTATGGATAGATTTTGGGCAGGATTAAATCGTGATATTCAGGAGTTACTAATTCATGAAGAGTGTTATCCTATGGACCATTTTTTTCGTCTTGCTTGTAGTGCTGAACAGGAAATAAAACGACGTATTGTCCGTAAGGAGAATAAGCGCCAGGTGCACATTCCAAGAAATGATACGGTTGTTCCTTCCACTACTAGGCGTACTATGACAGACACATCCGTTGTTGTGAGGACTACATCACCTCCACCATGCGACACATCACCTCCGACAGTGCCTACATCATCTGAGTTGATCATAAGAGGTAATGACAAAGGTACCGATCTTCCACCTCCACATGAGTATGGTGAATGCCTTGTCAATTTAAATGAACCATGTGATGAGCTATCCACTACTTTGATCACACCAACTATTTTAGAGGAATATGTTCGTGATTTGACTTTGCCATGCGATCAAACAATTGTGAGTGAACCAATTGAATTAACTATTGATGCGAAAGAACCATTTGAATCAGGGAATAAATCAGATTTGGACCAAATACGTGTGAAAATAGTTGTGCCTATGTTTAATCATTTTGATATGACCTCTAATCTTGGTGATGGTTCATCAAGGTTGGGATGGTTTAATGATGAGCATTGCCAATCTTTTGTAACGATTAAGAGCTTCACTTATATGTGCAAATTGAGTTGCAATATTTTCATGCCTTCTACTTCTTGTGATAATATTTTGGCGTTATATTTTATGAACTACGAAAGTTACTCATCTATACATGTGTCATATGTGCGAAAATTAAGGGAAGTAAAAATGGATGACATATACATATACAACATGTACACCTTGTCTATTTTCTTACCCACATTTCAGATTAAGCAACGCCGAGGACGGCTTTATTTTCAAAAAAGGGAGGATGATGAGGACATGACTACCTTGGATACGACCAAAAATATTGCATACATGTATATTTGTGAGGTGATTTCTAATGCAAACTATGCAACAATTTATTTATGTTATCCAGAACAAAAATACTTCACAGACTTTTGTGCCATGTCTAATTCCAGGTGCACGGGACATTTGTACAACTCACATATGAAGATAAGGGAAAAAGAGAAGTTTAGGGGCTGTTCAAAAAGTTCTCTCACGTCACTTTTGGGCCAAGAGAAGATAGAGTCCAAGTCTCTCACGTTCTGCATCCAGATTCGGACTGCACAAACATACCTGACTCAAAACGGCAAGAACTCCTTCATACGGACTCCGAATTGGGTGATTCTTTTTTTGTTGGAAACTAGATTTCATACACTTTCCAACCCAATTGGAATCACCTTCAAATTCGTCTGGAGCATTGAGATCCCGACGAAACAATCTGACGATGCAGCAGAATCCGAGTCAAACTACAAGTCCAAAGGTGTTACATCACCTCCACTTGGGCCCATGAGCCTTTTACGACCTAGGGTTAGTTTTAGGCTGCCTTGGGACGTCCTTCCACCTCCTTGGCCGCCACCCCTTGCTCCTATATAAGTAGATCCATCTAGTAGCTTTTTGTTAGGGATTTGTTTAGTCAAAAGTTAGCCATTGCAACTTCGTGTACTTCGTTTGTGTCCAACGACCAGACCAAGACCGCTTACGGATCCCCACCTTTATTAATACATCATTTATATTTGCAATATTCAGATTGCTTTATCATATTCTTGCTTGTTCTTCGATTGCATGCAGGAATAGACCTTCGTGGTCAGGCTGATCGTGCTTCTGGCATTGTCAGTAACCCCTGGAGATTGGTTTAGCGATTGCTAAGGCGCAACGTCGTGCACGTTTGTAGTCGGATCGTCAAAGTCGTCTCCACCAAATCGATAGTTATCATCTCATCGAAAGATCGGGCCCCTCACCTCTATCATTCCCCGTGTTTATCGTGTGCCAACCTCCAAACGTGAAAGATCCGCTGATTAGGGTTCCACCCTGTATCATATGGTATCAAGAGCAAAGGTTTCTCACGATTTTGGAGCCACACACTTCGTTTTCTAGCCTGTTTTTGTTGTGTTCTTTCCAATTTCGAAAAATTCCCCACAAAAAGAGCCCCAAAAATTTTCTGTGATCTGTTGATTTGGCAAGATTTTGTTGAATTTGTTCCATGGATTTGCTGTGCCACGTGTGGATCTAGCTTTTCCCCCACTTTTCCCCAATTTTCATCCGCAAAATCCGCCGAATTTTTCCACAAACACCACCGGTTGCAAGGAGTTTTTTCCTGGCTCGGGCACCCCGGACATCCGGCTCGTGCCCCGGACATCCGGCCCGGCCCGGACATCCGGCCCCTGGCCCGGACATCCGGCCCCCGCAGCCACAAAACCACCACTACACCCCACCTCGCATACCCCACCCCCGCCTCTTCGTTCGGTGATCCACCAACCTTCCGCAAAACCACCACCAATCTTCCGCAACCACCATCGCTTACCCGCTTCGAGTTTGGAAAATTTGTCTCCACTTGCCGTGGATACTTGAGTTGTGGTTTCACCGTTTCCTTGGATGTTTAGGCTACCTTGGGACGGGAAGACTTCGACAACACCACCGCTCAACTTCGGCAAGGACGGTAACATCGACGACACTTCGCTCATTCTACCTTGCAATTGCATTGTCACCCTATGAACCATCTTTGCGTAGCTTTCCCATTGAGACTAGCCATTTGAGTATTGCCGGGCCACGACACTTGTGCACATTAGTGATAGTTATATATATTGCATACCACATCATCTTGGTATATTGCATATCTTCATGTGCCAAACGAGTGTTCCGCATACACAATAGCTACCTCGATCCGAGAAGCATACATATGTGCCCAAAGAAAGAGCTCAAAAGCTTTTAAGCAAAATAGCCAATCCAAGCAAAGAAACAATAGCATCATACGCCTTGCATCCAAAGAGATCATACATAGCAACATCATCTTGTGCTCAAGCATCGGCACATCATACACTCATAGCATACTTGTGATAGATAGTCGTTACGTTTTGCCTCTTATAGGTCGTGCACAAGTGCGTATCCGCCTATTAAGCAATCGGTTAGCGTCTCTCTAGCGTTGTGCAACACGAGCATTTTCCGTGGTTTACCACAATTTTCGCTCATCCTTGGTTGCACAACCACATTTATCTATCCGTGCGTGTGTTCCGTGTGCTACTCTTTGCTAGTGATCTACTTGTTGCATGAGCAAATTTGTGAACCATTTTCAACATCTTTGAGTCATTTTGACGATTGCATTGAATTTGTGCCACATCCTAACCAAGCTCCTCTCAAAGCTTTATTTGTGTAGGTGTGAGAATCGACACGAAGTGATACCAATAGTGCTATTTCCGGGTTACATTGTTGAGTGATCATTGATCCATTTTCAACCTCGGTTAAGGTACATTGATATTGTCTTCTCCTTTCTCCCACTCACATACTTGCTTGTGATGATGGATAGGCCAAGTTCATCTACCAACCCGATCTTCGACGATCCTCAAGAAGCGAACAACTACGTCACCAAACTACATCTATTCGGTGTCCAACGAGCTCTACATCAAGAGAGTGAAGCTATGCGAGAGTACATTGGTCAAGTTGCCGAGGACGCGCGACAATTCCAACAAAGCACCAAGGAGCAAATTGACCTCATCAACACCAACATGTCTACTCAATACAATGAGCTCCGGACATTGATCATCAACCGACGTTCTTCCTCAACATCATCCCAACGACGAAGCCGCTCAAGTCGACATACCGACTCCACGCAAGACTCAAGTACACCTACATCGAACACTCTTCGTCAAGCCGCACGTCAAGCTCGACATGACCGCCGGCAACCTCTACATGACAAGAGTTCTCAAGAGCTATTCGACGAGCAAGAAGGTCGACGTCGTCAAAACCAAGCTACACTTGAGCAAGCACAAGAACGGCAACGACTACGCCAACAACAAGAAGAGCGAGCTCGTCAATATCAAGAAGAACAAGATGCCGAGGCTAACCGCCAAGCACAACAACGTCGTGAAGCTCAAGCTATGGAGGCGCAACGTGCTCTACAAGATGCACATCGCAATGTGGCAGCCCGCACTCGACACAATCGTCAAGAAGAGGATCTCATTCGCGATGAAATGCAAGAACGGCGCCATCAAGCAAGAATGCAAGAAGAAGCTCCTCCTCAAGCGCGGCAAGAGCAACAACCCCAACAAGAACATCTTCCTCAACAAGAGCAACAAGATATGGCAAACCGCCAAAATCGAGATCATCCTCCCAATAGACAAGGAAACAACGACGAGCATCGCTATGGCAAGCTCAAGTTCACCATGCCAAAGTTTTCCGGAAGCATTGATCCCGAAGACTACCTCTCATGGGCATTGAAAGTTGACAAGATCTTTCGCCTTCACAACTTCGATGAAGAGAAGAAGATCGCAATGGCATCACTTGAGTTCCAAGACTATGTTCTCATTTGGTGGGAGCAAATCATAGAGAGAAGAGAAGCCAAAGGCGAACCTCCTATCACCACTTGGGCTCAAATGAAGGAAGTGATGAGAGCACGCTTCGTGCCTACACACTACAATCGTGACTTGTTCAAGAAGCTACAACTCCTCAAGCAAGGAACCAAGTCCGTTGAAGAGTACTACAAGGAGATGGAGATTGCCATGATACGAGCAAACATCAAGGAAGATGAAGAGCAAACAATGGCGAGATTCTTGAATGGACTCAACTATCCTATCAAGAAGATTGCGGACTTCCAACCATACAACAATCTCCTCGAGCTAGTACACCAAGCAACCAAAGCGGAGCGACAAGTTCAAGAGGACTACAAGTACTCCAAGTTCAACTCCAAGAACTTCGGCTCCTACAACCAAGCTTCAACGACTTCGGATACTCCTCCTACCTCTACCAAGCCATCTACAAACTTAGGCGACAAGCTAAGCTACAAGAATGAGACTACATCGAGTCATCCACCTTCTACCAACAACTTCAAGCCAAGAGCTACATCATCTACAACTCCAAATGAAGAGAACCCCAAGACAAGCTCCATCAAGTGTTTCACATGTGGTGGCCGTGGTCACAAGTCCTTCGAGTGCACCAACAAGAGAACAATGATCTTCCACGACGACGGCACATATGACTCGATGAGCGACGACGAAGTGGACGCCATCAAGCACTTGGCCATCCACCGGCGTATCAATGAAGAAGAAGATCGTCAAGTGTTTTGCGACAATGACTCAAGCCCCAACCTTATTGTGTCCAAAGTCTTGACACTCAAACACCAACAAGATGACGATCAACGATGTCACATTTTCCATACAAAGGCCGGCATAAATGGACGCTCCGTCAAGGTTGTCATCGATGGCGGAAGTTGCCACAACTTGGCAAGCGAAGAGCTATGCGACAAGCTTCATTTGGTCAAGACGAAGCATCCGCACCCCTACAAGGTCCAATGGCTCAACGACGCCGGAATTCTTCGAGTCGAGCACACCGTGCAAGTCTCTTTCAAGATTGGCGCCTACGAGGACACTCTTGAGTGTGATGTGATACCCATGTCCGTGTGCCACCTTATTCTTGGACGCCCATGGCAATATGATCGTGGAGTCACACACAATGGACGGACGAATCACTATCATTTCAAGATGAAGGGCAAGGAATTCGTGCTTCGGCCAATGTCGCCAAGTCAAGTTGCCGCCGACAAGCTTGTACCTACCACCCATCGTGGAGAGAATGGTGAGAGAGCGAGCCACCAAAAAGAGAGCGAGAGCCACAAGCCAAATATGAGCGACTCCACGATGAGCGACAAGAGGCAACTAGTGCTATTTGCTACCAAACGTGAGATGAGAGAAGTGTGTGAGAACCCATCGAGCGTTTTCCACCTTGTGCTATTATGCAAAGGGGAAGCCAAAACTACTAACACTTCACAACCTCCACCTTTTGTGTTGTCTCAATTGTTGCAGGAATTCTCGGACGCTTTTCCCGATGAGATATCACCGGTTCTACATCCTCTTCACGGGATAGAACACCGCATCGAACTCGTACCCGGTGCGCCATTTCCCAACAAAGCTCTCTACCGTGTCAACCACGAGATACAACGGCAAGTGCCCATACTCATCGACAAAAGTCATGTACGTGACAGATTTAGCACTTGTGCCGCTCCGGTTATTCTATTGCCTACGAAACATGGAAGTTTTCACGCAAATGCATGCTTGTTACGCAAATGCTTACTTGTTACACAATTTGAGTTGCATGTGATTGGCTTTGAGCACCTAAAAGATTTATATGAGCATGATCCTTTCTTTGCAAATGCCTATGCTAAATGCTTGACTCACACTTCTTGGGAACATCATTACACCAAGGATGGACATCTTATGAGAGCTAACAAACTTTGCATCCCCGAGTCTTCGATTCGTTTGCGCCTTTTGCAGGAATCGCATGGAGGAGGACTCATGGGACAATTTGGATGCGACAAGGTGTTTGCTACCCTCTCTACGAACTATTTTTGGCCCAAGATGCTACGTGACGTCTCCCACCTCACCAACCGATATTCAACATGCCGCCAAGCTAAGTCCAATGCGCAATCTCATGGTCTTTACATGCCTCTTCCTATTCCATACCATCCATGGGAAGACATAAACATGGATTTCATACTTGGCTTGCCTAGGACAAAAAATGGAAAAGATTCCGTGCTTGTCGTGATCGACACATTCTCTAAAATGGCTCATTTCATTCCCGATAACAAGATCGACGATGCTTCACATGTTGCCACTTTCTTTTGTAGTGAAATACTCAAGAAGGTGCACGAACAAACACGGACAACAATCGAGCGACAAGTACATCGCTTCACCACCAAGATCAACGTCACCAAGGCCACAATGGTGTTTCACCCAGGAGATCTTAGTTGGCTACATCTTCACAATAACCGTTTCGCACAAGAGCGCAAGTCCAAGCTTCTACCTTGCGCCGACCGACCCTTCAAGGTGCCCCATGGTGATGAAGATTTCGATCCGAGGTCGGATCTTTCCCAAGGGAGGGGAGATGATACGGTGTATCCTAGGGCCATCACCATGGACCCTCCTTCACCTCATCAAGTGCCCAGAGGACCAAGGACTAGAGCTCCCGAGACCGAGGTGACGTCACTCCTAGCCCTACTTCCATACAAATCTTGCGAGACATGGTCGCTACCTCAGACGGACGTGTTGTGTGTGCTCAGGTGTGAAGAAGACCACATCGGAGAGGGGCGTGAAGATGGACGAGTTCTCAAGTTCATGGACGAGCCAATGCATCGAGAAGAGCAGAAGAGAGCTCCAGGGCCCGGACATCCGGCCCCCTGGCCCGGACATCCGGCCCCTGGGCATTCACCTACAGAAGGCCAACAGCAGCTGAGGCTACAGGGCCCGGACATCCGGCCAGGGCCCGGACATCCGGCCAGGCACGGCCCGGACATCCGGCCCCGCGCCCGGAAATCCGGCGCCTCTGTCCAGAGAGCGCCCGAGGCGCATCCACTCCAGCCCGGACATCCGGGTCCCCACCCCGGACATCCGGCGCCCCGCGAAGCCCCGGACATCCGGCCCGCTGCCCGGACGTCCGGCTCCTGATCTGCCTGCGTGCAGCACTTGGGCCGAGGCCCGTGTATCCCCTTCGCCCGTAGACTATATATACTCCCTCCCTCATTTCGTTTAGGGTTAGCTGAGGGATAGCTCATTTGACACTTGTGTGGATTTCTCCCACGAGACGGTGCGCCTCTACGGAGAAGATCCACTTCGGATTCAGGACCTCCTTCATCGGAGAAGATCCCCCGGGATATCAAGACCTCCTCCGGGAGAAGACTATCTGTATCACCGTTGTTGACCTTGGATCATGGATCTCAACCTTGTATCGCGAATCTAGCATTTGTGTGATTGCTTTCGTGTTGATTGAGTGTTTTCCTCTTGTGTTTTCCCCATCTTTCCCTTGTGATTCCCCGTGTTTATCGTGTGCCAACCTCCAAACGTGAAAGATCCGCTGATTAGGGTTCCACCCTGTATCAGAGACACTCCCAGGTCAATAACCAATAGCGGGATCTGGATACCCATATTGGTTCCCACACGTTCCTCGATGATCTCATCGGATGAACCACGATGTCAAGGATTCAGGCAATCCCGTATACAGTTCCCTTTGTCTCGTCGGTATGTTACTTGCCCGAGATTCGATCGTCGGTATCTCTATACCTAGTTCAATCTCGCTACCGGCAAGTCTCTTTACTCGTTACCGTGATACATAATCCCGTGACCAACTACTTAGTCACTTTGAGCTCATTGAGATGACGTATTACCGAGTGGGCCCGGAGATACCTCTCCGTCACACGGAGTGACAAATCCCAGTCTCGATCCATGTCAACTCAACAGACACCTTCGGAGATACCTGTAGAGTACCTTTATAGTCACCCAGTTACGTTGCGACGTTTGGTACACACAAAGCACTCCTACGGTGTGAGTGAGTTACATGATCTCATGGTCATAGGAACTTATACTTGACATGCAGAAAACTATAGCGATAACTGATACGATCAAAAGCTATGTTTAACGTTTGGGTCTTGTCCATCACATCATTCTCCTAATGATGTGATCCCGTTATCAAATGACAACTCATGTCTATGACCTGGAAACCGGGGTCATCTTTGATCAACGAGCTAGTCCTGTAGAGGCTTACTAGGGACACAAAGTTTGTCTATTCATCCACACATGTATATGAGTTTCCATTCAATACAATTATAGCATGGATAATAAACGATTATCATGAACAAGGAAATATAATAATAACTCTTTTATTATTGCCTCTAGGGCATATTTCCAACAGATTTGTCGTGTCTTCTCAAGGTGTTCACGTTGATGAAACTAAAATTGAAGCAATTAAAACTTGGCCTCAACCAACGAATCTCATGCAAGTGCGTAGTTTCCTTGGTCTAGCCGGTTTCTATCGACGTTTTGTGAAGGACTTTAGCAACATTGCTATGCCTCTACACGCCTTGAGCAAGAAGAACGGACCCTTCATTTGGGGTCCTTCGCAAGACACCGCGTTCAAGGAGCTTAAGAGCTTGCTTACACACGCACCACTTCTAGCCCTACCAAACTTTGACAAACCGTTTGAGATTCATTGTGATGCTAGTGGTACCGGCATAGGTGGCGTGCTAATGCAAGAAAAGCGCCCAATTGCATACTTTAGCGAGAAGCTATCGGGAGCGCAACTTAACTATCCCATCTATGATAAAGAGCTTTATGCCTTGGTGAGAGTTTTACGTGTTTGGGAACACTATCTTAGACCTCATGAATTCATTCTTCATACGGACCATGAGACACTCAAGTATCTCAAAGTTCAAACTAAGTTGAACAAGCGTCATGCTAAATGGAGTGAGTTCATTGAGTCTTTTCCCTATGTCATCAAATACATCAAGGGCAAAGAAAATGTTGTCGCGGACGCGCTTTCCCGCAAATGCATGCTTGTAACACAACTTGAGTTGAATGTGATTGGCTTTGAGCACATAAAAGATCTATATGAACATGATCCTTTCTTTGCAAATGCTTATGCTAAGTGCTTGACTCACACTTCTTGGGAACATTACTACATCAAGGATGGATATCTTACGAGAGCTAACAAACTTTGCATTCCCGAGTCTTCGCTTCGTTTGCTTCTTTTGCAGGAATCTCATGGAGGAGGGCTCATGGGACACTTTGGACGCGACAAGACGTTTGCAACCCTCTCTAAGAACTATTTTTGGCCCAAGATGCTTCGTGACGTCTCACGCCTCACCAACCGATGTTCTACATGCCGCAAAGCTAAGTCCAAAGCTCAATCTCATGGTCTTTACATGCCTCTTCCTATTCCATACCATCCATGGGAAGACATAAGCATGAATTTCATACTTGGCTTGCCTAGGACTCAAAATGGCAAAGATTCCGTGCTTGTCGTGGTAGATAGATTCTCTAAAATGGCTCATTTCATTCCTTGTAACAAGATCGACGATGCTTCACATGTTGCAAATCTCTTTTGTAGGGAGATACTTCGTCTATACGGCGTGCCCAAAACGATCGTGTCGGACCGGGACGTCAAGTTCTTGAGTTACTTTTGGAAAACACTATGTGCCAAGCTAGGAATCAAGCTACTCTTTTCTTTGGCGTACCATCCACAAACGGACGGCCAGGCGGAGGTGACTAACCGCACGCTTTCCACGCTTCTTCGTGTGTTGAGCAAGAGGAACATCCGGGAATGGGAGCAATGCTTGCTCATCGCCGAGTACGCTACAACCGCGCAAGACATTCGACCACCGGCAAGTCTCCCTTCGAGGTCGTCTACGGCTTCAACCCGCTGTCCCCATTGGACTTCTACCTCTACCTCTACAAGAGCGCATCAACATGGACGCAAGTGCACGAGCAAGCTATCTCAAGAAGGTGCACGAAGATACAAGGGCAATGATTGAGCGACGAGTCCACCGTCTCGCCACCAAGCTCAACGTCAACAAGGCACCAATGGTGTTCCAACCGGGAGATCTTGTTTGGCTTCACCTTCGCAAGGACCGTTTCCCACACGAGCGCAAGTCCAAACTTCTACCTCGCGCCGACGGACCCATCAAGGTGCTGGCACGCTACAACGACAACGCCTACAAGATCGACATCCCACGAGACAAGTACTCTGTGAGCGATACTTTCAACATCAAGGACCTATCTCCTTTCCATGGTGATGAAGATTTCGATCCGAGGTCGGATCTTTCCCAAGGGAGGGGAGATGATGCGGAGCATCCTAAGGTCCCCATGGACCCTTCATCGCCTCATCAAGTGCCCAAAGGACCAATGACTCGAGCCCTTGCAAGAGCTCTCCAAACCGAGGTGACTTCACTCCTTGCTCTAAATCCTTCCGATATACATGAGACATGGCTTCTACCCTCATCCGGAACTCTGTGCATACTCAGGTACTTGGGTGAAGGCCACGGGACAGCTCTGCACAATGGTCAAGACGGCGAGTTCGACAAGCGCCGGGATCAAGAAGAAGGAAGGATGAGGATGCTACAGGCACCGGACGTCCGGCCCACACCGGACGACCGGCGACTTCCAGGCACCGGACGACCGGAAGCCACCGGACGTCCGGCCTCTCCCAGACGACCGGACGACCGGAAGCCACCGGACGTCCGTGACAACGACCATAGAAGCTAAATAGCGGAAATCCGAGGATTACTGGATGTCCGGTCCCTCCGGAACCTCCGGACGTTCGATAACCAGCGGACGTCCGCCCCGACGGCGACCACTCGTGTAATATATACTCGTTGACTTCCCTCCTTTCGAGGTAGCTTTGGGATAGCTCATTTCAGACCTTTGTGTGGATTCTCTCCCACGAGACCGCGCGCCTCTTCGGAGAAGATCCACCACGGATTCAAGACCTCCACATCGGGGAAGATCCTACGGGATAACCAAGACCTCCTCCGGGAGAAGACTATCCTTGTACCACCGTCGTTGACTATGGACCGTGTATCTCGATATGTATCGTGGATCTAGCACTTGTGTGATCATCTTTGTGTTGATTCGAGTGTTTCCCCTCGTGTTTTTCCCCGTTTCCTCCCTGTGTTCTCCGTGTTCGTCGTGGGATACTCTCCAAACGTGAAAGATCTGCTGATTAGGGTTCCACCCTACATCAATACGTGTTTTTCAAAATTGCATTTAGGTCCGGGAAAAATGTTCACTTTGTCCTAAATATTATTAGAGGACGGTGAAAATTAATTTCGGGATTTTTGGACTCTGTTTAGTATTTTTTTTCGCCGGTTTTACTATGTCAGGACTCGTTTAAAAAAAAGGGGGGCGCGACTCCGGACCGTAACCGGCTAGGACTCCCTAGCCGGGGCCTTTATAAGCCGAGGGCCGCCAGCCCGCCAGCCGCTCGCCTCGCCTCGCCGCCCCATCAGCCCTAGCGCCGCCGCCGTTGCCGCGTGCCGCCGCCGAGCCGCCGCCGCCGCTGGAGTAGCCGCCGGTGTTGTCTTTTTCGAGGTAGCGCTGCCGCCGCCGGCCCAGGAGTAGCCGCCGGTGGTGCCTTTTTCGAGGTAGCCGCCGCCGGTTCTTTTCGGTTAACCGATCGGTTTTTTTTTCGAGAAACCCTAGATCCGTTTTTTTGTTAGATCGGTTTTTCTCTGGTTTAGTTATTTAGCGGACGTTCGTCCATACGTTAGTTTTAACGAACGTTGTTCGCCCGTTAGCCACAGACAGCGAACGTTCGTTCGTTAGCCTGTTCGTCAATTTCTTTTTCGGGGTATTTATCCGCGATTATTTTCAATCGCAATTTCTTCCCTGATCTTGTTTTTCGTTTTTCTTTTCGCTCGAGAGTCGGAATCAGGTGATTCAAAATCCCAGATCTTCGTCTCGGCACCCTCTTTCCGTTTAACCAACTTGAACAAAGTTTTCGCTACTATAAAATTTGACCCCAGATCAAATTAGTAATCGGATCTTGTTTCTTTCGCAGTTTGAGTTTCGTTGCTTCTTTCGATTTGATTCTTTTTGCAAACCGGAGTTCTTAAGTTGAACTTTCTGGCTAGACCTTATCTTTTGGAGTTTTGTTTGTGCATCATTGCTTGTTTGCTTATGTATGCTATTGTTTTCTTGCGATAGAATACCTTGACTGTGAAGCGTGCTACTACAAGTCTCTAGGTTTTGCGAATCGTCAGCAAGGCAAGTAACACTTTGATCATCCTCCTTTATTACCCAGTTTTTATGCATTAGATCAAACCCTCACACATTGCATGAGTAGGATCTCTTAACTTGTGGGACTGGGAAGTAGATTGAGGTAGAACCTATTACCTGCATTATTTTCAAACCCTTGGGAGTTACTTCTACGTTATGCTTAGGTTGCCATGCTATGCTCGTAGACGTGGTTTGGGTTTGAGTGAAATCCATGACAGATGTGAGTTGTTAATTAATGGTTCAACTTAAGGTGGCTACTTGAATACACATCTGGGTGGATAGGTTGCAGGTCACCTTGAGAATCCAGTGTTGTCCTAGGAAATCCCGGGGTTCCGTGTGATTTTTCCTATGGAATGCCATCCAGGCTCAAAGGGATCATAAAACTATACATGCTGGAAACTTCAGTGTGCAGCCACAATGCCATTATGGGTGCTGTCATAGTATGAGTAAGTTGTGCGAGCTCTTTCGTGGTGGACTAGCAGATGCAGGGGAAAGTAGGTGTACGAGTCCACCTGGGTTAAAGAGTAAATGCTTCTAAAAGACTGTGTCTCGGTCATCCGTTTCTCAAACACCATGCAGTGCGAGAAATCCAACGGAGGAGATCGAGTCTTGTGGGGAAAAGTGCACAAACCTCTGCAGAGTGTACAAACTGATCATGATTAGCCGTGTCCCCGGTTATGGACAATCTTGAGTATCTGGTACTTGAATTATTGGTTGATCTCATCACTCTAAAGTTAAATTTGTTGGGTTAATGATTACTTTAATTTGGGATTGAGTTGGAGGTACCTTCGCAATGATTTTTCAACTACCATGATAGTAAAAATAAAAATATATTCCTTTGTTATAGGGAAAAATTGGCTGTATGCAAAAAACTTAACCTAGAGCCTCCACCAGCCAAATATGCATATAGTGTAGCCTTATTTATTTTACTTGCATCTTCTGTGTTATCTTGCCAGCATATTCCATGTGCTGACCCATTTCGGGCTGCAACATATTACGTTGCAGACTTTTCAGACGAGGAGTAAGACGTTCTAGGTCGTTTGTCATGCACTCAGCTATGCCGTTGGAGTTGATGGACTCACTTATCTTCCAAGCCTTCCGCTGTTATTTTGTAGATGGCCTTAAGCCATAGACTTTTGTAACAATTTCTCTTTGGAGACATTCGATGTAATAAGTGTGTGATTGCCACTCTGTTATAAATCCTTCAAGTACTGTGTGTGTCAGCACTACCGATCCAGGGATGACATTGAAACACAGAGACTTCGGTCCATTCGGATCGTGGTCCCAACAATTGTAGAGGTTGTTTCATGATGCTGAAACAAGAGAGGATGCACTGTGGCATTCTAGGAACCAGGAGTACAGAGATCGGAATGGAATGAGCCATCCATCTCATGGTAGTGACTGGAAAAGCATAAATCAGAAACACAAAGAGTTTGTTGCTGACCCGAGAAACATGAGACTTGGCTTAGCTACAGATGGATTTAACCCATTTGGCCACCAAAGCACCACATATAGCATGTGGGCAGTGCTTGTTATCCCTTACAACATGCCACCAAATGTCTGCGCCAAAGAATCAAACTACATGATGGCGTTGCCCATCCCAAGTCCAAAAACTCCTGGAAAGGTGATGAGGACATCACTAACAAGGTTACACCCACAGCTCCAACTGACACATATACAGGACCAATTACTAGAGCTCGCGCACGCCAATTAAATTACCAGGTACTTTCGTTTCTTGGTAATGAATCTAATGTTCATGAGAATATGATGCTGCCTAAATTGGATACATTTGTCTTGCTTACCAATGAAGGGCCTAGCTTGGACAAGAAGGATGAACATTGGAGCAAGATCAAGCATGGAGATGATGGCATGTGCAAGGGGAACAAGAATGGAGTTTCAATTGATGATTTCAGGACTTTGAAGCCACCATAATGAGTGCGAGAAGCCTTGGACGAAATATACAAGATGCCACTTCATAGATTTCGTCCAGAGTCTATTATAGGTGCTGCGTCACCTTATTATTGGGCCAGGCCCATGTAATTTCGAAATACTTGAGTATAGGCTGTTTTTAGAGTCCGTATGTGTGGGAAAACAAGAGTTAGGGTTGGTTTCGGACCCCTCCACCAAGGGCCACGAAATGCCCCCCTCTTTCCCTCATATATACAGCCCTTAGGGCGTCGTTTAGACTTTGGGTTTTGTTTAGATTAAAAGTTCGCCATAGCTGCAACTTCGCGTACTTCGTTTGTGTCCAACGACCAGACCAAGGCGTCACAGAACCCCACCTTGATCAATAAAGCTTTCCTCTTATATTCGCAATATCCAGATTGCAATCTTAGTTTCTTGCTTGTTCTTCGTTTGCCTGCAGGAAACAGACCTTCGTGGTCAGGTTGATCGACCTCCGGCGTGGTCAACAACCTCTCGGAGTTGGTTTAGCGATTGCTAAGGCGCGACGTCCTCGCACGTTCGTAGTGGGATCGTCAAAGTCGACTTCCTCCAAAACGATAGCCACCATCTCATCGAAAGACGGGACACCTTTGCCTCTATCAAGTGGTATCAGATTTCCAGGTTGCTCGGTGAGATTTTACAGTTTTTCATAGTTTAGATCGAGTCTGTTCTTCATACCTATAGTCCACGAAAAAGCCAAAAAAAAATTAGGGTTAGTTCATCCCATCCGAACCAATCTGAGCCTTTGCATAATCTTTTCTGTATTTGCTTTGTTGAATTTGCGGTTGCATCGTCGTGTCAAGTTGCTGGTCTTAGCGTCTAGTCTTTTAGAGTTTCGAGTTCTGGTCATAAGTTGTCACGCCGCCGCCGCAACATCTTCATCGCTACTGCCACATACCACCACCGATCCGTATCCATATACCACCACCAATCCGTATCCATATACCACCACCGCTGCCATAACCTGCCACCGCTGCCATATCCTACCACCATATATCCACCACCAATCCGAGTTCTTTTCATATTAGGTTTGTTCTCGAAATCCATCTAGGTTTCGGATTTGTGTTTCCTTGCCTGTGTAGGTCTCGAAAAAAAAAGAGTCTGGAGACCCCTGGGCAGTTTTTAGGCCAAAATTTCGACAGGTGAAAATATTTTTTCCCTATCCTATTTTTGAGCTTTTCTAAGTCTTTTGAGACACGTGCCACCATACTGATTTTTTCCCGCAATTTTTCGTCGTCGCTGCCCTGATTCCGAAAAAAAAAATTCGCCAAAAAAATTTCGTGCCTATCATCTTAGTTTGACTTGGGAAGTGTTTTGAGACACTCGCCATTATAGTGATTTTCGGCAAAAAAAAAGCAGCGCAAAAAAAAAGGGGCGAAAAAAAAATTCAGAGTGTGCTTTCCCCTTGATTACGTGCAGCGACGTGATTTCGTTAGTGTTCTAGGCTCGCGTCTCTAGTACGGTCTAGCCTAGGACCAGCACAGTACCGTCGTTGAGCGTTTATTCACCTTTGCATCTCTGAATTGATTATTGCTGACCCTTTTTGCTACCATATTATAAGCCTTCCCAGCTCCACATACATCTACATCGTGCGTTTGACTCTCCCTGGTAATTGCTCTATCCAAGCTTTGAGAGTTTTGACTACATCGATTGCCGATCACCGCCTGCTGCTGGGTAAGAACTGGTAAGAATTTGAGATTTGCTTGACGGATTTGTGACACCCGCCACCACCACCACTTGTTAGTAGTCTGTAGGATCATATTCTTGTGTGTTTCTATTGCTGCTAACCATGCCAGGATCACAAGTCGACGAGACTGACTGGGAGAACTTGACGAACAAGGAGCTTCATGATAAGTTTCAGCAAATGATGAGTGAACAGGTGCAAGATGTCATAAACACATTGGACGCGGCCATGGAGAAGATAGATGGCATGGAGAAGACGTTTGACACAAAGCTCGATAACAAGTTTGCTGAATTGCTTGCGCGTTTTCCACCACCACCGGCTGCTGCAGCTGTCCCACCTCTTCAACAACAACAACAACAACAACAACAACAACAACAACAACAACGGCGCCTTCCGAATCAAGTGGGACGAGCATAGCGCGTTCCCCTTGAGACTGGTCAAGCTTCTGGTGCTGCTGTTGGTGTTTCCGTAGCTCCTGCTGCTACTGCAGAGGTGGAGGACCATTACGAGGATGAGGTTGACCAAAATCAGAACTACGTGCAACAACCAGCACCACCACCACCAGGTCGTCCTCATGCATATCATCGCAACGGTAGGGCTGCACCACCACCTGAGGTACATGACCATCTTCCTAAACTGAAATTGAATATTCCACCATTTGAGGGTAGATATGTTCCTGATATATATCTTACTTGGGAGTTACAAACTGAACAACGTTTTACATGTTTAAACTATCCCGAGGAGAGACGTGTTCCTGCTGCTGTTTGTGCTTTCACTGGTTTTGCATGTGTTTGGTGGTCTGAACATTGTAGATTATATCATGTTCCAGCTACTTTGGCTGCTTTGAAAACTGCTATGAGTACTCGTTGGGTTCCACCATATTATCAACGTGAATTACTTCAAAAACTGCAGCGCTTAAGACAAGGAAAAAATTCTGTAGAAGAATATTATCAGCAATTACAAACTGGCCTGATTAGATGTGGTATTGTTGAGGAGAATGAAGTTATGCTTGCACGTTTTATGGGTGGATTAAATAGAGAGATTTAGACCATTCTAGAGTATAAGGATTATACTAATATCACTCGTTTATTCCATCTTGCTTGTAAAGCTGAACGTGAAGTGCAGGATCGACAGGCATTGGCGCGGACTAACTTTTCTGCAGGACGACCTTCATCATGGACACCGCGTGCATCCTCTACTTCCTCACATTCTACTGCACCGACACCTCCATCAGCTGTTACCTCCAGCCGTGATACAAGGAAGCAGGCACAACCACCATTATCTGCCAAGAGCACACCTATTGGGCCTGCACAGAGTTCTTTTTCTTCCATGGCATCAACAGGGCACACCAGTGATATTATTTGTCGTCGTTGTAAGGGAAGAGGACATTTTGCGAGAGATTGCAAATCTCATCGTGTGATGATTGCTACTGAGGATGGTGGATATGAATCCGCTAGTGACTATGATGAGGAGACTTTGACTCTTATTACACGTGAAGAACACGGCGGAGACGATTCTGATCATGAGAAGCAATACATGGCTCCTGAAGATGCTGACAGGTATGAATGTTTAGTTGCTCAATGTGTTTTGAGTGTGCAGGTTACACAAGCTGAGCAAAATCAGAGGCATAATTTGTTCCATACAAAGGGAGTTGTGAAGGAACGTTCTGTTCGCGTGATCATAGATGGAGGGAGTTGCAACAACTTGGCTAGCATGGAGATGGTGGAGAAGCTATCTCTCACCACAAGACCACATCCACATCCTTACTACATCCAATGGTTCAACAACAGCGGCAAGGTTAAGGTAACACGTACTGTTCGTGTGCATTTTAGTATCTCTACATATGTTGATTATGTTGATTGTGATGTGGTACCTATGCAAGCATGTTCCTTATTACTTGGTAGACCATGGCAATTTGATAAAAATTCTGTACACCATGGTAGAAACAATTAGTATACTCTTGTTCATAAGGATAAAAATATTACTTTACTTCCTATGACTCCTGATTCCATTTTGAAAGATGATATTAATAGAGCTAATAAAGCAAAACAGGAGAAAAATAAGAGTGAAAATCAGATTGTGGCAAAAGAATTTGAGCAACAAATGAAGCCTAATAATAAACCATCTACTGTTGCTTCTGAAATTAAATTGAAAAGTGCATGTTTATTTGCCACCAAATCTGATATTGATGAGCTAGATTTTAGCAAATCTGTTTGCTATGCTGTTGTATGCAAAGAGGCATTATTTTCATTCGAGGACGTGCCTTCCTCTTTGCCTCCTGCTGTCACTAACATTTTGCAGGAGTTCGCCGACGTCTTTCCACAAGACGTGCCACCGGGATTACCACCTATTCGAGGGATTGAGCATCAGATTGACTTAATTCCCGGTGCATCGCTACCCAACCGCGCACCATACCGTACCAATCCAGAAGAGACGAAGGAGATTATGCGTCAAGTACAGGAGCTACTTGATACGGTGTATCCTAGGGCCATCCCCATGGACCCTCCTTCACCTCAACAAGTGCCCAAAGGACCAAGGACTAGAGCTCCCGAGACCGAGGTGACGTCACTCCTAGCCCTACTTCCATACAAATCTTGCGAGACATGGTCGCTACCTCAGACGGACGTGTTGTGTGTGCTCAGGTGTGAAGAAGACCACATCGGAGAGGGGCGTGAAGATGGACGAGTCCTCAAGTTCATGGACGAGCCAATGCATCGAGAAGAGCAGAAGAGAGCTCCAGGACCCGGACATCCGGCCCCCTGGCCCGGACATCCGGCCCCTGGGCATTCACCCACAGAAGGCCAACAGCAGCCAAGGCTACAGGGCCCGGACATCCGGCCAGGGCCCGGACATCCGGCCAGGCACGGCCCGGACATCCGGCCCCGCGCCCGGAAATCCGGCGCCTCTGTCCAGAGAGCACCCGAGGCGCGTCCACTCCAGCCCGGACATCCGGGCCCCCGCCCGGACATCCGGCGTCCTGTGAAGTCCCGGACATCCGGCCCGCCGCCCGGACGTCCGGCCCCTGAATTGCCTGCGCGCATCCCCCGGGCCGAGGCCCATGTACCCATTCGCCCCGTAGACTATATATACTCCTCTCCTCATCCCGTTTAGGGTTAGCTGTGGTTTTAGCTCATTTGACACTTGTGTGGATTTCTCCCACGAGACCGGTGCGCCTCTACGGAGAAGATCCACCTCTGGATTCAAGACCCCTAACGGGAAGATCCCACGGGATTCCAAGACCTCCTCCGGGAGAAGACTATCTGTATCACCGTTGTTGACTTTGGATCATGTATCTCGACCTTGTATCGCGAATCTAGCACTTGTGTGATTGCTTCCGTGTTGATTTGAGTGTTCTCTCTTGTGTTTTCCCCATCTTTCTCCGTGTTTTCCCCGTGTTCATCGTGTGCCAACCTCCAAACGTGAAAGATCCGCTGATTAGGGTTCCACCCTGCATCAGCACACCAGTGATATTATTTGTCGTCGTTGTAAGGGAAGAGGACATTTTGCGAGAGATTGCAAATCTCAGCGTGTGATGATTGCTACTGAGGATGGTGGATATGAATCCGCTAGTGACTATGATGAGGAGACTTTGGCTCTTATTACACGTGAAGAACACGGTGGAGACGATTCTGATCATGAGACGCAATACATGGCTCCTGAAGATGCTGACAGGTATGAATGTTTAGTTGCTCAACGTGTTTTGAGTGTGCAGGTTACACAAGCTGAGCAAAATCAGAGGCATAATTTGTTCCATACAAAGGGAGTTGTGAAGGAACGTTCTGTTCGCGTGATCATAGATGGAGGGAGTTGCAACAACTTGGCTAGCATGGAGATGGTGGAGAAGCTATCTCTCACCACAAGACCACATCCACATCCTTACTACATCCAATGGTTCAACAACAGCGGCAAGGTTAAGGTAACAGGTACTGTTCGTGTGCATTTTAGTATCTCTACATATGTTGATTATGTTGATTGTGATGTGGTACCTATGCAAGCATGTTCCTTATTACTTGGTAGACCATGGCAATTTGATAAAAATTCTGTACACCATGGTAGAAACAATCAGTATACTCTTGTTCATAAGGATAAAAATATTACTTTGCTTCCTATGACTCCTGATTCCATTTTGAAAGATGATATTAATAGAGCTAATAAAGCAAAACAGGAGAAAAATAAGAGTGAAAATCAGATTGTGGCAAAAGAATTTGAGCAACAAATGAAGCCTAATAATAAACCATCTACTGTTGCTTCTGAAATTAAATTGAAAAGTGCATGTTTATTTGCCACCAAAACTGATATTGATGAGCTAGATTTTAGCAAATCTGTTTGCTATGGTTTTGTGTGCAAAGAGGCATTATTTTCATTCGAGGACGTGCCTTCCTCTTTGCCTCCTGCTGTCACTAACATTTTGTAGGAGTTCGCCGACGTCTTTCCACAAGACGTGCCATCGGGATTACCACCTATTCGAGGGATTGAGCATCAGATTGACTTAATTCCCGGTGCATCGCTACCCAACCGCGCACCATACCGTACCAATCCAGAAGAGACGAAGGAGATTATGCGTCAAGTACAGGAGCTACTCGACAAAGGTTATATACGCGAATCCCTTAGTCCTTGTGCTGTTCCTATTATTCTAGTGCCGAAAAAGGATGGTACATTGCGTATGTGTGTTGATTGTAGAGGCATTAATAATATTACTATTCGTTATCGTCATCCTATTCCTAGGCTAGATGATATGCTTGATGAATTGAGTGGCTCTACAATTTTCTCCAAAGTTGATTTGCGTAGTGGATACCATCAAATTCGTATGAAATTGGGAGATGAATGGAAAACAGCATTTAATACTAAGTTTGGATTATGTGAGTGGTTAGTCATGCCTTTTGGGTTAACTAATGCACCTAGTACTTTCATGAGATTAATGAATGAAGTTTTACGTGCTTTCATTGGACGATTTGTAGTAGTATACTTTGATGATATATTGATTTTTAGCAGATCTTTGGAGGAACATTTGGAACATTTACGTGCTGTTTTAATGCTCTACGTGATGCATGTTTATTTGGTAACCTTGGAAAGTGCACCTTTTGCACCGACCGAGTCTCTTTTCTTGGCTATATTGTTACTCCACAGGGAATTGAGGTTGATAAAGCCAAGATTGAAGCTATTGAGAGTTGGCCGCAGCCCAAAACGGTCACACACGTGAGGAGTTTCCTTGGCCTCGCTGGATTCTATCGGCGTTTTGTGAGAGATTTCAGCACCATTGCTGCACCCCTCAATGAGCTTACAAAGAAGGATGTGCCTTTTGTTTGGGGTACTGCACAGGAAGAAGCATTCACGGTATTGAAAGATAAGTTGACACATGCTCCTTTACTCCAACTTCCTGATTTTAATAAGACTTTTGAGCTTGAATGCGATGCTAGTGGAATTGGGTTAGGAGGTGTGTTATTACAAGATGGTAAACCTGTTGCATACTTTTCTGAAAAATTGAGTGGGCCTAGTCTGAATTATTCTACTTATGATAAGGAATTATATGCTCTTGTTCGGACTTTGGAGACATGGCAACATTATTTATGGCCCAAAGAATTTGTTATACATTCTGATCATGAATCTTTAAAGCACATTAAAAGTCAAGCAAAACTGAACCGTAGACATGCTAAATGGGTTGAATTCATAGAGACTTTCCCTTATGTTATTAAACACAAGAAGGGAAAAGAAAATGTTATTGTTGATGCATTGTCTCGTCGTTATACTATGCTTTCACAACTTGACTTTAAAATATTTGGTTTGGAGACCATCAAAGATCAATATGTGCATGATGCTGAATTTAAAGATGTATTGCAGAATTGCAAAGAAGAGAGAACATGGAACAAGTTCGTCGTTAATGATGGATTTGTGTTTCGTGCTAACAAGCTATGCATTCCAGCTAGCTCTGTTCGTCTTTTGTTGTTGCAGGAGGCGCATGGAGGAGGATTAATGGGACACTTTGGCGTGAAGAAGACGGAGGACGTACTTGCTACACACTTCTTTTGGCCAAAGATGCGACGGGATGTTGAGCGTTTTGTTGGTCGCTGCACTACATGTCAAAAAGCTAAGTCACGACTCAATCCTCATGGTTTATATATGCCTTTGCCTGTCCCTAGTGTTCCTTGGGAAGATATATCTATGGACTTTGTTTTGGGTTTACCTCGAACAAAGAAGGGGAGGGATAGCATATTTGTTGTCGTGGATAGGTTCTCGAAGATGGCACACTTTATACCATGTCATAAAAGCGATGATGCTGCTAATGTTGCTGATTTGTTCTTTCGTGAAATTATTCGCTTGCATGGTGTGCCAAATACTATTGTTTCAGATCGTGATACTAAATTTCTTAGCCACTTTTGGAGATGTTTATGGGCTAAGTTGGGGACTAAACTGCTTTTTAGTACTACTTGTCACCCCCAAACTGATGGACAAACTGAAGTAGTCAACAGAACTTTGTCTACTATGCTTAGGGCTGTTTTGAAGAATAATAAGAAAATGTGGGAAGAATGCTTGCCTCATAATGAATTTGCTTATAATCGTTCGTTGCATTCTACTACTAAGATGTGCCCTTTTGAAATTGTCTATGGTTTCCTACCTCGTGCACCTATTGATTTGTTGCCTCTTCCATCTTCGGAGAAGGTTAATTTTGATGCTAAACAACGTGCTGAATTGATCTTAAAAATGCATGAGTTAACTAAGGAAAATATTGAGCGCATGAATGCTAAATATAAACTTGTTGGAGATAAGGGTAGAAAACGTGTTGTCTTTGCACCTGGAGATCTTGTTTGGTTACATTTGCGTAAGGATAGGTTTCCTAATTTGCGCAAGTCAAAGCTAATGCCACGTGCTGACGGTCCTTTCAAGGTGTTAGAGAAAATAAATGATAATGCATATAAACTTGAGCTGCCTGCAGATTTTGGGGTTAGTCCCACATTTAACATTGCAGATTTGAAGCCTTACTTGGGTGAGGAAGATGAGCTTCCGTCGAGGACGACTTCAATTCAAGAAGGGGAGGATGATGAGGACATCACTAACAAGGTTACACCCACAGCTCCAACTGACACATATACAGGACCAATTACTAGAGCTCGCGCATGCCAATTAAATTACCAGGTACTTTCGTTTCTTGGTAATGAATCTAATGTTGATGAGAATATGATGCTGCCTAAATTGGATACATTTGTCTTGCTTACCAATGAAGGGCCTAGCTTGGACAAGAAGGATGAACATTGGAGCAAGATCAAGCATGGAGATGATGGCATGCGCAAGGGGAACAAGAATGGAGTTTCAATTGATGATTTCAGGACTTTGAAGCCACCATAATGAGTGCGAGAAGCCTTGGACGAAATATACAAGATGCCACTTCATAAATTTCGTCCAGAGGCTATTATAGGTGCTGCGTCACCTTATTATTGGGCCAGGCCCATGTAGTTTCGAAATACTTGAGTATAGGCTGTTTTTAGAGTCCGTATGTGTGGGAAAACAAGAGTTAGGGTTGGTTTCGGACCCCTCCACCAAGGGCCACGAAATGCCCCCCTCTTTCCCTCATATATACAGCCCTTAGGGCGTCATTTAGACTTTGGGTTTTGTTTAGATTAAAAGTTCGCCATAGCTGCAACTTCGCGTACTTCGTTTGTGTTCAACGACCAGACCAAGGCGTCACAGAACCCCACCTTGATCAATAAAGCTTTCCTCTTATATTCGCAATATCCAGATTGCAATCTTAGTTTCTTGCTTGTTCTTCGTTTGCCTGCAGGAAACAGACCTTCGTGGTCAGGTTGATCGAGCTCCGGCGTGGTCAACAACCTCTCGGAGTTGGTTTAGCGATTGCTAAGGCGCGACGTCCTCGCACGTTCGTAGTCGGATCGTCAAAGTCGACTTCCTCCAAAACGATAGCCACCATCTCATCGAAAGACGGGACACCTTTGCCTCTATCAAAAGGATTTTGATTTATTCATGGATCCTCTTATGGAGGAACTTCAACATCTATGGAGGGGTATTCTCACTCGAGACCTATATATCAGCCCACCAGCTGATTTCTTTCTGCGTGCTGTTATAATTTGGTGCATCCATGATTATCTGTCTTTGGGCACTATGTCAGGGCGAACGACACATGGTTAGAATGCATGTGTTTGATGTGACAGGAATTCGCTGTCATACGCAATGCTTAGGAAGATTTGTTACATTGGTCACCGTCGTTTCCGTGCCAAGGACAAGCCATGTCCTACAAAATACCGAAGATATGTGTTCAATGCAAAGCATGAAAACCGTGATGCACCAAAGAAGCTCATCGTCGATGAGTTGCAAGTGGAATCAGAGAAGGTCAGGCATATTACACCAGGAAACCATCCTGATAATGGTAGTGGGAAAAGGAAGCGTGGCAGGGCAGAAAAGAGATTATTGTTTACCCGAGGTCCAATTTGTGGGACTTGGACTATTGGAAAGATTTGGATCTACGGCATAATCTTGATGTGATGCACGTCGAGAAAAATATATGTGACAACATTATCGGCACACTTCTTAATATTGAAGGCAAGACAAAAGATATCTTAAAATCTAGGATTGATTTGATACTCTTGGGTATCAGAAGGGATTTGCAGGTGGAAGATGAAGGTAAACCACGGGATATGGCATCGGCTGTGTACGTCTTGGACAATGTAAAAAGAAAACAATCATGCGAGGTCCTGTCACGTGTGAGATTCCCACATGGATTTTCTTCCAACCCTGAAAGGAGAGTCAGTGCAGATGAAAACAAGGTACAAGGGTTGAAAACTCAAGACTGCCACGTCCTACTTCAAAGGGTTTTACCTGTTATCCTTAGAGGATTGGGTCGCCCTGACTTATACAGAGCAATTTCAGAGTTGGGACAATTCTTCCGAGAACTCTACAGTAGAAATATCAGGATATATGCTTTGGAGCGTCTTAGAGACAAGATACCAACTATCCTATGCGACCTTGAGAAGATATATCCTCCAGCCTTCTTTGATATGGTGGTGCATTTGGCTGTTATCTACGTGATGAGGCACTACTTAGAGGTCCAGTACAGTATGGCTGGATGTACCCTATTGAAAGGCGGCTAGGCACTTTCAAGGGCTATGTTAGGAACAGAGCTAGACTCGAGGGTTCCATTGCAGAGGCCTACATTGCTACAGAGGCGTTGACATTTTGCTCAAAATACATTGCAACAGCTGATCAGCTTAGCAAAGAGGTGGGTGAAGATACTCCTGAGCTCAATGTTTTTGATTGTTCTGTTCGAGTTACAGGGAAGAGTTGACAAGGCGACAAACCTAAAGATTTGGACAAAATGGTTTGTCATGTGTTGAATAACTGTCCTGAGATTCTACCTTATATCGAGTAAGTGCTATGTACTACAGCTTATACATCGTAATCTACTAAACTTGCAGCACATTCTTATATATTTAGATGTTTGACGCGATCACTATGTTGTGCTGCATCTACAAAAAGGAGTTACTTCCGCAAAATCCAAGAAACATTGACAAACTGGTTCTGGCAGGATTTGCGAAATGGTTCAAGAGCCATGTAAGCTTTTGAAATGCACTGTCGTTTTTTTAATATATTGAGTACATAAGATGACCAGCTTGTCTATTTTCTAACCATAGGTTAAGAAGATGCGGGAGGATGGGCAGACAGTTAATGATTCCCTTTACGCACTAGCAATGGGTCCTGATACTCGGATAAGACATTATGAATCTTGCATTGTTGGAGATGTGCGCTACAACACCCTTGCACGCGACATAGGCAGGAAGACACAAAATAGTGCCATCATGAGCACGGATACGTACGATGAAGAAACAACTGAAATGTATGCGAGCATAACAGACATTGCTCAGTTGTAGTATATCTCTAGTTTCAAGGTTCATTGGTGTGTGGTTTTGTTGTGCTGTCGTTGGTATAACCTGTTTTCCAGGATCGCAAAACCCAGAGCGGATGATTATTTCAAATCCATCAATGTCAAGGCAGCGTACAAGACCGACGAGCCTTTTATTTTGGCAAATCAAGAGAGTAGTGCAAAGGTTTGAGCAGAGGAATTCGTTTAATGAAGTTGCACAACAAGATGATGCTTACACTGCTCCTCATGTAGAAGATTCCACAGATGTTCATAATACTTCGAGAACCATCACATCAATGACGCTAGCAAAAAGATTGCATGTCGGGCTGTGGACATACGAGAGTTGATCAATAAGAAGCCAACGTGTGAGGATGAGCAAGTAGATGCCACTGGGGGAATTACGATTCAGACTGATACACATGGCGAAGATGTTGACGTTGCTGCTTCGGATGATGATTAGATTGCTATTGTCGTATTTGCCTGTCAGAAGACGTTTTTTTATCTACTATGTGAAATTGTGTTTGCTATGACAACTGAAACCTGATGAAGTTGTTTAGTATTTTGCTGTGAAAACATCACTTATTATGTATGTTGATTTGTGTGGTGATTGTATGACGACTAAAACATGATGACATGGTTGTTTAGTTGTACTCATATTTGGTTGTGAAACTTGTATTTGATGACACAGTTTGCTGTTGGACTACAATTTTCTCAACGTCTTCGAAAGGGAACAAAGCTGACCCGACAGGGCCTCTGCTAATTTATTTATTTATTATAAAAAGGCCTGATGAGGACATCACTAACAAGGTTACACCCACAGATCCAACTGACACATATACAGGACCAATTACTAGAGCTCGCGCACGCCAATTAAATTACCAGGTACTTTCGTTTCTTGGTAATGAATCTAATGTTCTTGAGAATATGATGCTGCCTAAATTGGATACATTTGTCTTGCTTACAAATGAAGGTCCTAGCTTGGACAAGAAGGATGAACATTGGAGCAAGATCAAGCATGGAGATGATGGCATGCGCAAGGGGAACAAGAATGGAGTTTCAATTGATGATTTCAGGACTTTGAAGCCACCATAATGAGTGCGAGAAGCCTTGGCCGAAATATACAAGATGCCACTTCATAAATTCGTCCAGAGGCTATTATAGGTGCTGCGTCACCTTATTATTGGGCCAGGCCCATGTAATTTCGAAATACTTGAGTATAGGCTGTTTTTAGAGTCCGTATGTGTGGGGAAACAAGAGTTAGGGTTGGTTTCGGACCCCTCTACCAAGGGCCACGAAATTCCCCCCTCTTTCCCTCATATATACAGCCCTTAGGGCGTCGTTTAGACTTTGGGTTTTGTTTAGATTAAAGTTTGCCATAGCTGCAACTTCGCGTACTTCGTTTGTGTTCAACGACCAGACCAAGACGTCACAGAACCCCACTTGATCAATAAAGCTTTCCTCTTGAATTCACAATATCCAGATTGCAATCTCATTTTCTTGCTTGTTCTTCGTTTGCCTGCAGGAAACAGACCTTCGTGGTCAGGTTGATCGTGCTCCGGCGTGGTCAATAACCTCTCGGAGTTGGTTTAGCGATTGCTAAGGCGTGACTTCCATGCACGTTCGTAGTCGGATCGTCAAAGTCGACGTCATCCAAACGATAGCCACCATCTCATCGAAAGACGGGACACCTTTGCCTCTATCAAGTGGTATCAGATTTCCAGGTTGCTCGGTGAGATTTTACAGTTTTTCGTAGATTAGATCGAGTCTGTTCTTCATACCTACAGTCCACGAAAAAGCCAAAAACAAATTAGGGTTAGTTCATCCCATCCGAACCAATCTGAGCCTTTGCATAATCTTTTCTGTATTTGCTTTGTTGAATTTGCGGTTGCATCGTCGTGTCAAGTTGCTGGTCTTAGCGTCTAGTTCTTTAGAGTTTCGAGTTCTGTTCACAGTTTGTCATGTCGCCGCCGCACCATATTCATCGCCGCTGCCATACCACCACTGCTGCCATATCCCACCACCGCCACCACATACCACCACCGCTGCCATAACCTACCACCGCTGCCATATCCTACCACCATATATCCACCGCCAATCCGAGTTCTTTTCATATTAGGTTTGTTCTCGAGATCCATCTAGGTTTCGGATTTGTGTTTCCTTGCCTGCGTAGGACTCGAAAAAAAAAGAGTCTGGAGACCCCCGGGCAGTTTTTAGGCCAAAATTTCGACAGGTGAAAATATTTTTTCCCTATCCTATTTTTTGGCTTTTCTGAGTCTTTTGAGACACGTGCCATCATACTGTTTTTTTACCGCACTTTTTCGTCGTCGCTGCCCTGATTCCGAAAAAAAAATCGTCAAAATTTTTTTTCGTGCCTATCATCTTAGTTTGACTTGGGAAGTGTTTTGAGACACTCGCCATTATAGTGATTTTCGGCCAAAAAAAAGCAGCGAAAAAAAAGAGCGCATAAAAAAAGTGGCGAAAAAAAATTTCAGAGTGTGCTTTCTCCTTTATTACGTGCAGCGCCGTGATTTTGTTAGTGTTCTAGGCTCGCGTCTCTAGTACGGTCTAGCCTAGGACCAGCACAGTACCGTCGTTGAGCGTTTATTCAACTTTGCATCTCTGAATTGATTATTGCTGACCACTTTTGCTACCATCTTATCAGCCTTCCCAGCTCCACATACATCTACGTCGTGCATTTGACTCTCCCTGGTAATCGCTTTATCCAAGCTTTGAGAGTTTTGACTACCACGGTTGCCGATCACCACCTGCTGCTGGGTAAGAACTGGTAAGAATTTGAGATTTGCTTGTTGGATTTGTGACACCCGCCACCACCACCACTTATTAGTAGTCTGTAGGATCATATTCTTGTGTGTTTCTATTGCTGCTAACCATGCCAGGATCACAAGTCGACGAGACTGACTGGGAGAACTTGACGAACAAGGAGCTTCATGATAAGTTTCAGCAAATGATGAGTGTACAGGTGCAAGATGTGCTAAACACATTGGACGAGGCCATGGAGAAGATAGTTGGCATGGAGAAGACGTTTGACACAAAGCTCGATAACAAGTTTGCTGAATTGCTTGCACGTTTTCCACCACCACCGGCTGCTGCAGCTGTCCCACCTCTTCAACAACAACAACAACAACAACAACAACAACAACAACAACAACAACAACAACAACAACAACAACAACAACAACAACAACGGCGCCTTCCGAATCAAGTGGGACGAGCACAGCGCGTTCCCCTTGAGACTGGTCAAGCTTCTGGTGCTGCTGTTGATGTTTCTGTAGCTCTTGCTGCTACTGCAAAGGTGGAGGACCATTACGAGGATGAGGTTGACCAAAATCAGAACTACGTGCAACAACCAGCACCACCACCACCAGGTCGTCCTCATGCATATCATCGCAACGGTAGGGCTGCACCACCACCTGAGGTACATGACCATCTTCCTAAACTGAAGTTGAATATTCCACCATTTGAGGGTAGATATGTTCCTGATATATATCTTACTTGGGAGTTACAAACTGAACAACGTTTTACATGTTTAAACTATCCCGAGGAGAGACGTGTTCCTGCTGCTGTTTGTGCTTTCACTAGTTTTGCATGTGTTTGGTGGTCTGAACATTGTAGATTATATCCTATTCCAGCTACTTGGACTGCTTTGAAAACTGCTATGCGTACTCGTTGGGTTCCACCATATTATCAACGTGAATTACTTCAAAAACTGCAGCGCTTAAGACAAGGAAAAAATTCTGTAGAAGAATATTATCAGCAATTACAAACTGGCCTGATTAGATGTTGTATTGTTGAGGAGAATGAAGCTATGCTTGCACGTTTTATGGGTGGATTAAATAGAGAGATTCAGACCATTCTAGAGTATAAGGATTATACTAATATCACTCGTTTATTCCATCTTGCTTGTAAAGCTGAACGTGAAGTGCAGGATCGACAGGCTTTGGCGCGGACTAACTTTTCTGCAGGACGACCTTCATCATGGACACCGCGTGCATCCTCTACTTCCTCACATTCTACTGCACCGACACCTCCATCAGCTGTTACCTCCAGCCGTGATACAAGGAAGCAGGCACAACCACCATTATCTGCCAAGAGCACACCTATTGGGCCTGCACAGAGTTCTTCTTCTTCCATGGCATCAACAGGGCACGCCAGTGATATTATTTGTCGTCGTTGTAAGGGAAGAGGACATTTTCCGAGAGATTGCAAATCTCAGCGTGTGATGATTGCTACTGAGGATGGTGGATATGAATCCGCTAGTGACTATGATGAGGAGACTTTGGCTCTTATTACACGTGAAGAACACAGCGGAGACGATTCTGATCATGAGACGCAATACATGGCTCCTGAAGATGCTGACAGGTATGAATGTTTAGTTGCTCAACGTGTTTTGAGTGTGCAGGTTACACAAGCTGAGCAAAATCAGAGGCATAATTTGTTCCATACAAAGGGAGTTGTGAAGGAACGTTCTGTTCGCGTGATCATAGATGGAGGGAGTTGCAACAACTTGGCTAGCATGGAGATGGTGGAGAAGCTATCTCTCACCACAAGACCACATCCACATCCTTACTACATCCAATGGTTCAACAACAGCGGCAAGGTTAAGGTAACACGTACTGTTCGTGTGCATTTTAGTATCTCTACATATGCTGATTATGTTGATTGTGATGTAGTACCGATGCAAGCATGTTCCTTATTACTTGGTAGACCATGGCAATTTGATAAAAATTATGTACACCATGGTAGAAACAATCAGTATACTCTTGTTCATAAGGATAAAAATATTACTTTGCTTCCTATGACTCCTGATTCCATTTTGAAAGATGATATTAATAGAGCTAATAAAGCAAAACAGGAGAAAAATAAGAGTGAAAATCAGATTGTGGCAAAGGAATTTGAGCAACAAATGAAGCCTAATAATAAACCATCTACTGTTGCTTCTGAAATTAAATTGAAAAGTGCATGTTTATTTGCCACCAAATCTGATATTGATGAGCTAGATTTTAGCAAATCTGTTTGCTATGCTTTTGTGTGCAAAGAGGCATTATTTTCATTCGAGGACGTGCCTTCCTCTTTGCCTCCTGCTGTCACTAACATTTTGCAGGAGTTCGCCGACGTCTTTCCACAAGACGTGCCACCGGGATTACCACCAATTCGAGGGATTGAGCATTAGATTGACTTAATTCCCGGTGCATCGCTACCCAACTGCGCACCATACCGTACCAATCCAGAAGAGACGAAGCAGATTATGCGTCAAGTACAGGAGCTACTCGACAAAGGTTATATACGCGAATCCCTTAGTCCTTGTGCTGTTCCTATTATTCTAGTGCCGAAAAAGGATGGTACATTGCGTATGTGTGTTGATTGTAGAGGCATTAATAATATTACTATTCGTTATCGTCATCCTATTCCTAGGCTAGATGATATGCTTGATGAATTGAGTGGCTCTACAATTTTCTCCAAAGTTGATTTGCGTAGTGGATACCATCAAATTCGTATGAAATTGGGAGATGAATGGAAAACAGCATTTAAAACTAAGTTTGGATTATATGAGTGGTTAGTCATGCCTTTTGGGTTAACTAATGCACCTAGTACTTTCATGAGATTAATGAATGAAGTTTTACGTGCTTTCATTGGACGATTTATGGTAGTATACTTTGATGATATATTGATTTTTAGCAGATCTTTGGAGGAACATTTGGAACATTTACGTGCTGTTTTTATTGCTCTACGTGATGCACGTTTGTTTGGTAACCTTGGAATGATAGAGGCAAAGGTGTCCCGTCTATCGATAAGATGGTGGCTATCGTTTGGATGAAGTCGACTTTGACGATCCGACTACGAACGTGCGTGGACGTTGCGCCTTAGCAATCGCTAAACCAACTCCGAGAGGTTATCGACCACGCCGGAGCACGATCAACCTGTCCACGAAGGTCTGTTTCCTGCAGGCAAACGAAGAACAAGCAAGAAACTAAGATTGCAATCTGGATATTGCGAATATAAGAGGAAAGCTTTATTGATCAAGGTGGGGTTCTGTGACGCCTTTGTCTGGTCGTTGAACACAAACAAAGTACGCGAAGTTGCAGCTATGGCGAACTTTTAATCTAAACAAAACCCAAAGTCTAAACGACGCCCTAAGGGCTGTATATATGAGGGAAAGAGGGGGGAATTTCGTGACCCTTGGTGGAGGGGTCCGAAACCAACCCTAACTCTTGTTTCCCCACACATACGGACTCTAAAAACAGCCTATACTCAAGTATTTCGAAATTACATGGGCCTGGCCCAATAATAAGGTGACGCAGCACCTATAATAGCCTCTGGACCAAATTTATGATGTGGCATCTTGTATATTTCGTCCAAGGCTTCTCGCACTCATTATGGTGGCTTCAAAGTTCTGAAATCATCAATTGAAACTCCATTCTTGTTCCCCTTGCGCATGCCATCATCTCCATGCTTGATCTTGCTCCAATGTTCATCCTTCTTGTCCAAGCTAGGCCCTTCATTTGTAAGCAAGACAAATGTATCCAATTTAGGCAGCATCATATTCTCATGAACATTAGATTCATTACCAAGAAACGAAAGTACCTGGTAATTTAATTGTCGTGCGCGAGCTCTAGTAATTGGTCCTGTATATGTGTCAGTTGGAGCTGTGGGTGTAACCTTGTTAGTGATGTCCTCATCATCCTCCCCTTCTTGAATTGAAGTCGTCCTCGACGGAAGCTCATCTTCCTCACCCAAGTAAGGCTTCAAATCTGCAATGTTAAATGTGGGACTAACCCCAAAATCTGCAGGCAGCTCAAGCTTATATGCATTATCATTTATTTTCTCTAGCACCTTGAAAGGACCATCAGCACGTGGCATTAGCTTTGACTTGCGCAAATTAGGAAACCTATCCTTACGCAAATGTAACCAAACAAGATCTCCAGGTGCAAAGACAACACGTTTTCTACCCTTATCTCCAACAAGTTTATATTTAGCATTCATGCGCTCAATATTTTCCTTAGTTAACTCATGCATTTTTAAGATCAATTCAGCACGTTGTTTGGCATCAAAATTAACCTTCTCCGAAGATGGAAGAGGCAACAAATCAATAGGTGCACGAGGTAGGAAACCATAGACAATTTCAAAAGGGCACATCTTAGTAGTAGAATGCAACGAACGATTATAAGCAAATTCAATATGAGGCAAGCATTCTTCCCACATTTTCTTATTATTCTTCAAAACAGCCCTAAGCATAGTAGACAAAGTTCTGTTGACTACTTCAGTTTGTCCATCAGTTTGGGGTGACAAGTAGTACTAAAAAGCAGTTTAGTCCCCAACTTAGCCCATAAACATCTCCAAAAGTGGCTAAGAAATTTAGTATCACGATCTGAAACAATAGTATTTGGCACACCATGCAAGCGAATAATTTCACGAAAGAACAAATCAGCAACATTAGCAGCATCATCGCTTTTATGACATGGTATAAAGTGTGCCATCTTCGAGAACCTATCCACGGCAACAAATATGCTATCCCTCCCCTTCTTTGTTCGAGGTAAACCCAAAACAAAGTCCATAGATATATCTTCCCAAGGAACACTAGGGACAGGCAAAGGCATATATAAACCATGAGGATTGAGTCGTGACTTAGCTTTTTGACATGTAGTGCAGCGAGCAACAAAACGCTCAACATCCCGTCGCATCTTTGGCCAAAAGAAATGTGTAGCAAGTACGTCCTCCGTCTTCTTCACGCCAAAGTGTCCCATTAATCCTCCTCCATGCGCCTCCTGCAACAACAAAAGACGAACAGAGCTAGCTGGAATGCATAGCTTGTTAGCTCGAAACACAAATCCATCACTAACGACGAACTTGTTCCATGTTCTCCCTTCTTTACAATTCTGCAATACATCTTTAAATTCAGCATCATGCACATATTGATCTTTGATGGTCTCCAAACCAAATGATAGAGGCTAAGGTGTCCCGTCTTTCGATGAGATGGTGGTTATCGTTTTGGAGGAAGTCGACTTTGACGATCCGACTACGAACGTGCGAGGACGTCGCGCCTTAGCAATCGCTAAACCAACTCCGAGAGGTTGTTGACCACGCCGGAGCACGATCAACCTGACCACGAAGGTCTGTTTCCTGCAGGCAAACGAAGAACAAGCAAGAAACTAAGATTGCAATCTGGATATTGCGAATATAAGAGGAAAGCTTTATTGATCAAGGTGGGGTTCTGTGACGCCTTTGTCTGGTCGTTGAACACAAACGAAGTACGCGAAGTTGCAGCTATGGCGAACTTTTAATCTAAACAAAACCCAAAGTCTAAACGACGCCCTAAGGGCTGTATATATGAGGGAAAGAGGGGGGAATTTCGTGACCCTTGGTGGAGGGGTCCGAAACCAACCCTAACTCTTGTTTCCCCACACATACGGACTCTAAAAACAGCCTATACTCAAGTATTTCGAAATTACATGGGCCTGGCCCAATAATAAGGTGACGCAGCACCTATAATAGCCTCTGGACCAAATTTATGATGTGGCATCTTGTATATTTCGTCCAAGGCTTCTCGCACTCATTATGGTGGCTTCAAAGTTCTGAAATCATCAATTGAAACTCCATTCTTGTTCCCCTTGCGCATGCCATCATCTCCATGCTTGATCTTGCTCCAATGTTCATCCTTCTTGTCCAAGCTAGGCCCTTCATTTGTAAGCAAGACAAATGTATCCAATTTAGGCAGCATCATATTCTCATGAACATTAGATTCATTACCAAGAAACGAAAGTACCTGGTAATTTAATTGTCGTGCGCGAGCTCTAGTAATTGGTCCTGTATATGTGTCAATTGGAGCTGTGGGTGTAACCTTGTTAGTGATGTCCTCATCATCCTCCCCTTCTTGAATTGAAGTCGTCCTCGACGGAAGCTCATCTTCCTCACCCAAGTAAGGCTTCAAATCTGCAATGTTAAATGTGGGACTAACCCCAAAATCTGCAGGCAGCTCAAGTTTATATGCATTATCATTTATTTTCTCTAACACCTTGAAAGGACCATCAGCACGTGGCATTAGCTTTGACTTGCGCAAATTAGGAAACCTATCCTTACGCAAATGTAACCAAACAAGATCTCCAGGTGCAAAGACAACACGTTTTCTACCCTTATCTCCAACAAGTTTATATTTAGCATTCATGCGCTCAATATTTTCCTTAGTTAACTCATGCATTTTTAAGATCAATTCAGAACGTTGTTTAGCATCAAAATTAACCTTCTCCGAAGATGGAAAAGGCAACAAATCAATAGGTGCACGAGGTAGGAAACCATAGACAATTTCAAAAGGGCACATCTTAGTAGTAGAATGCAACGAACGATTATAAGCAAATTCAATATGAGGCAAGCATTCTTCCCACATTTTCTTATTATTCTTCAAAACAACCCTAAGCATAGTAGACAAAGTTCTGTTGACTACTTCAGTTTGTCCATCAGTTTGGGGGTGACAAGTAGTACTAAAAAGCAGTTTAGTCCCCAACTTAGCCCATAAACATCTCCAAAAGTGGCTAAGAAATTTAGTATCACGATCTGAAACAATAGTATTTGGCACACCATGCAAGCGAATAATTTCACGAAAGAACAAATCAGCAACATTAGCAGCATCATCGCTTTTATGACATGGTATAAAGTGTGCCATCTTCGAGAACCTATCCACGACCACAAATATGCTATCCCTCCCCTTCTTTGTTCGAGGTAAACCCAAAACAAAGTCCATAGATATATCTTCCCAAGGAACACTAGGGACAGGCAAAGGCATATATAAACCATGAGGATTGAGTCGTGACTTAGCTTTTTGACATGTAGTGCAGCGAGCAACAAAACGCTCAACATCCCGTCGCATCTTTGGCCAAAAGAAATGTGTAGCAAGTACGTCCTCCGTCTTCTTCACGCCAAAGTGTCCCATTAATCCTCCTCCATGCGCCTCCTGCAACAACAAAAGACGAACAGAGCTAGCTGGAATGCATAGCTTGTTAGCTCGAAACACAAATCCATCACTAACGACGAACTTGTTCCATGTTCTCCCTTCTTTACAATTCTGCAATACATCTTTAAATTCAGCATCATGCACATATTGATCTTTGATGGTCTCCAAACCAAATGATAGAGGCTAAGGTGTCCCGTCTTTCGATGAGATGGTGGTTATCGTTTTGGAGGAAGTCGACTTTGACGATCCGACTACGAACGTGCGAGGACGTCGCGCCTTAGCAATCGCTAAACCAACTCCGAGAGGTTGTTGACCACGCCGGAGCACGATCAACCTGACCACGAAGGTCTGTTTCCTGCAGGCAAACGAAGAACAAGCAAGAAACTAAGATTGCAATCTGGATATTGCGAATATAAGAGGAAAGCTTTATTGATCAAGGTGGGGTTCTGTGACGCCTTTGTCTGGTCGTTGAACACAAACGAAGTACGCGAAGTTGCAGCTATGGCGAACTTTTAATCTAAACAAAACCCAAAGTCTAAACGACGCCCTAAGGGCTGTATATATGAGGGAAAGAGGGGGGAATTTCGTGACCCTTGGTGGAGGGGTCCGAAACCAACCCTAACTCTTGTTTCCCCACACATACGGACTCTAAAAACAGCCTATACTCAAGTATTTCGAAATTACATGGGCCTGGCCCAATAATAAGGTGACGCAGCACCTATAATAGCCTCTGGACCAAATTTATGATGTGGCATCTTGTATATTTCGTCCAAGGCTTCTCGCACTCATTATGGTGGCTTCAAAGTTCTGAAATCATCAATTGAAACTCCATTCTTGTTCCCCTTGCGCATGCCATCATCTCCATGCTTGATCTTGCTCCAATGTTCATCCTTCTTGTCCAAGCTAGGCCCTTCATTTGTAAGCAAGACAAATGTATCCAATTTAGGCAGCATCATATTCTCATGAACATTAGATTCATTACCAAGAAACGAAAGTACCTGGTAATTTAATTGTCGTGCGCGAGCTCTAGTAATTGGTCCTGTATATGTGTCAGTTGGAGCTGTGGGTGTAACCTTGTTAGTGATGTCCTCATCATCCTCCCCTTCTTGAATTGAAGTCGTCCTCGACGGAAGCTCATCTTCCTCACCCAAGTAAGGCTTCAAATCTGCAATGTTAAATGTGGGACTAACCCCAAAATCTGCAGGCAGCTCAAGTTTATATGCATTATCATTTATTTTCTCTAACACCTTGAAAGGACCATCAGCACGTGGCATTAGCTTTGACTTTCGCAAATTAGGAAACCTATCCTTACGCAAATGTAACCAAACAAGATCTCCAGGTGCAAAGACAACACGTTTTCTACCCTTATCTCCAACAAGTTTATATTTAGCATTCATGCGCTCAATATTTTCCTTAGTTAACTCATGCATTTTTAAGATCAATTCAGCACGCTGTTTAGCATCAATATTAACCTTCTCCGAAGATGGAAGAGGCAACAAATCAATAGGTGCACGAGGTAGGAAACCATAGACAATTTCAAAAGGGCACATTTTAGTAGTAGAATGCAACGAACGATTATAAGCAAATTCAATATGAGGCAAGCATTCTTCCCACATTTTCTTATTATTCTTCAAAACAGCCCTAAGCATAGTAGACAAAGTTCTGTTGACTACTTCAGTTTGTCCATCAGTTTGGGGGTGACAAGTAGTACTAAAAAGCAGTTTAGTCCCCAACTTAGACCATAAACATCTCCAAAAGTGGCTAAGAAATTTAGTATCACGATCTGAAACAATAGTATTTGGCACACCATGCAAGCGAATAATTTCACGAAAGAACAAATCAGCAACATTAGCAGCATCATCGCTTTTATGACATGGTATAAAGTGTGCCATCTTCGAGAACCTATCCACGACAACAAATATGCTATCCCTCCCCTTCTTTGTTCGAGGTAAACCCAAAACAAAGTCCATAGATATATCTTCCCAAGGAACACTAGGGACAGGCAAAGGCATATATAAACCATGAGGATTGAGTCGTGACTTAGCTTTTTGACATGTAGTGCAGCGACCAACAAAACGCTCAACATCCTGTCGCATCTTTGGCCAAAAGAAATGTGTAGCAAGTACGTCCTCCGTCTTCTTCACGCCAAAGTGTCCCATTAATCCTCCTCCATGCGCCTCCTGCAACAACAAAAGACGAACAGAGCTAGCTGGAATGCATAGCTTCTTAGCACGAAACACAAATCCATCATTAACGACGAACTTGTTCCATGTTCTCCCTTCTTTACAATTCTGCAATACATCTTTAAATTCAGCATCATGCACATATTGATCTTTGATGGTCTCCAAACCAAATATTTTAAAGTCAAGTTGTGAAAGCATAGTATAACGACGAGACAATGCATCAGCAATAACATTTTCTTTTCCCTTCTTGTGTTTAATAACATAAGGGAAAGTCTCTATGAATTCAACCCATTTAGCATGTCTACGGTTTAGTTTTGCTTGACTTTTAATGTGCTTTAATGATTCATGATCAGAATGTATAACAAATTCATTGGGCCATAAATAGTGTTGCCATGTCTCCAAAGTCCGAACAAGAGCATATAATTCCTTATCATAAGTAGAATAATTCAGACTAGGCCCACTCAATTTTTCAGAAAAATATGCAACAGGTTTACCATCTTGTAATAACACACCTCCTAACCCAATTCCACTAGCATCACATTCAAGCTCAAAAGTCTTATTAAAATCAGGAAGTTGGAGTAAAGGAGCATGTGTCAACTTATCTTTCAATACCGTGAATGCTTCTTCCTGTGCAGTACCCCAAACAAAAGGCACATCCTTCTTTGTAAGCTCATTGAGAGGTGCAGCAATGGTGCTGAAATCTCTCACAAAACGCCGATAGAATCCAGCGAGGCCAAGGAAACTCCTCACGTGTGTGACCGTTTTGGGCTGCGGCCAACTCTCAATAGCTTCAATCTTGGCTTTATCAACCTCAATTCCCTGTGGAGTAACAACATAGCCAAGAAAAGATACTCGGTCGGTGCAAAAGGTGCACTTTCCAAGGTTACCAAATAAACGTGCATCACGTAGAGCAATAAAAACAGTACGTAAATGTTCCAAATGTTCCTCCAAAGATCTGCTAAAAATCAATATATCATCAAAGTATACTACCACAAATCGTCCAATGAAAGCACGTAAAACTTCATTCATTAATCTCATGAAAGTACTAGGTGCATTAGTTAACCCAAAAGGCATGACTAACCCTTGCGCATGCCATCATCTCCATGCTTGATCTTGCTCCAATGTTCATCCTTCTTGTCCAAGCTAGGCCCTTCATTTGTAAGCAAGACAAATGTATCCAATTTAGGCAGCATCATATTCTCATGAACATTAGATTCATTACCAAGAAACGAAAGTACCTGGTAATTTAATTGGCGTGCGCGAGCTCTAGTAATTGGTCCTGTATATGTGTCAGTTGGAGCTGTGGGTGTAACCTTGTTAGTGATGTCCTCATCATCCTCCCCTTCTTGAATTGAAGTCGTCCTCGACGGAAGCTCATCTTCCTCACCCAAGTAAGGCTTCAAATCTGCAATGTTAAATGTGGGACTAACCCCAAAATCTGCAGGCAGCTCAAGTTTATATGCATTATCATTTATTTTCTCTAACACCTTGAAAGGACCATCAGCACGTGGCATTAGCTTTGACTTGCGCAAATTAGGAAACCTATCCTTACGCAAATGTAACCAAACAAGATCTCCAGGTGCAAAGACAACACGTTTTCTATCCTTATCTCCAACAAGTTTATATTTAGCATTCATGCGCTCAATATTTTCCTTAGTTAACTCATGCATTTTTAAGATCAATTCAGCACGTTGTTTAGCATCAATATTAACCTTCTCCGAGGATGGAAGAGGCAACAAATCAATAGGTGCACGAGGTAGGAAACCATAGACAATTTCAAAAGGGCACATTTTAGTAGTAGAATGCAACGAACGATTATAAGCAAATTCAATATGAGGCAAGCATTCTTCCCACATTTTCTTATTATTCTTCAAAACAGCCCTAAGCATAGTAGACAAAGTTCTGTTGACTACTTCAGTTTGTCCATCAGTTTGGGGGTGACAAGTAGTACTAAAAAGCAGTTTAGTCCCCAACTTAGCCCATAAACATCTCCAAAAGTGGCTAAGAAATTTAGTATCACGATCTGAAACAATAGTATTTGGCACACCATGCAAGCGAATAATTCCACGAGAACAAATATGCTATCCCTCCCCTTCTTTGTTCGAGGTAAACCCAAAACAAAGTCCATAGATATATCTTCCCAAGGAACACTAGGGACAGGCAAAGGCATATATAAACCATGAGGATTGAGTCGTGACTTAGCTTTTTGACATGTAGTGCAGCGAGCAACAAAACGCTCAACATCCCGTCGCATCTTTGGCCAAAAGAAATGTGTAGCAAGTACGTCCTCCGTCTTCTTCACGCCAAAGTGTCCCATTAATCCTCCTCCATGCGCCTCCTGCAACAACAAAAGACGAACAGAGCTAGCTGGAATGCATAGCTTGTTAGCTCGAAACACAAATCCATCACTAACGACGAACTTGTTCCATGTTCTCCCTTCTTTACAATTCTGCAATACATCTTTAAATTCAGCATCATGCACATATTGATCTTTGATGGTATCCAAACCAAATATTTTAAAGTCAAGTTGTGAAAGCATAGTATAACGACGAGACAATGCATCAGCAATAACATTTTCTTTTCCCTTCTTGTGTTTAATAACATAAGGGAAAGTCTCTATGAATTCAACCCATTTAGCATGTCTACGGTTCAGTTTTGCTTGACTTTTAATGTGCTTTAAAGATTCATGATCAGAATGTATAACAAATTCTTTGGGCCATAAATAATGTTGCCATGTCTCCAAAGTCCGAACAAGAGCATATAATTCCTTATCATAAGTAGAATAATTCAGACTAGGCCCACTCAATTTTTCAGAAAAATATGCAACAGGTTTACCATCTTGTAATAACACACCTCCTAACCCAATACCACTAGCATCACATTCAAGCTCAAAAGTCTTATTAAAATCAGGAAGTTGGAGTAAAGGAGCATGTGTCAACTTATCTTTCAATACCGTGAATGCTTCTTCCTGTGCAGTACCCCAAACAAAAGGCACATCCTTCTTTGTAAGCTCATTGAGAGGTGCAGCAATGGTGCTGAAATCTCTCACAAAACGCCGATAGAATCCAGCGAGGCCAAGGAAACTCCTCACGTGTGTGACCGTTTTGGGCTGCGGCCAACTCTCAATAGCTTCAATCTTTGCTTTATCAACCTCAATTCCCTGTGGAGTAACAACATAGCCAAGAAAAGAGACTCGGTCGGTGCAAAAGGTGCACTTTCCAAGGTTACCAAATAAACGTGCATCACGTAGAGCAATAAAAACATCACGTAAATGTTCCAAATGTTCCTCCAAAGATCTGCTAAAAATCAATATATCATCAAAGTATACTACCACAAATCGTCCAATGAAAGCACGTAAAACTTCATTCATTAATCTCATGAAAGTACTAGGTGCATTAGTTAACCCAAAAGGCATGACTAACCACTCATATAATCCAAACTTAGTTTTAAATGCTGTTTTCCATTCATCTCCCAATTTCATACGAATTTGATGGTATCCACTACGCAAATCAACTTTGGAGAATATTGTAGAGCCACTCAATTCATAGAGCATATCATCTAGCCTAGGAATAGGATGACGATAACGAATAGTAATATTATTAATGGCTCTACAATCAACACACATACGCGATGTACCATCCTTTTTCGGCACTAGAATAATAGGAACAGCACAAGGACTAAGGGATTCGCGTATATAACCTTTGTCGAGTAGCTCCTGTACTTGGCGCATAATCTCCTTTGTCTCTTCTGGATTGGTACGGTATGGTGCGCGGTTGGGTAGCGATGCACCGGGAATTAAGTCAATCTGATGCTCAATCCCTCGAATAGGTGGTAATCCCGGTGGCACGTCTTGTGGAAAGACGTCGGCGAACTCCTGCAAAATGTTAGTGACAGCAGGAGGCAAAGAGGAAGGCACGTCCTCGAATGAAAATAATGCCTCTTTGCACACAAAACCATAGCAAACAGATTTGCTAAAATCTAGCTCATCAATATCAGATTTGGTGGCAAATAAACATGTAGTTTTCAATTTAATTTCAGAAGCAACAGTAGATGGTTTATTATTAGGCTTCATTTGTTGCTCAAATTCTGTTGCCACAATCTGATTTTCACTCTTATTTTTCTCCTGTTTTGCTTTGTTAGCTCTATTAATATCATCTTTCAAAATGGAATCAGGAGTCATAGGAAGCAAAGTAATATTTTTATCCTTATGAACAAGAGTATACTGATTGTTTCTACCATGGTGTACAGAATTTTTATCAAATTGCCATGGTCTACCAAGTAATAAGGAACATGCTTGCATAGGTACCACATCACAATCAACATAATCAGCATATGTAGAGATACTAAAATGCACACGAACAGTACGTGTTACCTTAACCTTGCCGCTGTTGTTGAACCATTGGATGTAATAAGGATGTGGATGTGGTCTTGTGGTGAGAGATAGCTTCTCCACCATCTCCATGCTAGCCAAGTTGTTGCAACTCCCTCCATCTATGATCACGCGAACAGAACGTTCCTTCACAACTCCCTTTGTATGGAACAAATTATGCCTCTGATTTTGCTCAGCTTGTGTAACCTGCACACTCAAAACACGTTGAGCAACTAAACATTCATACCTGTCAGCATCTTCAGGTGCCATGTATTGCGTCTCATGATCAGAATCGTCTCCATCGTGTTCTTCACGTGTAATAAGAGCCAAAGTTTCCTCATCATAGTCACTAGCGGATTCATATCCACCATCCTCAGTAGCAATCATCACACGCTGAGATTTGCAATCTCTCGCAAAATGTCCTCTTCCCTTACAACGACGACAAATAATATCACTGGTGTGCCCTGTTGATGCCATGGAAGAAGAAGAACTCTGTGCAGGCCCAATAGGTGTGCTCTTGGCAGATAATGGTGGTTGTGCCTGCTTCCTTGTATCACGGCTGGAGGTAACAGCTGATGGAGGTGTCGGTGCAGTAGAATGTGTGGAAGTAGAGGATGCACGCGGTGTCCATGATGAAGGTCGACCTGCAGAAAAGTTAGTCCGCGCCAATGCCTGTCGATCCTGCACTTCACGTTCAGCTTTACAAGCAAGATGGAATAAACGAGTGATATTAGTATAATCCTTATACTCTAGAATGGTTTGAATCTCTCTATTTAATCCACCCATAAAACGTGCAAGCATAGCTTCATTCTCCTCAACAATACCACATCTAATCAGGCCAGTTTGTAATTGCTGATAATATTCTTCTACAGAATTTTTTCCTTGTCTTAAGCGCTGCAGTTTTTGAAGTAATTCACGTTGATAATATGGTGGAACCCAACGAGTACGCATAGCAGTTTTCAAAGCAGTCCAAGTAGCTGGAGTAGGATATAATCTACCATGTTCAGACCACCAAACACATGCAAAACTAGTGAAAGCACAAACAGCAGCAGGAACACGTCTCTCCTCGGGATAGTTTAAACATGTAAAACGTTGTTCAGTTTGTAACTCCCAAGTAAGATATATATCAGGAACATATCTACCCTCAAATGGTGGAATATTCAATTTCAGTTTAGGAAGATGGTCATGTACCTCAGGTGGTGGTGCAGCCCTACCGTTGCGATGATATGCATGAGCACGACCTGGTGGTGGTGGTGCTGGTTGTTGCACGTAGTTCTGATTTTGGTCAACCTCATCCTCGTAATGGTCCTCCACCTCTGCAGTAGCAGCAGGAGCTACAGAAACATCAACAGCAGCACCAGAAGCTTGACCAGTCTCAAGGGGAACGCGCTGTGCTCGTCCCACTTGATTCGGAAGGCGCCGTTGTTGTTGTTGTTGTTGTTGTTGTTGAAGAGGTGGGACAGCTGCAGCAGCCGGTGGTGGTGGAAAACGCGCAAGCAATTCAGCAAACTTGTTATCGAGCTTTGTGTCAAACGTCTTCTCCATGCCATCTATCTTCTCCATGGCCTCGTCAAATCTGTTTAGCACATCTTGCACCTGTTCACTCATCATTTGCTGAAACTTATCATGAAGCTCCTTGTTCGTCAAGTTCTCCCAGTCAGTCTCGTCGACTTGTGATCCTGGCATGGTTCGCAGCAATAGAAACACACAAGAATATGATCCTACAGACTACTAAGAAGTGGTGGGGGTGGCGGGTGTCACAAATCCGACAAGCAAATCTCAAATTCATACCAGTTCTTACCCAGCAGCAGGCGGTGATCGGCAACCGATGTAGTCAAAACTCTCAAAGCTTGGATAGAGCGATTACCAGGGAGAGTCAAACGCACGATGTAGATGTATGTGGAGCTGGGAAGGCTTATAATATGGTAGCAAAAAGGGTCAGCAATAATCAATTCAGAGATGCAAAGGTGAATAAACGCTCAACGACGGTACTGTGCAGGTCCTAGGCTAGACCGTACTAGAGACTCGAGCCTAGAACACTAACGAAATCACGGCGCTGCACGTAATCAAGGGGAAAGCACACTCTGAAAAAAAAATCGCCTCTTTTTTTTTTGAGCTGCTTTTTTTTTTTGCCGAAAATCACTATAATGGCGAGTGTCTCAAAACACTTCCCAAGTCAAACTAAGATGATAGGCACGAAATTTTTTTGACGAATTTTTTTTTCGGAATCAGGGCAGCGACGACGAAAAAGTGCGGGAAAAAATCAGTATGGTGGCACGTGTCTCAGAAGACTCAGAAAAGCTCAAAAATAGGATAGGGAAAAAATATTTTCACCTGTCGAAATTTTGGCCTAAAAACTGCCCGGGGTCTCCAGACTCGTTTTTTTTTTCGAGACCTACGCAGGCAAGGAAACACAAATCCGAAACCTAGATGGATTTCGAGAACAAACCTAATATGAAAAGAACTCGGATTGGTGGTGGATATATGGTGGTAGGATATGGCAGCGGTGGTGGTATATGGATTCGGATTGGTGGTGGTATATGGATACAGATCGGTGGTGGTATGTGGCAGTAGTGATGAAGATGTTGCGGCGGCGGCGTGATAACTTATGACCAGAACTCGAAACTCTAAAAGACTAGACGCTAAGACCAGCAACTGGACACGACGATGCAACCGCAAATTCAACAAAGCAAATACAGAAAAGATTATGCAAAGGCTCAGATTGGTTCGGATGGGATGAACTAACCCTAATTTTTTTTTTGGCTTTTTCGTGGACTGTAGGTATGAAGAACAGACTCGATCTAATCTACGAAAAACTGTAAAATCTCACCGAGCAACCTGGAAATCTGATACCACTTGATAGAGGCAAAGGTGTCCCGTCTTTCGATGAGATGGTGGCTATCGTTTGGATGAAGTCGACTTTGACGATCCGACTACGAACGTGCGTGGACGTCGCGCCTTAGCAATCGCTAAACCAACTCCGGGAGGTTATCGACCACGCCGGAGCACGATCAACCTGACCACGAAGGTCTGTTTCCTGCAGGCAAACGAAGAACAAGCAAGAAACTAAGATTGCAATCTGGATATTGCGAATATAAGAGGAAAGCTTTATTGATCAAGGTCGGGTTCTGTGACGCCTTTGTCTGGTCGTTGAACACAAACAAAGTACGTGAAGTTGCAGCTATGGCGAACTTTTAATCTAAACGAAACCCAAAGTCTAAACGACGCCCTAAGGGCTGTATATATGAGGGAAAGAGGGGGGAATTTGGTGACCCTTGGTGGAGGGGTCCGAAACCAACCCTAACTCTTGTTTCCCCACACATACGGACTCTAAAAACAGCCTATACTCAAGTATTTCGAAATTACATGGGCCTGGCCCAATAATAAGGTGATGCAGCACCTATAATAGCCTCTGGACGAAATTTATGACGTGGCATCTTGTATATTTCGTCCAAGGCTTCTCGCACTCATTATGGTGGCTTCAAAGTCCTGAAATCATCAATTGAAACTCCATTCTTGTTCCCCTTGCGCATGCCATCATCTCCATGCTTGATCTTGCTCCAATGTTCATCCTTCTTGTCCAAGCTAGGCCCTTCATTTGTAAGCAAGACAAATGTATCCAATTTAGGCAGCATCATATTCTCATGAACATTAGATTCATTACCAAGAAACGAAAGTACTTGGTAATTTAATTGTCGTGCGCGAGCTCTAGTAATTGGTCCTGTATATGTGTCAGTTGGAGCTGTGGGTGTAACCTTGTTAGTGATGTCCTCATCATGGAAAGTGCACCTTTTGCACCGACCGAGTCTCTTTTATTGGCTATGTTGTTACTCCACAGGGAATTGAGGTTGATAAAGCCAAGATTGAAGCTATTGAGAGTTGGCCGCAGCCCAAAATGGTCACACACACGTGAGGAGTTTCCTTGGCCTCGCTGGATTCTATCGGCGTTTTGTGAGAGATTTCAGCACCATTGCTGCACCTCTCAATGAGCTTACAAAGAAGGATGTGCCTTTTGTTTGGGGTACTGCACAGGAAGAAGCATTCACGGTATTGAAAGATAAGTTGACACATGCTCCTTTACTCCAACTTCCTGATTTTAATAAGACTTTTGAGCTTGAATGTGATGCTAGTGGAATTGGGTTAGGAGGTGTGTTATTACAAGATGGTAAACCTGTTGCATACTTTTCTGAAAAATTGAGTGGGCCTAGTCTGAATTATTCTACTTATGATAAGGAATTATATGCTCTTGTTCGGACTTTGGAAACATGGCAACATTATTTATGGCCCAAAGAATTTGTTATACATTCTGATCATGAATCTTTGAAGCATATTAAAAGTCAAGCAAAACTGCACCGTAGACATGCTAAATGGGTTGAATTCATAGAGACTTTCCCTTATGTTATTAAACACAAGAAGGGAAAAGAAAATGTTATTGCTGATGCATTATCTCGTCGTTATACTATGCTTTCACAACTTGACTTTAAAATATTTGGTTTGGAGACCATCAAAGATCAATATGTGCATGATGCTGAATTTAAAGATGTATTGCAGAATTGCAAAGAAGGGAGAACATGGAACAAGTTCATCGTTAATGATGGATTTGTGTTTCGTGCTAACAAGCTATGCATTCCAGCTAGCTCTGTTCGTCTTTTGTTGTTGCAGGAGGCGCATGGAGGAGGATTAATGGGACACTTTGGCGTGAAGAAGACGGAGGACGTACTTGCTACACATTTCTTTTGGCCAAAGATGCGACGGGATGTTGAGCGTTTTGTTGGTCGCTGCACTACATGTCAAAAAGCTAAGTCACGACTCAATCCTCATGGTTTATATATGCCTTTGCCTGTCCCTAGTGTTCCTTGGGAAGATATATCTATGGACTTTGTTTTGGGTTTACCTCGAACAAAGAAGGGGTGGGATAGCATATTTGTTGTCGTGGATAGGTTCTCGAAGATGGCACACTTTATACCATGTCATAAAAGCGATGATGCTGCTAATGTTGCTGATTTGTTCTTTCGTGAAATTATTCGCTTGCATGGTGTGCCAAATACTATTGTTTCAGATCGTGATACTAAATTTCTTAGCCACTTTTGGAGATGCTTATGGGCTAAGTTGGGGACTAAACTGCTTTTTAGTACTACTTGTCACCCCCAAACTGATGGACAAACTGAAGTAGTCAACAGAACTTTGTCTACTATGCTTAGGGCTGTTTTGAAGAATAATAAGAAAATGTGGGAAGAATGCTTGCCTCATATTGAATTTGCTTATAATCGTTCATTGCATTCTACTACTAAGATGTGCCCTTTTGAAATTGTCTATGGTTTTCTACCTCGTGCACCTATTGATTTGTTGCCTCTTCCATCTTCGGAAAAGGTTAATTTTGATGCTAAACAACGTGCTGAATTGATCTTAAAAATGCATGAGTTAACTAAGGAAAATATTGAGCGCATGAATGCTAAATATAAACTTGTTGGAGATAAGGGTAGAAAACGTGTTGTCTTTGCACCTGGAGATCTTGTTTGGTTACATTTGCGTAAGGATAGGTTTCCTAATTTGCGCAAGTCAAAGCTAATGCCACGTGCTGATGGTCCTTTCAAGGTGTTAGAGAAAATAAATGATAATGCATATAAACTTGAGCTGCCTGCAGATTTTGGGGTTAGTCCCACATTTAACATTGCAGATTTGAAGCCTTACTTGGGTGAGGAAGATGAGCTTCCGTCGAGGACGACTTCAATTCAAGAAGGGGAGGATGATGAGGACATCACTAACAAGGTTACACCCACAGCTCCAACTGACACATATACAGGACCAATTACTAGAGCTCGCGCACGCCAATTAAATTACCAGGTACTTTCGTTTCTTGGTAATGAATCTAATGTTCATGAGAATATGATGCTGCCTAAATTGGATACATTTGTCTTGCTTACAAATGAAGGGCCTAGCTTGGACAAGAAGGATGAACATTGGAGCAAGATCAAGCATGGAGATGATGGCATGCGCAAGGGTTAGTCATGCCTTTTGGGTTAACTAATGCACCTAGTACTTTCATGAGATTAATGAATGAAGTTTTACGTGCTTTCATTGGACGATTTGTGGTAGTATACTTTGATGATATATTGATTTTTAGCAGATCTTTGGAGGAACATTTGGAACATTTACGTACTGTTTTTATTGCTCTACGTGATGCACGTTTATTTGGTAACCTTGGAAAGTGCACCTTTTGCACCGACCGAGTATCTTTTCTTGGCTATGTTGTTACTCCACAGGGAATTGAGGTTGATAAAGCCAAGATTGAAGCTATTGAGAGTTGGCCGCAGCCCAAAACGGTCACACACGTGAGGAGTTTCCTTGGCCTCGCTGGATTCTATCGGCGTTTTGTGAGAGATTTCAGCACCATTGCTGCACCTCTCAATGAGCTTACAAAGAAGGATGTGCCTTTTGTTTGGGGTACTGCACAGGAAGAAGCATTCACGGTATTGAAAGATAAGTTGACACATGCTCCTTTACTCCAACTTCCTGATTTTAATAAGACTTTTGAGCTTGAATGTGATGCTAGTGGAATTGGGTTAGGAGGTGTGTTATTACAAGATGGTAAACCTGTTGCATACTTTTCTGAAAAATTGAGTGGGACTAGTCTGAATTATTCTACTTATGATAAGGAATTATATGCTCTTGTTCGGACTTTGGAAACATGGCAACATTATTTATGGCCCAAAGAATTTGTTATACATTCTGATCATGAATCTTTGAAGCACATTAAAAGTCAAGCAAAACTGCACCGTAGACATGCTAAATGGGTTGAATTCATAGAGACTTTCCCTTATGTTATTAAACACAAGAAGGGAAAAGAAAATGTTATTGCTGATGCATTATCTCGTCGTTATACTATGCTTTCACAACTTGACTTTAAAATATTTGGTTTGGAGACCATCAAAGATCAATATGTGCATGATGCTGAATTTAAAGATGTATTGCAGAATTGCAAAGAAGGGAGAACATGGAACAAGTTCGTCGTTAATGATGGATTTGTGTTTCGTGCTAACAAGCTATGCATTCAAGCTAGCTCTGTTCGTCTTTTGTTGTTGCAGGAGGCGCATGGAGGAGGATTAATGGGACACTTTGGCGTGAAGAAGACGGAGGACGTACTTGCTACACATTTCTTTTGGCCAAAGATGCGACGGGATGTTGAGCGTTTTGTTGGTCGCTGCACTACATGTCAAAAAGCTAAGTCACGACTCAATCCTCATGGTTTATATATGCCTTTGCCTGTCCCTAGTGTTCCTTGGGAAGATATATGTATGGACTTTGTTTTCGGTTTACCTCGAACAAAGAAGGGGAGGGATAGCATATTTGTTGTCGTGGATAGGTTCTCCAATATGGCACACTTTATACCATGTCATAAAAGCGATGATGCTGCTAATGTTGCTGATTTGTTCTTTCGTGAAATTATTCGCTTGCATGGTGTGCCAAATACTATTGTTTCAGATCATGATACTAAATTTCTTAGCCACTTTTGGAGATGTTTATGGGCTAAGTTGGGGACTAAACTGCTTTTTAGTACTACTTGTCACCCCCAAACTGATGGACAAACTGAAGTAGTCAACAGAACTTTGTCTACTATGATTAGGGCTGTTTTGAAGAATAATAAGAAAATGTGGGAAGAATGCTTGCCTCATATTGAATTTGCTTATAATCATTCGTTGCATTCTACTACTAAGATGTGCCCTTTTGAAATTGTCTATGGTTTCCTACCTCGTGCACCTATTGATTTGTTGCCTCTTCCATCTTCGGAGAAGGTTAATTTTGATGCTAAACAACGTGCTGAATTGATCTTAAAAATGCATGAGTTAACTAAGGAAAATATTGAGCGCATGAATGCTAAATATAAACTTGTTGGAGATAAGGGTAGAAAACGTGTTGTCTTGGCACCTGGAGATCTTGTTTGGTTACATTTGCGTAAGGATATGTTTCCTAATTTGCGCAAGTCAAAACTAATGCCACGTGCTGACGGTCCTTTCAAGGTGTTAGAGAAAATAAATGATAATGCATATAAACTTGAGCTGCCTGCAGATTTTGGGGTTAGTCCCACATTTAACATTGCAGATTTGAAGCCTTACTTGGGTGAGGAAGATGAGCTTCCGTCGAGGACGACTTCAATTCAAGAAGGGGAGGATGATGAGGACATCACTAACAAGGTTACACCCACAGATCCAACTGACACATATACAGGACCAATTACTAGAGCTCGCGCACGCCAATTAAATTACCAGGTACTTTCGGTTCTTGGTAATGAATCTAATGTTCATGAGAATATGATGCTGCCTAAATTGGATACATTTGTCTTGCTTACAAATGAAGGGCCTAGCTTGGACAAGAAGGATGAACATTGGAGCAAGATCAAGCATGGAGATGATGGCATGCGCAAGGGGAACAAGAATGGAGTTTCAATTGATGATTTCAGGACTTTGAAGCCACCATAATGAGTGCGAGAAGCCTTGGACGAAATATACAAGATGCCACTTCATAAATTTCGTCCAGAGGCTATTATAGGTGCTGCGTCACCTTATTATTGGGCCAGGCCCATGTAATTTCAAAATACTTGAGTATAGGCTGTTTTTAGAGTCCGTATGTGTGGGGAAACAAGAGTTAGGGTTGGTTTCGGACCCCTCTACCAAGGGCCACGAAATTCCCCCCTCTTTCCCTCATATATACAGCCCTTAGGGCGTCGTTTAGACTTTGGGTTTTGTTTAGATTAAAGTTTGCCATAGCTGCAACTTCGCGTACTTCGTTTGTGTTCAACGACCAGACCAAGACGTCACAGAACCCCACTTGATCAATAAAGCTTTCCTCTTGAATTCGCAATATCCAGATTGCAATCTCAGTTTCTTGCTTGTTCTTCGTTTGCCTGCAGGAAACAGACCTTCGTGGTTAGGTTGATCGTGCTCCGGCGTGGTCAATAACCTCTCGAAGTTGGTTTAGCGATTGCTAAGGCGCGACGTCCACGCACGTTCGTAGTTGGATCGTCAAAGTCGACGTCATCCAAACGATAGCCACCATCTCATCGAAAGACGGGACACCTTTGCCTCTATCAAGGCCTCTTCTATTTATTTATTTATGGGAAAAAGGGGATACCCCCTGATTTCCGTCAATAGAAATCATTATATGTTCACAACACTTCACCTAGCTTGCTAAACAGGTTTCATTCATTACTAGTTTTAGCAAAGTGCTCATGCCATAGCCACTGAATACATCACGAGTTCTACATACACTTCAAATAAAGAGACAATCATCCTATAGAGCACATCGATTTTGCCCATTATCTTCACAGGGTCTTTCATCTCCTCATTGTTTTCAAGGCCATTCAGCAGCTGTTGATTGGACATGATAGGAGGAACTGCATCTTTAACCTTCTGCTCTCCATCTGCCTCTTCTGCCGTTTCTTCAGTTACTTGTCCAACACCCCAACCTGCCGGTATTGGGATTCCTCGGCTAACCAAATAATCAGCGTAGTTGCATTCTCCCACATCTGCAACTTCCTAGAAATACAAATCACACGAATCTTCCCTTTTTTGCACGAATCAAATTGGAGGATCATCAACCAAACTATTAAAAAATCAGCAACTGAAAGCAGCGGAACAACACTTAAACATGTTATTACCCCATGTTTCGGGCATTTGTAGAAGACTCGGCCAGGGCTGAGGATTGTGGTTAAGACGCGACAGATGACTCTGCATGATTTGCAGCAGTGGCACCACACTAATGGTAGCGGGTTGCGATGAGCAACTGGCTGCGGTGCGTGTGCCGGCCGAGGTGTGATGAGACCCATAGGCAATGGTAGGGGTGGTGACTTGGCGCATATCTTGCTGTTGCCTGCTTAAGAGCAGGTGGACGAGCCACCAGCGGACATGGTTGCTCTGGCCAGAGCTTCTGATGTTAGGAAGAGTAAGTAGAGAAGAGGAGAAGAAAATGTTGGATATGTCAGTTTCATTACTTGCAGAGTAGCATAGCACCATATATAGTCATAGTCTAGGTTTGGATTCGAACCAGCTATAAGAGCACGTCTCTCTTTTTTCTAAAACTCAGCAATGTCTCTTAGCTGGTACACTAGCTTGTTCTGTATGCCTTCTCAAGTCTTTGATTTTCTTTCTCTCTTTTTTTGCGAGGAAGGAAGGAGCAAAAAATTGAGGGTTCCTGGGACTCGAACCCAAGACGTCTCGGTTGAAAACGAAGGGTGCTAGTCACTTATGTGGCGAACGTTCCCTGGGAGGAGGACGCCAGACAAACGCATTTTCCTCACAGTTTTAGTTGCATCGCAAGATCGAACGGTCGCAGTTTCGGGAATGTTATCAGGCGAACAAGGCCGGTTTTCTTTTCTTCCAATATATAAAAAGTATGTTAGGTGTCGGCTTAGTCAACAAATGATTGTGCCAACCTTGACCGTAGTATTGACATTGAACGCCTGCCGTGTTTCTTCAGTGTCTTCTTCCTCCATCCACCAAAGCCAAATCAGCGCCGGCAGTATCGCCTGCTCCCGCCTCCCACGGCTGGCTATGCTGCTGCGCACACATCGTGGACACATCGCACCCTAAAACTCTACGCATCTGCCCCGACTCCTGTTCGTTTCCGTCCGAGGCCTCACCATCGTCATCCGCCTTGGTTCGCTCACGACGACGCCACCCTCCGGTGTTGTCAACATGGTCAACAACTGTGAGGAATAAGGAGATTACTGTACATTGTGAGGATGACAGTAGGGACCCACCAGGATCATGGCAGTAGGCAAGCAAGTGTCTCCTATATTACAAGAAATATAGGGTTCCTCCTGATGGTTTCCTGACATCTTGGTCGCACGCCACTGTCAAAGTAGTCAATAAGCGAGATAACTGCAGAAGGAGGGGCAGACACCTGGGACCCAGCAGCGCGCGTAGTATTTTTTCGGATGGAGAAGGGTATCAACTAGGTTGTGCGGGAGCTCTGGCCCGTCCAGCCCAGGCTTTTATTTCATATGTTTACCACATGACCAACCCAGTATTTTTTCCTTTCTGAAAATGGCTAGCCCAGCTATTTTGTTTTTTTGCAGAATAACCAACGTAGGCCTACTTGCTTTACTACGCCCTGCTGGGCCGATAATCTTTCAAGATGAGGAGGGATGCATTCAGGCTTACTCAGAAAATGGGCTATAAGTAATAAGAACTAGGCTATAAGTAATAATAAATGGGCTGTAAAATGAAAAAATACAGCAAACAGGCAATTAGTTCCATAATACTTTTTCTTTCGGATTTGGATATTATAAATTTCATTGGTTTTGTGCAGGTAAAATTTCACTGGATTTAAATTAAGGTATGTTTAGTTTTTAAATTAATTTGAATCTAGCTAGAAATTTCGGGATGTATGTTGTTTGGGACAGATTTGGCGGTTGACTTGTGGGTCTACTAGGTTGACGCGTACGCAAGGCTTTGTCAACTTATAGTCAACACATGATTCTATTAGCAGTGGTCGTTGGATGTCCATCTAACGGTTGTGGTGCTTCTTCAATATCTGATCTTCTTGCTCCAGCCGCCCAAACCAGCGCCGATGGGACTGCCTGCTCCCGCCTCCCGTGGTCGGATGTGCTACCAAACATGTCGCACAGCCCCACCCTACTCCATCGCTGGCCAGGCCATTCCTCTACTCACCCACACCTCCTGTTATTTTCTGGCGATGGCAGCCGAACTACTAAACCCTCATACTCCCCACCGCATGGGCAACCACTGCCGAGTCTTCCCTGTCTCCGGGTCGTTCCCTTCCTAGGCCTCGCCGTCGTCCACCGCCCTGGTGCTCTCGGCGCGGCGTGGTCAACGTTGTCAACGAACGACATCCATCAGAAGAGCACTGTATATGGAGAGGCTGACAGCTGGGTCCACGGCCGCACGCAAGGAAGTGCCTCCTTATTACGCACAAAATAATGATTCCTCTACTTGACGACAGGGACCCACCGGAAGGGCATTTGTATTTCGCAAAAAATGTTCCTCCCGCTGACAGCTCGGACCCACCAGCTATATCTTCGCACGGAAGGAAATGCCTCCTTATTACACACACAAAAATTAATACTCCCTCTGCTATGTGGGACCCACCATAGTTGGAGGCTGACTTATGGGCCTACTGACGCGGACGGAGGGCTTTGTCAACTTAGTCAATATGAATGATTCTAACAGAAGTGATCGTACGATTTCCATCCAACGGCCGTAGTGTTTCTTCAACATCAGGTCTTCTTGCTCCAGCCGCCCAAACCAGCGCCGGTCGTGCCGCCTGCTTCTGCCTCCCCTGGCCGGCTCTGCCGCCGCACAGGCCTGTCCGCCCCAACCTCTGGCTAGGCCATCCCTCTACTAACCCACAACCCCTGTTATTCTGCGGTGACGGCAGCCTCACACCGCAGTCAAACCAGTCAACCATCATACTCCTCTCCGCGTGGTCATCCACTGCCGCGTCTTCCAAGGTCCCGCGTCATCTCCTTCCTAGGCCTCACCGTCATCCACCGCCTTGGTGCTCTCGGCACGGCATGGTCAATGTGTCAAGGAACGACTTCCGTCGGAAGAGTACTGTACGTGAAGAGGCTGACAGATGGGTCCACGGCCGCAGCAAGGAAGTGCCTCCTTATTACACACAAAATAATGATTCCACCACCTGACAGCAGGGACCCACCGGACGAGCACCGTATTTCATGAGAAAAATGTTCCCCCCTAACTGATGGGACCCACCAGCTACATCTTTGCACCTAAGGAAGTGCGTCCATATTACTGGCAAAAAATGGTTCTCCCCCCTGACCGCTGGGACCCACCATCTATATCTTCGCGTGCAAGGAAGTGCCTCCTTACCTCCCTAATAGCTGAAATCCATCTGGTCGAACCGTACATAGGGTTGTCTGTCTGGTCGCAAACGTGTATGTACATAGTGGTCGATCGGTTTATCTGCAGGCTGCAGTGATGAACCGTGGCCGAGTAAGGAAGGGCACGTGTCGTAGTAGAGGCGCGGAAGAGAGGGTTTGCCGAAGAAGAAGGCCTTTCCATGATGTGGAAGTGGTGGTGAGTAGGAAATTGAGAAGAACAATACCAAAGTTACCTTTTCCGAAAATTATGGATGTATCAAGTACGATCCCACGTGATGCTATAATAGTGGAATTGGTACTAGGTTTTGTTTCTCACACCTACACACACAAAAGGCTTTGTGAGGATCTCGGTTAGGATGTGGCATGAATAATTCAAGAAAATGATTGTCAAGATGTTGAAAAGGTTGAAAAGATGCACAAATCGCAAGTAAGACAAATAGATCAAACCCAATGATATCACTAGGAACACACATACGGAAGATAGAAGGGATCCGCACAACCAAGGGGCGAGCTCAAGATAGAACCACAGAAATGCTCTTGTTGCACGGATACTAGAGAGATACTAGCTCGATTGCACTAATGGGCTAGATACACTAGTGCACCAACCTAATAGAGAAATGAGTCGTCTCACTATCCCAAGTGTGCTTATGTAGTTATGAACCTTGATGATGAACTAGGTGAATGATATGCAAAAGGCTCAATGATTTGCTTACAAGCTCTTGCTTTTCTTCTCTTTTGCTTAAAAGCTTTTTCTTCTTTCTCTCTCTCTTATTTTTGACTATGCCACAATGCTTGCTATACGAGCCGTGATATGAGGTAACAAGTAGTATATGCACGGGAGGGACGTAACACTAATGGTGCACTAAGGCGTGGCCCGGGAATACTCAACAAGCTAGTCTCAATGGGTAAGCTACGCAAAAGAGGCTCGAGGCTATCAAGGTAATGGCAAGTGTAGCACAAAGGCGTGGCCCGGCAATACTCAACAAGCTAGTCTCAATGGGTAAGCTACGAAAAAGAGGCTCGAGGCTATCAAGGTAATGGCAAGTGTAGCACAAAGGCGTCGTCGAGGTTACCGTCCTTGCTTATGGTTGGTATGAAGATGATGTTGTCGAGGACGATGTGGAGTCCAAGTTGATGGTCGATTAGCGGTGATGATGACGTCCAATTGTGCCTAAGTAGCCGAAATGCCTTGGGACACGAAGGAAACCCCAACCCAAAACTCAAAGAACCACGGGAAATATTGCAGAAGAACATGAGTGGTGGTGGGGTGAAGAAATGATGCAAAATTGGGATGGCCAAAAGTTTCTGTGAGGGTCGTGCGCACGGGGTCTGTGAGGCCCGCGTGCACGGGGAGTCCTGATGGCTCGTTTGCACAGGGTGTGCGGGTGGCAGGTGATCTTGGCTGACTTCATGGGTAAAACCCAAAATTAGCCTAGATTATGTCATGGGGTGGTTGTGGGATGTGGTGGAGGGGTAGATCCAGTTGCCAAACAAGAATTTCGTGGACCAAATCAAACAATTTGCAAGAAAAATTTTGGGGCTATTTTGGTGGGGATTTTCGGATTGGACGAAAACACAACAAAAACAAGCTATAAATGGCGGGTAGGTACTCCAAGATGTGAATCAACCTTGCTCATGATACCAAGATGATGTAGGGTGGAACCCTAAGAGGGATCTTTCCACACTTGTATGGTGAAAAGAGGATGAACACAAAGAACACAAAGAGGAATTCACTCCAACAAAACCCAATTACATATCCACCAGAATATCAAACACATAGATCCACAAGAATACATGAACAATCCAAGGAAACAAGCACTAGGTAAAGGTTCTTCCCACTCCTAGAGGAGGTGAGGTCTTGATGATAGTCTTCTCCTTATGGAGGTCTTGAAATCCATAAGGATTTTACCCTAGAGGGGTCTTGATCCACAAGAGGGAAGGAGCAAAGCTCGCAATATCTCACATATACTTTGCTGACCCTAAACATAACCCTGGGTACGAAATATATAGGCTTGGGGTCGGAGTGGAAGAAGAGCAGTAGAAATGCATATCATAGCCGTCCATCCAGGGAGGGCCCGTGCGCACGGGGGTCCCGTGGGCATGGTACAGGCCCGTGGGCACGGGGTCGCTCCAGCGCCACTTCTTGTGTAGCCCGTGGGCACAGGGTCTAGAGGGCCCGTGCGCATGGGGCTGCCTGGGACTTTCTGTCTAGTTCCTGTTGGCCTTGTTCTTCCTCCTCGGTGAATTCGGGCACTTCTCCTTGGCTGTGGTGATGTTCGACAGCTGCTTGGGGAGGATCCTCTTCGTACCTAATGAGACATAGAGTATTTTGGTGAGGTAGCAACCAAGTTCCACTTGTATCCATATGCATGTCACTAGGAAGGAGTTCACCTTGGTTTGTATTGCACGTGCTCTAGCTCTTGTCATGGGTCCAATTGGGGCTTGATGTGTTGATGTAGAGTCCAAGGGGATGATTGCCGGATGCTCTGCGTCATGGTTTAACAGAATCATACATGTCTACGATCCCCAAAAATCATATGTATGGCTACCCCTAAGAATCCATGGGTAGGGCATACAAGCTGCTAAGCTTGAGTTAAACATGACAATCCAAGTGCTCAGCCTATTCTTCCAAGGCCCAAGGTAGTGCATCTCTATCCTAAGGGAACACATCGTATGCCACTCCAAGATCGTGTTTCCTTCCTATGAATCGAATGCAACATCCCATTTACTTCCATCAACCACTACATAATCCATTAATTCTACAAATCTGATGTCTACGGTGTTCCCCGCGATCTCCTAAAGTCCCTATGATACCCAAATACTTGGAAGGGCTAACTCTACTATAGTAAGTCCACCAATTTCATTCATCGGGGTCAAGTAAACTCCAAGGTCATGCTTATATAGATACCTAAATCAATTCCGACATTTAATCCAATCACCTAGTATATTGTCCACCGAGAAACATGATATCATGATCGAGATCATGAGCCTAAATCCAATTTACTCCGAACCACATAGACATACTTATTATTTATACTCAACTAGATTCACTTATTAAATCCAAATTTCATATCCAACGAGAATTTCTACACTTTCCCCTCAAGTCATTATCGTAATATCAACTATCTTCTATCAATATCCCGGGCTAGGTCAAATCCTTGTACCTCCAAAATTTCAGCTTGTGATCATAATTTGTCCTACTGAATCCAATTTACTTAGGGTAATGTAGGCTATGCCATTCTATTGACGTGATCCCACCAAGTTCATCTGCCATCATGAAAGCCTCATAATCCAACAATTAGTCTCATATAATTCCTCAAAGTCGTGGATATAATCTCATCAAGTCATTTGTCATTTATTCATATTTCCTCAAATTTGTCTTTCCTATGGCATCGTCAGTTCTTGTGCTATATTAGGATGACAATGGGCTTGCTCACTTTGTTCACTAGTTTCATAATGAACCTTGTGTTGTGCAAGGTTACGGAGGCTTAACTGGTTTTTCTTGCAATTCGCTGGGTTAAGCTCATGGTTAAGGATTCGAGCTGGGGTATCTCATGAAGTCTCGAAGGGTCTAGGAGATGGGTTCTAGTCTGGAGGGTTAAACATAACTCTATGGGGTTTCACTTGGTCGCGGAGGTCGTAGCAAAAGTGATGCGGAGCATCCCAAGGTCATCCCCATGGACATACCGTCGACTCACCAAGTGCCCAAAGGACCAATGACACGAGCCCGTGCAGGAGCTCTCGAAGCCGAGGTGAACTCGCTCTTTATCAATTTCCTCCCGAGTCGCATGGGACATGGCTTCTACCCTCATTATAAACTCTATGCATACTCAGGTACTTGGATGAAGGCCACGGGACAGTTCTGCACAGTGGACAAGGTGGCCAGATCGACAAGTGCTTGGAACAAGAAGAAGTGCGGCTGAAGACGCTACAGGCACCGGACGTTCGGCCCCTACCGGACGACCGGTCACCACCAGGCATCGGACGTCCGACGGTCACCGAACGACCGGCAACTCCCAGATGATCGGACGACCGGAGGCCACCGGACGTCCGTGACACCGACTACAGAGCGTAATTAGCGGAAATCCGAGGATTCTTGGACGTCCGGTCCCTCCCGAGCCACCGGACGTCCGGTGACCCAGCAGACGTCCGACCCGACGGCGTCACCAAATGTAATATATACTCGTTGACTTCCTTCGTCCTGGGTAGCTTTGTGATACCTGATAACTCATCCAAAACCTTAGTGGTTCCTCTCCTACGAGACCGCGGCTTCCTCGGAGAAGATCCACCGGATTCAAGACCTCCTTTACGGAGAAGCAAATCAAGACCTCCTTTACGGAGAAGCAAATCAAGACCTCCTTTACGGAGATGACTACCGCCACTTGTATCGTCCTTAGTTGATCGTGTATCATGTAATGCACTTTGTGTACTCGGACCTAGCATTTGTGTGACCTAAACGTGTTGATTTGAGTGTTTTCTTCTTGTCCCTCTTGTGTTTTTCCTCGTGCCTCACGTGTTCATCCTTGGGATCCCTTCTTTTCGTGAAAGATCGGCCACTTAGGGTTCCACCCTACATCATTATGGTATTAAGAGCCACGGTTTCTCATGAAATTGGAGCCCCTACTCGTGTTTTCTAGCTTGTTTTTGTTGTGTTCTTCCCAATTTCGAAAATTCCCCACCAAAAATAGCCCCAAATTTTTTTTGTGATCTGTTGATTTGGCAAGATTTTGTTGAATTTGTTCCATGGATTTGCTGTGTCACGAGTGGATCTCGAGTTTCCCCACCTTTTCCCCAATTTTCTTCCGCAAATTCGGCCAAGTTTGACCAATTTGTCCACGGATACCTCGAACCCGAGCCCAGACCAACCGGACGACCGGTGTTTTACCGGACGTCCAACCACCCGCGAAGCACCGGACGTCCGTCACCCACCGGATGACCGAAACATCCTATACAGACGTTTTTACCGGATTTCCGAGACCTACCGGACGTCCGGCGACCGGACGACCGGCGATCCACCGGACGTCCGCTGAACCCTGACGAAGCTGAATTTATTCAGTTTTCTTCCACCTTCCGCAACCACTTACCCTTTCATACACCCACATCTACCTTATCACCACCACCATTGCGTAACCAAAATCACTACAGTCTTACCTCCTTGTGTCTTGGGTCATTTGAGTTGTGGTTTTCCCGTTTCCTTGTGTGTTTTGGCTATTTGGAACGAAATGACATCGACAAGACCACCTCTCAATCTCGACAAGGATGGTAACATCAACGACGCTTTGTCATTCCACCTTGCAATTGCATTGTCACCCCTATAGACCATTTTTGCGTAGCTTTCCCATCGAGACTAGCCATTTGAGTATTGTCGGGCCACGACACTTGTGCACATTAGTGATAGTCATAGATATTGCATACTATATCATCATATCTCCGTGTGACACAAGAGTGATCCGCATACACAATAGCTACCTTGATCCAAGAAGCATGCATAAATGGCCAAAGAAAGAGCTCACAACCTTTTAAGCAAAAGAGCCACCCAAAGCTTATAAGCAAAAGGAAAATAGCAGCATACGCCTTGCATCAAAAGAGATCATATGAGATAGCAATACATCATCTTGTGCTTAAGCATCGGCACATCATACACTCATAGCATACTTGTGATAGGAAGTCGTTACGTTTGCCTCTTATAGGTCGTGTACAAGTGCGTATCCGCCTATTAAGCAATCGGTTAGCGTCTCTCTAGTGTTGTGCAACGAGAGCATTTTCCGTGGATTCCACATTTTCGCTCACCCTTGGTTGCACAACCACACTTATTTATCCGTGTGTGTGTTCCGCGTGCTACTTATTGCTTGTGATCTACTTGTTGCATGAGCAAATTGTGAATCATTTTCAACATCATTGAGTCACTTTGACAATTGCATTGAATTTGTGCCACCATCCTAACCAAGCTCCTCTCAAAGCTTTACTTGTGTAGGTGTGAGAATCGACACGAAGTGGTACCAATAGTGCTATTTCCGGGTTACATTATTGAGTGATCATTGATCCATTTTCAACTTCGGTCAAGGTACATTTGGTATTGTCTTCTCCTTTCTCCGACTCACACTCTTGCTTGCAAGGATGGATAGGCCAAGTACATCTTCAAACCCGCTCTTCGATGATCCTCAAGAATCGAACAACTACGTCACCAAACTACATCTCTTCGGCGCCAACGAGCTCTACATGAAGAAAGTGAAGCTATGCGAGAGCACATTGAGCAAGTCGCCGCCGACGAGCGACAATTTGAAGCAAGAACAAGAGAGCAATTCGACATCATCAACACCAACATGTCTACTCAATTCGACGAGCTACGGACTTTGATAGTCAACCGACGTTCTTCTTCCACATCTTCCCATAGACGAAGCCGCTCAAGTCGACATACCGACTCCACGGAAGCCTCAACTACCCCTACATCAAACACTCTTCATCAAGCCGCACGTCAAGCTCGACATGACAACCGGAACCCCCTTCACGACAAAAGCTCCCAAGAGCTATTTGAAGAGCAAGAAAGTCGGCATCGTCAAAACCAAGCTACACTTGACCAAGCGCAAGAACGACAATGACCACCAATAACAACAAGAGCGAGCGCGTCAACATCAAGAAGAACAAGATGCCGAAGCTCATCGTCAAGCACAACACTGCCGAGAAGCTCAAGCTCTTGAGGCGCAACGAGCATTACGTGATTCACATTGCAATCTGGCAGCTCACGCTCAACACACTCGTCAAGAAGAGGATTTCCTTCGCGATGAGATGCAAGAGAGGCGCCACCAAGCAAGAACGCAAGACGAAGTCCCTCCTCAAGCGCGACAAGAGCAACAACCTCAACAAGAACAACAAGCTCGACAAGTACACCATGACAATGAACATCTACTCCGCCAAGAGAAACATGTGATTGACAATCGTCCAAATCAAGAATGCCCTCCCAATAGGCAATCAGACAATGAAGAGCATCGCTATGGCAAGCTTAAGTTCACCATGCCAAAGTTTTCCGGAAGCATTGATCCCGAAGACTACCTATCATGGGCATTGAAAGTTGATAAGATCTTCCGCTTACACAACTTTGATGAAGAAAAGAAGATTGCAATGGCCTCCCTTGAGTTCCAAGACTATGTTCTCATTTGGTGGGAGCAAATCATAGAGAGAAGAGAAGCAAAAGGCGAACCTCCTATCACTACTTGGGCTCAAATGAAGGAAGTCATGGGAGCACGCTTCGTGCCAACACACTACAACCGCGATTTGTTCAAGAAGCTACAACTCCTCAAGCAAGGTACCAACTCCGTTGAAGAGTACTACAAGGAAATGGAGATTGCCATGATAAGAGCCAACATCACGGAAGATGAAGAACAAACGATGGCGAGATTCTTGAATGGACTCAACTATCCTATCAAGAAGATTGCAGACTTCCAACCCTACACAACCCTCCTCGAGCTTGTACACCAAGCAACCAAAGCGGAGCGACAAGTTCAAGAGGACTACAAGTACTCCAAGTTCAACTCCAAGAACTTCGGCTCCTACAACCAAGCTTCAACGACTTCGGCTACTCCTACCTCTACCAAGCCATCTACAACCTTCGGTGACAAGTCAAGCTACAAGAATACGATTACATCAAGTCGTCCACCTTCTACAAACAACTTCAAGCCAAGAGCTTCATCATCTACAACTCAAACCGAGGATAACTCCAAGACTAGTTCCATCAAGTGTTTAAAATGCCAAGGGCGCGGCCACAAGTCATTTGAGTGCAAGATCGTTCGCACAATGATCATCAATGATGACGGATCCTATAACTCAATGAGCGACGATGAGATGGAAGCCCTTGAACATGTAGCTATGCATCGCCAAGTGAATGAAGATGAAGACAATCAAGTGTTTTGCGACAATGACTCGAGTCCCAATCTCGTTGTTTCCAAGGTCTTGACACTACAACATCAACAAGATGACAACCAACGATGTCACATTTTCCATACCAAGGCCGGCATCAATGGACGCTCCGTCAAGGTTACCATCGATGCAGGAAGTTGTCATAACTTGGCAAGCGAAGAGCTATGCGACAAGCTCCATTTGGTCAAGACGAAGCACCCTCATCCCTACATGGTCCAATGGCTTAACAACGCCGGAATTCTTCGAGTCGAGCACACAGTGCAAGTCACCTTCAATATAGGCGCCTACGAGGACACACTTGAGTGTGATGTGGTCCCTATGTCCGTGTGCCACCTTCTACTTGGACGACCATGGCAATACGATCGTGGAGTCACACATAATGGACGGACCAACCACTATAGCTTCAAGATGAAAGGCAAGGAATTTGTGCTACGTCCAATGTTACCAAGTCAAGTAGCCGCCGACAAACACTTACCTACCAACCATCGTGGAGATAATGGTGAGAGAGTGAGCCACCAAAAAGTGAGTGAGAGCCACAAGCCAAATATGAGCGACTCCACGATGAGCGAAAAGAAGCAACTAGCGCTATTTGCCACCAAAAGTGAGATGAGAGAAGTGTGTGAGAACCCCTCGAGTGTCTTTCACCTTGTGCTTTTATGCAAAGGGGAAGCCAAACCTACTAATACTTCACCACCTCTACCTTTAGTGTTGTCTCAATTGTTGCGGGAATTCTCGGACGTCTTTCCAGATGAGCTACCTCTAGGTCTACCTCCACTTCTCGGCATCAAACACTGCATCAACCTCATACCCGGCGCACCACTTCCAAACAAGGCTCCTTACCGCGTCAACCCCGAGGAAACCAAGGAGATACAAAGGCAAGTAAAACAACTCATCGACAAAGGTCATGTACGTGAAAGCTTGAGCCCTTGTGTCGTTCCGGTTATTCTCGTGCCTAAGAAAGATGGAAGTTTTCGCATGTGCTCTGATTGTCGCCCGATAAATGCTATCATCGTTAGATACCGTCACCCTATCCCACGCTTAGACGACATGCTTGATGAATTGTGTGGTGCCACCATCTTTTAGAAAATCTTAAAAGTGGTTATTACCAAATTCGCATTCAAGAGGGTGATGAGTGGAAAACGGCTTTCAAAACCAAATTTGGGTTATATGAGTGGTTGGTCATGCCAATGGGTTTATCGGAAGCGCCCGGTTCATTTATGCGTCTTATGCATTTCGTTCTCCGACCCGACATAGGCGTCTTTGTAGTGGTTTATTTTGATGACATCCTCGTTTTTAGCACGTCGCTTGAGGACCATGTGACACACATCCGTATGGTTTTACAAACCCTTCGGAAAGAGCACTTATATGCTAACATGGATAAATGCACTTTTGGATTTTGACAAGGTCGTTTTCCTAGGATTTGTTGTTTCTTCCCAAGGTGTTCACGTTGATGAAACTAAAATTCAATCAATTAAAACTTGGCCACAACCAACGAATCTCCAACAAGTGCGTAGCTTTCTTGGTTTAGCCGGTTTCTATCGACGTTTTGTGAAGGACTTTAGCACCATTGATATGCCTCTACACGCCTTAAGCAGGAAGAATGCACCCTTCATTTGGGGTCCTTTGCAAGACACCGTGTTCAATGAGCTAAAAAGCTTGCTTACACACGCACCACTTCTTGCCCTACCAAATTTTGACAAACCTTTTGAGATTCATTGTGACGCTAGAGGTATCGGCATAGGTGGCGTGCTAATGCAAGAAAAACGCCCAATTGCGTACTTTAGCGAGAAGCTATCCGGAGCGCAACTTAACTACCCCATTTATGATAAAGAGCTCTATGCCTTGGTGACAGTTTTGTGTGTTTGGGAACATTTCCTTAGACCTCATGAACTCGTTATTCATACGGACCATGAGACGCTCAAGTATCTCAAGGGTCAAACTAAGTTGAACAAGCGTCATGCTAAGTGGAGTGAGTTCATCGAGTCTTTTCCCTATGTCATCAAATACATCAAAGGCAAAGAGAATGTTGTGGCGGATGCGCTTTCCCGCAAATGCATGCTTGTTACACAACTTGAGTTGAATGTTATTGGCTTTGAGCACATCAAAGATTTATATGAGCATGATCCTTTCTTCTCACATCCTTATGCTAAGTGTTTGACTCACACTTCTTGGGAACATTACTACATCAAGGATGGATATCTTATGAGAGCTAACAAACTTTGCATTCCTGAGTCTTCGCTTCGTTTGCTCCTTTTGCAGGAATCTCATGGAGGAGGACTCATGGGACACTTTGGATGCGACAAGACATTTGCTACGCTCTCCAAGAACTACTTTTCGCCCAAGATGCTACGTGACGTCTCATGCCTCACCAACCGATGCTCTACATGCCGCAAAGCTAAGTCAAAAGCTCAATATCATGGACTTTACATGCCACTTCCTATTCCATACCATCCATGGGAAGACATAAGCATGGACTTTATACTTGGATTGCCTAGGACTCAAAATGGAAAATATTCCGTGTTTGTTGTCGTGGGTAGATTCTCTAAAATGGCTCATTTCATCCCTTGTAACAAGATCGACGATGCTTCACATGTTGCAAATCTCTTTTGTAGGAAAATCATTCGTCTACATGGAGTACCCAAGACGATCGTGTCGGACCGGGACATCAAGTTCTTGAGCTACTTTTGGAAGACTCTATGCGCCAAACTCGGCATCAAGCTCCTTTTCTCCTCGGCATGTCATCCACAAACCGACGGCCAAACGGAGGTGACGCACCGCACACTTTCGACGCTTCTTCGCATGTTGATCAAGAAGAACATCAAGGAATGGGAGCAATGCTTGCCCATCGCCGAGTACGCCTACAACCGCGCAAGACATTCGACTACCGGCAAGTCCCCCTTTGAGGTCGTCTACGGCTTCAACACGTTGTCCCCATTCGACATCCTACTTCTACCTCTACAAGAACGCATCAACATGGACGCAAGTGCATGAGCAAGCTATCTCAAGAAGGTGCACGAAGATACAAGGGCTACGATCGAGCGACAAGTCCATCGCCTCACCACCAAGCTCAACGTCAACAAGGCATCGATGGTGTTCCAACCGCGATATCTCGTATGGCTTCTTCTTCGAAAGGACCGCTTCCCCAACGAACGCAAGTCCAAACTACTACCTCGGGCCGATGGACCTTTCAAGGTGCTAGCACGCTACAACAACAACGCCTACAAGATCGATATTCCACGAGACAAGTACAACATGAGAAATACCTTCAATATCAAGGACCTATCTCCTTTGCGTGGTGATGAAGATTTCGATCCGAGGTCGAATCTTTCCCAAGGGAGGGGAGATGATGCAGAGCATCCCAAGGTCATCCCCATGGACATACCGTCGACTCACCAAGTGCCCAAAGGACCAATGACACGAGCCCATGCAAGAGCTCTCGAAGCCGAGGTGAACTCACTTCTTTATCAATTTCCTCTCGAGTCGCATGGGACATGGCTTCTACCCTCATCAGAAACTCTATGCATACTCAGGTACTTGGATGAAGGCCACGGGACAGCTCTGCACAGTGGACAAGGCGGCGGGATCGACAAGCGCTTGGAACTAGAAGAAGTGCGGGTGAAGACGCTACAAGCACCGGACGTCCGGCCCCTATCGGACGACCGGTCACCCCAGGCAACGGACGTCCTACGATCACCGGACGACCGGCGACTCCCAGACGACCAGACGACCAGAGGCCACCGGATGTCCGTGATACCGACTACAAAGCGTAATTAGCGGAAATCCAAGGATTATCGGATGTCCGGTCCCTCCCGAGCCACCGGACGTCTGGTAACCCAGCAGACGTCCGACCCGACGGCGTCACCCCATGTAATATATACTCGTTGACTTCCTTCGTCCTGGGTACCTTTGTGATAGCTCATCCAAAACCTTAGTGGTTCCTCTCCTACGAGACCGCGGCCTCCTCGGAGAAGATCCACCTGATTCAAGACCTCCTTTACGGGGAAGAACATCAAGACCTCCTCACCGAGATGACTACTGCCACTTGTATCGTCCTTAGCTCATCGTGTATCGTGTATCGCACTTTGTGTACCCGGACCTAGCATTTGTGTGACCTAAACGTGTTGATTTGAGTGTTTTCTTCTTGTCCCTCTTGTGTTTCTCCTCGTGCCTCACGTGTTCATCCTTGGGATCCCTTCTTTTCGTGAAAGATCGGCCACTTAGGGTTCCACCCTACATCAAAAAGTATTCAGCGCCTATTGGCTGCTGAGGTGAAATCCTTGGTGCATCTTGTCTTGTCGGTCTTTAGTTGAGGGTAGAGATGAGAGGGAAAAGTAGCATAGAGGAGGAGAATGCCTAAAGGGGGTTCTATAGTGCAAGTGAGAACAAACAAGTGTCGTAAAGTCCACACACATTCATTAAGATAAAATAGGTGATATAGTCGCGTACATGCTGCCCAAAGCAAAAGTGCGACTTATATCGAAACACAAACAAATAAGAATAGGCAACACACAACATGGTTTCATTTGAACCATCACATGGACTCGACTTTGCATAAGGGGTACACGTCTCATCCAACCCTAGGGGTTCTCGGACTCGACAGTCGTGCTTGCTTCATTTCTCGAGGATTCAGGCCTTCAGTCTTCAGCTTGTAGGCTCTCTGGTGGTGCTAGTGGGTATGCGATAGTCGGCTGCTTGTTGGGATAGAACCTTTTGATATGCCCGAGTTCACCACACCCGTGACATGTGACGGAAGCAAAGAGGTTGTTATCCAGTCTTGGGTCATATTGTTGGTGGCCTGACGATGGTCCTCCACGAGGTGGATATGGAAATCTATGCCTTCTTCGCGGTGTTCGGTTGCGAGCTCCCTGAAGTTCTTCAATCCATTGCTTCTGATTGGCTATGTAGACTTGTAGGGTAGTGATTTGTTGTTCCCGCTCAATCACCTTCTTTCTCGAGGCAGTGGAGGTGTAGAAGTGAAGGAAAATCCTGGCGGGACTTGGGGAATTCTTTGGTGAGGCCACATAGAAGATAATCGACCGTGTGGGCGAAGCGGATCTGGAGCTTGAGGGTTGGGTCTTCTTCTCCTATGGAAATCATTGCTTGAGATGTGGTTCCTGATCCACTTTTGCTGGGTAGGTAACATGTGGCTTGACCTTCCTTGATCTCCGGGAGGAGGTCTCAAAGGCGGAGAAGGGCTTCGTAGGCTACTTGCTGAATGGCCAAGTTCTGAGTTGGCATAGGTGGTCCGGCAAAGAACCAGCCTTGAGGTGAGGTCTTGGCAGGTACAATCACTTTGGCATAGAACTCTATTTTGAACTCGCCATTATCCAGTTTGTGCAGGGTGTACATCGGCTCCGGAGGATAGTGGCATTGCTGGAGGCAGTCCCTTAGGAGTGGTGGAAATCCGGTCATGAGGGAACAATCAAAAATTATAGATACGTTGGAGACGTATCAAATTACTTCATTGTGATATCTGGACATCACCAATAGAAAGTGTATCTGGTTATAAGTATTATCTCATGATTCTTGATGATTTTACTCATTATGTTTGGACTTTTCCTTTACGCAACAAATCCGACGTTCATAATATATTCATTAACTTTCAACGCTATGTCTCGGTCCACTTTTTCCTCCCTATAAGATTCATCCAATGTGATAATGGTCGTGAATTTGACAACTTTAAAAATAGAAATTTCTTTCTACAATATGGAATTCTCTTACGTTTCTCATGTCCTTATACCTCCCCTCAAAATGCTAAAGCCGAGCGTTCACTTCGCACTCTTAATGACATCATTCGCACTCTGCTTAGTCAATCTTCTATGCCATCGATGTTCTGGGCAGAGGCACTCCACACGGCCACATATTTCCTCAATATTCGTCCATCTAAAGTTAACCCACAAACTACTCCTCACTTCTGTTTATTTCTCTCTCCTCCAAATTACTCCGATGTTCGCGTCTTCGGTTGTCTTTGTTTTCCAAACTCCTACTCCACGTCTCCTAACAAACTTTCCTCGCGCTCTATCCCGTGTGTCCATCTAGGTTTTTCTGACGAGCACAAAGATTATCGTTCTCTAGATCTTGTTAGTGGCCGTATTCATGAAGGAAATATGCCCTAGAGGCAATAATAAAGATGTTATTTGTATTTCCTTATATCATGATAAATGTCTTTTATTCATGCTAGAATTGTATTAACCAGAAACTTAGTACATGTGTGAATGCATAGACAAAACAGTATGTCCCTAGTATGCCTCTACTAGACTAGCTCATTGATTAAAGATGGTTTTGTTTCTAGGCCATAGACATGAGTTGTCATTTGATCAACGGGATCACATCATTAGGAGAATGATGTGATGGAAAAGACCCATCCGTTAGCTTAGCACTATGATCGTTTAGTTTTACTGCTATTGCTTTCTTCATGACTTATACATGTTCCTATGACTATGAGATTATGCAACTCCCGTATACCGGAGGAACACCTTGTGTGCTATCAAACGTCACAGCGTAACTGGGTGATCATAAAGATACTCTACAGGTGTCTCCGAAGGTGTTCGTGGTGTTGGCATAGATCAAGAGGATTTGTCACTCCGAGTGTCGGAGAGGTATCTCTGGGCCCTCTCGGTAATACACATCATAATAAGCCTTGCAAGCATATGACTAATGAGTTAGTCACGAGATGATGTATTACGGAACGAGTAAAGAGACTTGCTGGTAACGAGATTGAACTAGGTATTGAGATACCGACGATCGAATCTCGGGCAAGTAACATACCGATGACAAAAGGAACAACGTATATTGTTATGCGGTTTGACCAATAAAGATCTTCGTAGAATATGTAGGAGCCAATATGAGCATCCAGGTTCCGCTATTGGTTATTGACCGGAGACGTGTCTCGGTCATGTCTACATAGTTCTCGAACTCGTAGGGTCTGCACGCTTAAAGTTTCGATGACGGTTTATGAGTTTTGATGTACCGAAGGTTGTTCGGAGTCCCGGATATGATCACGGACATGACGAGAAGTATCGAAATGGTTGAGACATAAAAATTGATATATTGGACGACTATATTCGGACATCGGGATGGTTCCGCGGGTTATCGGATATATACCGGAGTACCGGGGGGTTACCGGAACCCCCCAGGAGGTTATTGGGCCTCATGGGCCCAATTGGTAAAGGAGGAGAGGCGGCCAAGGGGCAGCCGCCCCCCCCCCAGTCCGAATTGGACAAGGAGGTGGGGCGGCGCCCCCCCTTCCTTTCCTTCTCTCTCCTTCTCTCTCCTTCCTTCTCCACTCCTAATCCAACAAGGAAAAGGGAGGGAGTCCTACTCCCGGTAGGAGTAGGACTCCTCCTGGCACACCCTCCTGGCCGGCCGCCTCTCCCACCCTTGCTCCTTTATATACGGGGGCAGGGGGCACCCTAGAGACACAACAATTGATTTGATCTTTCAGCCGTGTGTGGTGCCCCCCTCCACCATAGTCCACCTCGATAATACTGTAGCGGTGCTTAGGCGAAGCCCTTCGTCAGTAGAACATCATCGTCGTCACCACGCCATTATGCTGACGAAACTCTCCCTCAACACTCGGCTGGATCTGAGTTCGAGGGACGTCATTGGGCTGAACGTGTGCTGAACTCGGAGGTGCCGTGCGTTCGGTACTTGATCGGTCGGATCGTGAAGACGTACGACTACATCAACTGCGTTGTTCTAACGCTTCCGCTTTCGGTCTACGAGGGTACGTAGACACACTCTCCCCTCTTGTTGCTATGCATGTAGTAGATAGATCTTGCGTGATCGTAGGAATTTTTTTGAAATACTACGTTCCCCAACAGTGGTATCAGAGCCAGGTCTATGCGTAGATGATATGCACAAGTAGAACATAAGTGAGTTGTGGACGATATAGTCATACTGCTTACCAGCATGTCATACTTTGGTTCGGCAGTATTGTGAGATGAAGCGGCCCGGACCGACATTACACGTACGCTTACGTGAGACTGGTTTCACCGTTATGAGCACTCGTTGCTTAAAGGTGACTGGCGGGTGTCTGTCTCTCTCACTTTAGCTGAATCGAGTGTGACTACGCCCTGTCCTTGTGAAGGTTAAAACAACACATACTTGACGAAAAATTGTTGTGGTTTTTGTATGCGTAGGTAAAAACAGTTCTTGCTAAGCCCGTAGCAGCCACGTAAAATTTGAAACAACAAAGTAGAGGACGTCTAACTTGTTTTTGCAGGGCATGTTGTGATGTGATATGGTCAAGACATGATGAGTTATACGTTATTGTATGAGACGATCATGTTTTGTAAAGTTATCGGCAACTGGCAGGAGCCATATGGTTGTCGCTTTATTGTATGAAATGCAGTCGTCGTGTAATTACTTTACTTTATCACTAAGCGGTAGCGATAGTCGTGAAAGAAATAGTTGGCGAGACGACAACGATGCTATGATGGAGATCAAGGTGACGTGCCGGTGACGAAGGTGATCATGACGGTGCTTTGGAGATGGAGATCAAAAGCACAAGATGATGATGGCCATATCATGTCACATATTTTGATTGCATGTGATGTTTATCTTATTATGCTTCTTATTTTGCTTAGTACGGCGGTAGCATTATAAGATGATCACTTACAAAATTTCAAGGTATAAGTGTTCTCCCTGAGTATGAACCATTGCGAAAGTTCGTCGTGCTGAGACACCACGTGATGATCGGGTGTGATAAGCTCTACGTTCAAATACAATGGGTGTAAGCCAGTTTTGCACACGCAGAATACTCGAGTTAAACTTGACGAGGCTAGCATATGCAGATATGTCATCGGAACACTGGAGACCGAAAGGTCGAGCGTGAATCATATAGTAGATATGATCAACATAAGATGTCACCATTGAAAACTACTCCATCTCATGTGATGATCGGACATGGTTTGGTTGATTTGGACCACGTGATCATTTAGATGCCTAGAGGGATGTCTATCTAAGTGGGAGTTCTTTAAGTAATATGATTAATTGAACTTTAATTTATCATGAACTTAGTCCTGATAGTTTTTTGCATATCTATGTTGTTATAGATCAATGGCCCGTGCTACCGTTCCTTTGAATTTTAATGCATTCCTAGAGAAAGTTAAGTTGAAAGATGATGGTAGCAATTACACGGACGGGGTCCGTAACTTGAGGATTATCCTCATTGCTGCACAGAAGAATTATGTCCTTGAAGCACCGCTAGGTGACAAGCCCCCTCCCGCTAATGTAGACGCTTTGAGCGTCTGGCGGACGTGGTCTCATGACTACACGATAGTTCAGTGTGCCATGCTTTACGGCTTAGAACCGGGACTTCAAGGACGTTTTGAACGTTATGGAGCATATGAGATGTTCCAGGAGTTGAAGTTAATATTTCAAGCAAATGCCCGGATTGAGAAATATGAGATTTCCAATAAGTTCTATAGCTACAAGATGGAGGAGAATAGTTCTATCAGTGAACACTTGCTCAGAATGTCTGGGTACTACAATCATATGACTCAACTTGGTTGCAAAGTTGACGAGGATAGTGTTATTGATAGAGTTCTTCAATTACTGCCACCAAGCTATAAAGGCTTCGTGACGAACTATAATATGTAAGGGATGCAAAAGACAATTCCCGAGCTCTTCGCTATGCTCAAGGCTGCGGAGATAGAAATCAAAAAGGAGCATCAAGTGTTGATGTTTAACAAGACCACTAGTTTCAAGAAAAAGGGCAAGGGAAAGAAGGGGAACTTCAAGAAGAATAGCAAGACATTTGCTACTCCCGCGAAGAAACCCAAGTCTGGACCCAAGCCTGAAACAGAGTGCTTCTACTGCAAAGGGACTGGACACTGGAAGCGGAACTGCCCCAAGTATTTGGCGGATAAGAAGGATGGCAAGGTGAACAAAGGTATATGTGATGTACATGTTATTGATGTGTACCTTACTAATGCTCATAGTAGTACCTGGGTATTTGATACTGGTTCGGTTGCTAATATTTGTAACTCGAAACAGGGACTACGGATTAAACGAAGATTGGCTAAGGACGAGGTGACGATGCGCGTGGGAAATGGTTCCAAAGTCGATGTGATCGCCGTCGGCGCGCTACCTCTACATCTACCTTCGGGATTAGTTTTAGACCTGAATAATTGTTATTTGGTGCCAGCGTTAAGCATGAACATTATATCTGGATCTTGTTTGTTGCGAGACGGTTATTCATTTAAATCTGAGAATAATGATTGTTCTATTTTTATGAATAATATCATTTATAGTCATGCACCCTTGAAGAGTGGTCTATTCTTGTTGGATCTCGATCGTAGTGATACACATATTCATAATATTGAGGCCAAAAGATGCAAGGTTAATAATGATAGTGCAACTTATTTGTGGCACTGCCGTTTAGGTTATATTGGTGTAAAGCGCATGAAGAAACTCCATAGTGATGGACTTTTGGAATCACTTGATTATGAATCACTTGGTGCTTGCGAACCATGCCTCATGGGCAAGATGACTAAAACTCCGTTCTCCGGAACAATGGAGCGAGCAACAGATTTGTTGGAAATCATACATACTGATGTATGTGGACCGATGAGTGTTGACGCTCGCGGCGGCTATCGTTATTTTCTGACCTTCACTAATGATTTGAGTAGATATGGGTATATCTACTTGATGAAACACAAGTCTGAAACATTTGAAAAGTTCAAAGAATTTCAGAGTGAAGTAGAGAATCATCGTAACAAGAAAATAAAGTTTCTACGATCCGATCGTGGAGGTGAATATTTGAGTTACGAGTTTGGTCTTCATTTGAAACAATGTGGAATAGTTTCACAACTCATGCCACCCGGAACACCACAGCGTAATGGTGTGTCCGAACGTCGTAACCGTACCTATTAGATATGGTGCGGTCTATGATGTCTCTTACTGATTTACCACTATCATTTTGGGGTTATGCTTTTGAGACAGCTGCATTCACGTTAAATAGGGCAACATCTAAATCCGTTGAGACGACGCCTTATGAACTATGGTTTGGCAAGAAACCAAATTTGTCGTTTCTTAAAGTTTGGGGTTGCGATGCTTATGTGAAAAAGCTTCAACCTGATAAGCTCGAACCCAAGTCGGAGAAATGTGTCTTCATAGGATACCCAAAAGAGACTGTTGGGTACACCTTCTGTCAAAGATCCGAAGGCAAAATATTCGTTGTTAAGAATGGATCCTTTCTAGAGGAGTTTCTCTCGAAAGAAGTGATACAGGGTGGAACCCTAATCAGCAGATCTTTCACGTTTGGAGAGTATCCCACGACGAACACGAAGAACACGAGGCGGAAACGGGGGAAAACACGAGAGGAAACACACAAGAACAAGTCCAATCACACATCCACTAGACAATCAAACACACAAGATCACAAGATACATGAACAACAAAGGGAAAGATACATGGGTAGAGTTCATCTCCAAGAGGAGGCCTTGAATCCGTGAAGGATCTTCCCGTTAGGGGTCTTGAATCCAAGGTGGATCTTCTCCGTAGAGGGGCCGCGGTCTCTCTCGTGGAGTAGATCCGGTATGGATGAGCAAAGCTCTATCTCACATATGAGCTAAACCAATGCTAACCCTAAAATGGTGGAGGTGGAGGAGTTTATATAGTCTATGGCCACCAAGGGGTAAGTGAGGGGCGAAAGGGATACATGGGCCTCGGGCCCGAACACTGTACGCAGACAGGTGCCGGTCGTCCGCTGGACACCGGACGTCCGGTGGCTCGGGAGGGACCGGACGTCCGGTATCTTCTCGGACTTCCGGTATTTTGGTTCTGTTGTCGATGTCACGGACGTCCGGTGGCCTCCGGTCGTCTGGTCGCCTGGGACGCGTCGGACGTCCGGTAAACGCCGGTCGTCCGGAGCCTGTAGCTTGCAGCAGCTCCGTTTCTTCCGTCTTCTCTTCCACGCTTCCCTCGCGGATGGTGTAGGTGATCCTTGGCGCTTGCACTCCTCCTCGTCATCCGTGAAGCTCCGACAATACCTATGCATGCACACGAGTGGAGTGTCAAGTAGTATACCATCCTCGAAGGGGTCAAGTGGACACGTGTAAAGGAGGTGATTCACCTTTTTGTATGAGAAGTAGAGGTCACACGTGTCACTTGCCAAGTAGACTCTTGACATGGTGATGTCCATAGGATACACCGTATCATCCCCTCCCCCTTGGGAAAGATCCGACCTCGGATCGAAACCAAATCACCATGGGAAAGAGATGGCGTTGTCATGTAGATGTGGACCATCACGAAGTGCTCATCATCTTGAAACTCTACATGGGCACTCTCCAGTGTCGCACCGTCTAGTGATTCCTTCAAGAAGAGCAAGGACAACAAACACTTGGAAAAACAAATGTGGTTAGCATTAGTGCAAAACCAAGCATTCAAGAGGTGGTTCACCAAACAAGTGTTGTCATCAAGCATAGCATAAGGTGTGACAAAGAAGTGTGGCATGGCAAATAACCATATAAGTTGAGCACAATCAAGAACATCATTGAAACAAGCATGTAAATGTGAGGTAGATATGCACATATGTGTGTCAAGAGAATAAGCATCTACCTCAAAGTCATAGCAAGCATGCATAAAGCGCTCAATGAAAGGTCTATGGTAGGCATAGGAATCAATCACAACACCAAATAAAATGAAGTGTCTAAACACAAGGGTCAAGTGCAAGACAATCCAAGCATAATGTGCATAGGGTGTAGTGAAAATCGAGTGGCACTCAACACAATAGAAATAGCAATTGTTCATCATGTGTGAGGCAAACAAGTCAATCATGTGATAAGCAATGTGGCATGGCATATGTGAAGAGATGACATTGTTGCAACCAAGCATATGATAGGGACAAGTAATCCACAAGTCGGATGCAACACACAAGGCATGTATATCATGATGCATGGAGATGTGTAAATGGCAAGTCGAATCAAGATCTCTAACATCCATGCTCATGGTTTTGAGTGTCTCGAAAGAGAAGGATATCACCTTGAAAGTGTGTCCTTGTGCAGCCTTCACAATGCCTAAGCACAAGCAAGTGCGATGTAGAAGCGTCGTGGTAGAAAGGGGTTCGCTCTCAAGAGCTCGAATGGTCAACTCACGTGAAGTGGAAGTCGACACATATTCCAAGTATCCTACACATGCACACAACAAAAGGAAGAACGTATGTGCATGGTAGATAAACACATCATCCATCATGATGGTTCTCTTCTCTTGCACATAACCATTAGGAGCAAAAGTGCATGAATAATATGATGCAACAATAGCTATATTCATGGCACTAGGCAAATGGTGCAAGGAGGTAAGACAAGCATGCTTCACAAGAATGATGTCATAATCTCCAAATAAATGAGAGAATGCTATGGGGGCAATCTCATTGGCAAGACTAAAACAAGCAATATCAATCATGTGCAAAGCATGGGAATGGTTGACATCAACCGCAGGAAAGGAGCAAGTATGAATCATCGGTGATGCAACATAAGCAAGCATATCAATCATGTCGTGCAAACTAGTGGAGCGAAGATGCAACACACTAGATGAGTTCATAGCAATCATGTCATGTGAGCCAATAGTATGCATAAGCAATGCACACGACATATCACAAGCACGAGCACATAGCATTAACAAGGTATCATCATAGGCATTTAGCACAAAGAAAACATGGCAATAACAAGCAATATCTCCACCAAGCATGCAAATACACATACAAGCATGAGAATCAATCATCATGTGTAATGCAAAGCATGGGTCACAAATGCATGGCAAAGGCATATAAATGAGCATATCATGCAAAGTGAACATGGAAAGAGGGGCATAAGAGATATAATGGACAATAACCCATAACCATGTGAGTGCCATGTAGAAGGAATGCGCGAAGTCTTTGCGCGAAGGGAGCGGTTGGAAGGATAATCCATGGACTCCCAAGTCGTCGTTGTTCTCTAGAGCTCGTTTCGTCAACTCGTGCTCTTGCGAGGTTGACGAGTATGCATGTGTACCTACACAAAAGAGACACAAGCCAAAGAAATTGTGCGCGTGGTAAATGTACACATCATCCATCATGATGTGTATGTGCACGTTAAAGTTAGCACAAGATAGGCATCGCTCAAATAAATTTGAGGCATGATAGAGAAATATGTCATCCATCATGAAAGAATAATTGTCATGTATAGTACGATGGGGACACAAATTAGTGCAAGTATGGGGATCATGCAATGGATGGGATGGACCAAAATCTCCTAAATTATATGAGGAAACTATGGGTGTCTCCTCATGAGCAATATCGGAAACATCATATGGAGAAAATGGACAACATCCAAAACAATGCATATCCGAAGCTAGGTGTTCATGGCATGGCATATGATGGATATGATGCAAAGGAAGCATGTCAATATCATCACAAGAAAAACAAATGCCAAAAACCATGGGCTTGTCATCTATGCCATAAGTGCAAATTGGGTTTATCTTAATGGCATATGCATAGTTACTATGAAGAGATTGCAAATATGACATATGATTGATCTCATGCATAGCATATGACAAGTCAAGTGGATTGTCAAACATGATGTGACCGAGAGAATTATCACAAGAAATCCTATGCAACATGGCATCACAACTAATAGACTCCACATGACAATCATCAAACTCATCATAAATGGGTAAATAATGGCATGGGGAAATCATACTAGCACGAAGCATGGCAATAGGTGGATCAACATCATGCAAGCAATCAAAGTTAACATAGTCCACTAGTGGGACGAGAGCATCACCTTCACCTTTGTTACCTTTCTCATTCCACTCATGTGGTGTAGGTGAGGTGGGAAAGACCAAAAGGTGGTCATCATCTTCATCTTGATGGAACCATGTGGGGGGTGCATCATGTTCCACCAAGGCCATCGTCTTGTCCATAGGAAGGACGAAGTCATCGAGGATCGGCGCGTCATCATATGTGGGACCTAGCACCAAATGAGAAGGCACAATAGAGGTAGAGGTTAAGTCGTTAGTAATTGAAATGGCCTCACATGCCCTATCAACTTCCTCACTCTCTCTATGTGGTGGTGGCTCACTCACTCCCTCAAGGTAGGTGCACTCAATGTCACATATGGTGGAGTCACTCAAATCGCTCAAGTGGTGGTGATGGTAACTCTCCTCACATGGGAATTGTGGCAACTCATCATATATGGGGCTAGTGGTGAAGTCTCTCTCACTCTCGATATGGTGGGAAAAGTCACTCAAGTCATCATACGCCGCCGTGGTCGAAGGGAAAATCCCATGCTCAACCATCTCGTCATCGTCACCGTGGATGAAGGCCGAAGATGGCACATCATCACTCTCGCCTCCAAAGATGGAAGCATCATCCTTGCTTGTCACCATGTCGTTCGCCTCCAAAGCGTGGTCCTCGAATGGCTCCGTAGTCGTAGTCGTCGCCGCACCATCTTGAAAAAGAGTCGAAGTAGACTCGGCATCATCAATGCCACAAAGAGGGATGGCGGTGGAGTCGAACTTGGGAGCATCATCTTGGAGCTCGTTGGGCTTGGACATCGTGGTGGTACTAGCCTCATGCTCGCCATGTTGGAGCGTGGTCTTCGAGAAGTTTGCTTGCGGTGGAGAAGCCTTGGCCTTCATAAGTTCTTGTTCCGCCTTGAGAGCGCCAATGTAGTTGTCGTCGAGGGACTTGTAGTTCTCGAAGAAGATAGTCTTGTAGACGTCATTGTGCAATCCCATCATGAAGTGGAGCTTCATTGAAATGGGGTCGTCCACGCCGGCTCGTCGTAAGGCCATCTTCATCTCCTTGAAGTACTTGTCGATGGACTTGGATCCTTGAATGGTGTTCTCCAATTGGCGTAGAAGTTGTTCCGTGTAGGTGGAAGGCACGAACTCTCGTCGCATAGCTTTCTTCGTCTTGGGCCAATTCACGTTGAAGCTCGTCGAAGGTGTGTGAAGCCACCATGTTGACGCGTTGTCGTGGAAGTTTCTTGTGGCGCACTTCACTTGATCTTCGTAGGGAACTTGATGTAGCTTGAGGTAGTCGTCCATCTTGCGCTCCCACTCGAGATACTCCTCGGGGTCTTGAGTCCCATAGAAAGGAATCTCATGGTCGTTGTCGAGGTCGTTGTAGCTCGTGGAAGTCGCGGACTTGAGCTTGGGGAGCTTCTCTTGAGCATAAGCTTGAGGTGCTTGTGGGCGAAGATGCCGCATATCCAAAGGCGAAGATGCCTTGAAGTCGCTTGGCGAAGATGCCAAGGTGTACGGTGAAGTCGTTGAGCGGTTGTTGGTGTTGAGCTCTAGACCTTCACGTTCTTGTTGTCGATGGTGTCGATGCCGATGAGATCTTGCCGGAGATGGTAGCTCGGAAGGATGTGCACTTGAGCGTCTTCTCGAAGATGAGGGAGACCTCTTGCGGTTCTTGATGAGGGCTTTGAGCTCCTCCATTTGAGCATTCATGTTGGCGCACAAGTTGTTCGTCATGGCATCGAACTTGTCGTTGTTGTTGTAGACCGAAGTAGATGAAATGCTTTTCCTATCCATCACAAGACTCGAGCAAAGGTGAGTAGGAGATGAGATAAACAATACCAAGTTACCTTTTCCCAACGTTGAGGATGTATCCCGTTTCACTCAATGTGAAATGAAAGAATACTGGAATTGGTACCGGACTTGTTCACTCACACCTATCAAGTAAAGCTTATGGTGGAGCTCGGTGAGGATAGTTGCACAAAAATGTGATGCAAAATGTTAGAAAGAGTCAATAATGTTGAAAGAGATTCACAAATTCGCAAATGTCACAAGTAGACCAATAGCAATATGTGGCACACGGAAACACACACACGGATAGATAGATGGGGTCGTGCAACCAAGGAATGAGCCAAAATGTGGAATCCACGGAAAACGCTCGTGTTGCAGAACTCAAGAGAGACGCTGGCACGATTGCTCTATAGGCGGATACGACACTTGTGCACAACCTATAAGATGCAAAATGTATGAACTTTCTATCCCAAGTATGCTATGTGTATGATGTTCCGGTGCTTTGAGCACAAGATGATCCAAGATGATCAAGTATGATATGATATTTTGTGATGCTATGGCTCTTGCTTACAAGCTTCTTTGTCTTTCTCTTTTTGCTTAAAAGCTTATTCTATCTCTTTTTTTTTGTATATGGACACGATGCACAAACCAAGATAGCAATTGTGTATATGCGGGAACAATCTTGTGACACAAGGGATGATATGATGATACCAAGATGATATGGTATGTATGCAATGGAAGGCGGATCGATGAACACTAATGTGCACAAGTAACGTTGCCGGCAATACTCAAAGGCTAGTCTCGATAGGAAAGTGACGCAAAATGGGCTAGGGGTTAACAATTGCAATTGCAAGGGGAATATACAATGATGGCGTCGAAGTTACCGTCCGTGTCGATGATGAGAGGTGGTGCTCTTGATGTAGACCCGTTCCTAATTAGCCGAAACACCTTAGGAAACGGAAAAACCACAACTCAAAATCTCAAGGACAAATGTCAAATGGTGGTAGCGGACAAGCGGTGGTGGTTGCGGAAGTAGAGTGATGGGCTATACACAATGTCGGAGTTGAAGTCACGGTCCCTAAGTAGCCGAAACACCTTAGGAGACACAAGCCACAACTCAAACAAGCTCAACACAATTGGGTTAGGTTGTGTGGAAATGTATAGTGGGCAATGGGTATGCGGAAGTGGTGGAGGTGGTTGATGAAGAAGCAACGGTCCCTAAGTAGCCTAAACACCTTAGGAGACTCAAATCACTACTCAAGCAACCAAAAATGCTATGGGGGACAAAATGGTTTAGGTTGCGGAAGCCGGTGGTGGTTATGCGGATGATGTGGTGGAGGCCCTAGGCAAAGATGCCAAAATCCACAAAACATGATGGAGTCAAAAGACTATGGTTGTATTTTTATGGAATGGGGGATGTCAAGAGCTTCAAAACGAGCTCAAGAACGTCCAAATCGGAGTTCGTATGAATTAGTTATGGACAAAACAAAAAATCAGCCGAATTCAAAAACTGGGTGTACCGGACGTCCGGAAAAGACCGGAAATCCGGTAATTTTTGCTGTATAGGTGGTTCCGGTCGTCCGGTGAGTTCCGGACGTCCGGTGCTTCGTGAGGGTCCGGACGTCCGGTAAAACGCCGGTCGTCCGGTGGGTCGGGGTCAACGCGAGATTTGAGATCCGGGACGCGATTTTGGGCGGAAAATGGAGATTTTGGGGTCAAAATTGATGAGATTTCGTGGATGAAAGATGGGGAAACTTGGGGAAATGCTAGATCCACTTGAAACCAAGCAAATCCATGGATCAAAATCAACAAAACATCAACAAACCAACAGATCACAAAAAATTTTGGGGCTATTTTTGGTGGGGATTTTCGAAATTTAGGACGAAATCACACAAAAGAAGGGTAGAAAACGGTGGAGGGGGCTCCAAATTCGTGAGAAACCGTGGCTCTTGATACCATATGATACAGGGTGGAACCCTAATCAGCAGATCTTTCACGTTTGGAGAGTATCCCACGACGAACACGAAGAACACGAGGCGGAAACGGGGGAAAACACGAGAGGAAACACACAAGAACAAGTCCAATCACACATCCACTAGACAATCAAACACACAAGATCACAAGATACATGAACAACAAAGGGAAAGATACATGGGTAGAGTTCATCTCCAAGAGGAGGCCTTGAATCCGTGAAGGATCTTCCCGTTAGGGGTCTTGAATCCAAGGTGGATCTTCTCCGTAGAGGGGCCGCGGTCTCTCTCGTGGAGTAGATCCGGTATGGATGAGCAAAGCTCTATCTCACATATGAGCTAAACCAATGCTAACCCTAAAATGGTGGAGGTGGAGGAGTTTATATAGTCTATGGCCACCAAGGGGTAAGTGAGGGGCGAAAGGGATACATGGGCCTCGGGCCCGAACACTGTACGCAGACAGGTGCCGGTCGTCCGCTGGACACCGGACGTCCGGTGGCTCGGGAGGGACCGGACGTCCGGTATCTTCTCGGACTTCCGGTATTTTGGTTCTGTTGTCGATGTCACGGACGTCCGGTGGCCTCCGGTCGTCCGGTCGCCTGGGACGCGTCGGACGTCCGGTAAACGCCGGTCGTCCGGAGCCTGTAGCTTGCAGCAGCTCCGTTTCTTCCGTCTTCTCTTCCACGCTTCCCTCGCGGATGGTGTAGGTGATCCTTGGCACTTGCACTCCTCCTCGTCATCCGTGAAGCTCCGACAATACCTATGCATGCACACGAGTGGAGTGTCAAGTAGTATACCATCCTCGAAGGGGTCAAGTGGACACGTGTAAAGGAGGTGATTCACCTTTTTGTATGAGAAGTAGAGGTCACACGTGTCACTTGCCAAGTAGACTCTTGACATGGTGATGTCCATAGGATACACCGTATCATCCCCTCCCCCTTGGGAAAGATCCGACCTCGGATCGAAACCAAATCACCATGGGAAAGAGATGGCGTTGTCATGTAGATGTGGACCATCACGAAGTGCTCATCATCTTGAAACTCTACATGGGCACTCTCCAGTGTCGCACCGTCTAGTGATTCCTTCAAGAAGAGCAAGGACAACAAACACTTGGAAAAACAAATGTGGTTAGCATTAGTGCAAAACCAAGCATTCAAGAGGTGGTTCACCAAACAAGTGTTGTCATCAAGCATAGCATAAGGTGTGACAAAGAAGTGTGGCATGGCAAATAACCATATAAGTTGAGCACAATCAAGAACATCATTGAAACAAGCATGTAAATGTGAGGTAGATATGCACATATGTGTGTCAAGAGAATAAGCATCTACCTCAAAGTCATAGCAAGCATGCATAAAGCGCTCAATGAAAGGTCTATGGTAGGCATAGGAATCAATCACAACACCAAATAAAATGAAGTGTCTAAACACAAGGGTCAAGTGCAAGACAATCCAAGCATAATGTGCATAGGGTGTAGTGAAAATCGAGTGGCACTCAACACAATAGAAATAGCAATTGTTCATCATGTGTGAGGCAAACAAGTCAATCATGTGATAAGCAATGTGGCATGGCATATGTGAAGAGATGACATTGTTGCAACCAAGCATATGATAGGGACAAGTAATCCACAAGTCGGATGCAACACACAAGGCATGTATATCATGATGCATGGAGATGTGTAAATGGCAAGTCGAATCAAGATCTCTAACATCCATGCTCATGGTTTTGAGTGTCTCGAAAGAGAAGGATATCACCTTGAAAGTGTGTCCTTGTGCAGCCTTCACAATGCCGAAGCACAAGCAAGTGCGATGTAGAAGCGTCGTGGTAGAAAGGGGTTCGCTCTCAAGAGCTCGAATGGTCAACTCACGTGAAGTGGAAGTCGACACATATTCCAAGTATCCTACACATGCACACAACAAAAGGAAGAACGTATGTTCATGGTAGATAAACACATCATCCATCATGATGGTTCTCTTCTCTTGCACATAACCATTAGGAGCAAAAGTGCATGAATAATATGATGCAACAATAGCTATATTCATGGCACTAGGCAAATGGTGCAAGGAGGTAAGACAAGCATGCTTCACAAGAATGATGTCATAATCTCCAAATAAATGAGAGAATGCTATGGGGGCAATCTCATTGGCAAGACTAAAACAAGCAATATCAATCATGTGCAAAGCATGGCAATGGTTGACATCAACCGCAGGAAAGGAGCAAGTATGAATCATCGGTGATGCAACATAAGCAAGCCTATCAATCATGTCGTGCAAACTAGTGGAGCGAAGATGCAACACACTAGATGAGTTCATAGCAATCATGTCATGTGAGCCAATAGTATGCATAAGCAATGCACACGACATATCACAAGCACGAGCACATAGCATTAACAAGGTATCATCATAGGCATTTAGCACAAAGAAAACATGGCAATAACAAGCAATATCTCCACCAAGCATGCAAATACACATACAAGCATGAGAATCAATCATCATGTGTAATGCAAAGCATGGGTCACAAATGCATGGCAAAGGCATATAAATGAGCATATCATGCAAAGTGAACATGGAAAGAGGGGCATAAGAGATATAATGGACAATAACCCATAACCATGTGAGTGCCATGTAGAAGGAATGCGCGAAGTCTTTGCGCGAAGGGAGCGGTTGGAAGGATAATCCATGGACTCCCAAGTCGTCGTTGTTCTCTAGAGCTCGTTTCGTCAACTCGTGCTCTTGCGAGGTTGACGAGTATGCATGTGTACCTACACAAAAGAGACACAAGCCAAAGAAATTGTGCGCGTGGTAAATGTACACATCATCCATCATGATGTGTATGTGCACGTTAAAGTTAGCACAAGATAGGCATCGCTCAAATAAATTTGAGGCACGATAGAGAAATATGTCATCCATCATGAAAGAATAATTGTCATGTATAGTACGATGGGGACACAAATTAGTGCAAGTATGGGGATCATGCAATGGATGGGATTGTCAGGCTCATTTCTGAGAAATAAATCACAGAATAGCCTTAAGTCACACTAGCTCCCAAGCACAGCCAGTGGACAACCTTGATATAGATAACCAGTACAATAATATTACACAGGGTTGAGTCAGGGTGACTCAATAGTTTATTACAACATTTCAACGTACTAGGCGGGTGGAATATGACAGTGGGTAGTGGATTTCAACACTGATATACTAGCATAGGGTCAAGCGTCAGTGTGAGGCTTGACTAATTTATTGGTGTGGCGGAAGCTTGACGGATGGTACAAGTGATAGACTCCAAGACACAGGTGTGCTGACTGGAAACCTTCTAAGCGTCGGCCTCGCTAGCGCAATTCTCCTCCAACGGTTCGTCCTCCTCCAAGTCTGGCCAAGTAAATAGCCAGGGACAAGCCAGTGAGTACTTTGAATGTACTCGCAAACATTATGAACATAAGGTATACTAAAGCGAAAGCCATGATGAAATACTATATGCATGCAACAAATATCAAGACTTGGCATGATGAAACATGGTTAGTTCAAAATAAATATTGGTCACTATATTATAAAAAAAAATAAAAGGAATGCCAGTCGGATATCAAGCGACATCACGGTAGGACTTGAAAAGAAATGCCAGTTGGGTATCCACAAGAGTAGTGTCGAGATAAACCGCCTGACACTCGAGGGACGCCTCAAAAGGACTTTAAAAGAAATGCCAGTGGGTATCCACAAGAGTAGTGGCGAGATAAACCGCCTGACACTCGAGGGACGCCTCAAAAGGACTTTAAAAGAAATGCCAGTGGGTGTCCACAAGAGTAGTGGCGAGATAAACCGCCTGACACTCGAGGGACGCCTCAAAAGGACTTTAAAAGAAAAGCGAGTGTCCGGGGTAGTCTAGCCAACCCCTGAGACACTCTCGAAGGTAATAATAAAATCACACGGTTAGTCCATAAGCATAATATTCACCATAAATAAATTTATGATAATATACTGACTGTGACAAAGAAAAAGTCCTGCAAACATAACATGCTCAAGTAGTCTATTTTCCTCCAGAGACTGACACCGAGACCGATACTTGACCCACCCAACTAAATCCTTGACCGTGGACGCGGCTATTCGAATAGATATAACTCTGCAGAGGGTGTACTCTTTACCCACGCGTATGGGCTTTCCTTAGCCAGTACCGTGTACTGACTAATACCCAATACGGACTTTAGGTTGAAAACACGCCTGACGCATACACACCGACCGGATGCCAGGACTCACCCAGAGCATCGCTCCAGAAACCTTAAGTCAGGGAGGCTACAACCTCCGAAAAGCATGGGATCACTATTAAACGCGCGGATTACAAGGGGTGCCCCCCTCTCGGCTACAACCGGAAACACCCATGCCCCTGACCCGATGACAGGCTACAACCTTCATCGTAGTATCTGTGTGGCGTGCACCCGTACAGGGGTTATCAACTTACTAGGCCGTACCTTCCTTTCGGAAGGACCCGTGGCAGCACGGTGTACAGCTAGGTGTATAGAGCAAGACTCGATCTAGGCAGACTCAGGAGGTATTGTCCAGAATAATACCAGTGTTTCTCATCAGTACCACATGACACCACTGTGTCACAAAGGACCATGCCTACTAGCATGTCCCAACCAGCAGCAGCATCTCTGCCCTCACGTTACCATTGGTATGCCAGACAAGCTACTGTGACATGCAAGCCAAGGTAAAACTAACATGACATGACCATGCATGCACATGTGATATAACATGCAACGTATATGATGCACTACCATTTTATGTAACCATGCAAGGAAGCAACACCATAACTCAAGTTCAATAATGCTTGCCTTGTCCAAAGTAATCAGGAGAAAACCCTTCAGAAATCCCAGCAAAAGTTCCTTCTTCTTTTTCTGAAAAATTCAAATTTGAATTCGAATAAGACAATAAACACAGAACAGAAAAAGTTCTCAAAATATTTTTAAATAAATCTTAAAATAAACTAGAGCAGAAAAGAAAATTTTAGCAAAAAGAATCAACTCATTTGGATTTATATTTTTAAAGTTATTAGCTTTTCAAAACCAGGGGTTTTTCTGTAAAACAGAAATCCCTGAGTTGTTTTAAAAGAAAACGTTTCGGATACGAGTGCGTCTTCCAGAGTAGAAGACGTAAAGCGCAGAGTGCGCTTCCACTTAAAACGGAAACAGAGAGAGAGAGAGCTGACGGGTGGGGCCACCCGTCAGGTTTAAAATTCGAACGCGCTCGCGCGCGAGTACAGAGAAGCGGCGGCGATCGCCGGCGACGATCGCCGGGGTCTCAGGGCCCGGCGCTGGTCGCAAAGTGACCAGCGTGGACTTCCGCATCCAGGGGTGGTGGAGGTGGCCACCGGCGATCACCTGAACGGCGGTGAGCTCGTCGCCGGCGGACGAAGATTCGGGTGAGGTGGTGGCTCGTCGGAGAGGGCTCGGAAAGGTAAATTGATCTAGGGATTCGGCATGGTGGTGGAAAAGGGGAAGATCGACGGAGTTTGGGCTGCTCTGGTGGTGTACGTGCTCGGTTCGGTTCGAGGACAGAGGCGGCGGAGCGGTGGCCGGAGAGGGAGAAGATGACTCCCTCGGGGCCTGGTGGGTGGTCAGGAGGGAGTGTGGGTGGTGGTGGAGGCGAGTGCTCGCGCTAGAGGGGCTCGGGGACCCTTTTTATAGGCGGTTCGAAGATAGCCGAAGCGGGTGAAGATCGCCGGAGTTAATGAGGTCGCCGAGGTTGGTTCTGGCCGGTGGTCTGGGCGATGGAGCATTCAAGAGGTCCGTGGTGTTCGTCCGATGCTTCCGCGTGGACGAGCTCGTGCCTGCTTGACACGTTTGCGGTGTGCTGTCCGCACGGGCGCGGCGGAGCGGCCGGCTCCGGCGACTGTCAAACGGGCCCCGTGCGGCGTGGCTGGTGTGTCCTTTGCGCGTAGAGGCGAAGGAAGATGACGCGTGTGCAGGGAGGTAGGTATGAGCGCTGAAGTGGAGTAAAGGAGCGATTGATGGCCGAGGCGTTCCGCTCGGCTCCGCCGTGGACGAGCCCGGGGAGGCTGCACCGGCCCGGTGCCATCTCACCGGAGTGGAGTGGCTGGGCGCTGGGCCAGGGGGAGCTGCGGTAATGAAAACGGGCGACATTGCCGTGCGGAAGAGGAAGACGATGGGTGCACGGCATCGCTGTCCCTGTCGGCCGAAATTCAGTTAACAGAATTTTATTCAGTGTGGAACAGTATGCCCGCCAACTGTTTGATGAAATGATTTGAGGTCTTAAACAACTTGGTTGATCATGGGGTCTTGTGTGGTGGTGTGTAGTTACTCAAAAATGAGTTTGCCAGGAGGCCAAGAATTTTGGTGAAGTTTGGAAATGGTTTGGGGCAGAAATATGATTTCTGGACCAAATTTGAATTGAATTTGGTTTGAAATTTTTGAACTGTGGGACCAAATGTTTTTGGAGAAATGGGTTGAGGGTACCATATATATGTAGGAATAATTTTGGTAGAGGCAGAAGAGTCATAGAAAATATAGTTCCTTTGTAAATGTCAAGAAACTATGATTAATTCAAATTCCACTTTTGGAATTTAGAATATATAGAAAGAATATTTTTGTGGAGTAGGAAGGAGTTGAATAATACCACAGAAGGTGTGCATGACTTGAGAGGAAAATTTTGGAGTGACAGAAAATATTTGGAGAAGTTTTATGGTATTAGAAGGGGTGAAAAGGATTTTTTTTGCCTTTGAAAATAAATAGCTAAAAACCAAAGATTCTTTAGAGAGAAAAACTTTTGAAAATCTCCAAAACAATTAAATCAAATAAGTCCACCCTTCAAACAGAACCTTCCAAGAAAATTTAAAAATCTTAGCTAAAATTTTGAAAAGTTTTCAAAATTCCAAATAACTATTTTTGGGGTGTGACAGCACCTACCCCCTTAAGAAAAATCTCGTCCCCGAGATTCCAGCTGTCCCTCAAACAGGTACGGATATTCAGTCCTTAAATGATCTTCTCTTTCCCAGGTTGCCTCTTCCTCGGTGTGATTACTCCATTGAACTTTGCAAAATTTTATTACGCTCTGTCGGGTTCTCCGTTCAGACTCCTCCAAAATCTTTATGGGACGTTCCCGATAGGTAAGATCTGGTTGAAGATCCAACTCCTGGTGCTGGATCTGCTTCTCCGGGTTGCTAACACATTTCCTAAGCTGGGATACATGGAACACATCGTGGACATCTGATAATTCTGCCGGTAATTCTAGTTGATAGGCAACCTTGCCCCTTCTTGCGGTTACTTTAAACGGTCCAATAAATCTTGGTGCTAGTTTCCCCTTAATCTTAAATCTCTGTAGCCCCCTTGTCGGGGATACTCTAAGGTATACGTAGTCATTTGGCTCAAAGTGGACCTGGCGGTGTTTTTGATCATAATAACTCTTCTGTCGGCTTTGAGCTGCCTTTAGTCGGTCCTGAATAAGCTTTACTTTGGTTTCTGCTTCTATTAGCATTTCTGGTCCAAAAATTCGGCTGTCTCCGGTTTCAGACCAATTCAATGGGGTTCGGCATCGTCGTCCGTATAATGCTTCGAACGGTGCCATTTTTAGGCTAGCTTGATAACTGTTGTTGTAGGAGAATTCTGCATAAGGCAAACTATCCTCCCAACTGACTCCGTAGGTAAGCACACAAGCTCTCAACATGTCCTCTAATATTTGATTTACCCGCTCTGTCTGTCCTCCGGTCTGTGGGTGGTATGCAGTGCTGAAAGCCAATTGCGTGCCTAAGGCTTGCTGTAGGTGTTCCCATGTCATATTTGCTCCGTCAGGGTGGGTGTGACATAAGTTTTCCCACCACGAAGCAGCCGTTCCAGAAAAATAGTGTGGCGTGTACAGCACCTTTTCCTGGTCAGTACACTGGGCAATAACTAATTTTCTTTCCATGTCTCGAAGCCAGTCGTCTGCCTCTAGTGGCTTGTCAGTGTGCGTAAAGACCGTTGGGCGGGTCTTTTGTAATTCCGACAGTTTGGACCTGGGTTGTGGTTGTCCTTGTTGATTTCCCATGTTCATCAAATGCTGCATCATCTCCTGATGCTGTTGCTGACTCTGCTCATATAGGCGGCATACTTGTGAGAAAGCTGATTCACTGCTCTGCTGACTAGTCTGCCCTTGGGTAAAATTATTTCCCATTTGTCCAGAGTTGTTTTCAGGTTGAGTTGGCATAGAACGGGTCCAGGGACGATGCATTTTCTTTCTGGGGTATTTGCATAACACCAAGGAAAAATAATCAAATATCAGAAAATAAATTCCCAAACAAAATTTTCCCCCGGACAAGGTAAGACAAGGCAGCCAAATATATTACACAAGGGATTTAATTATACAAGCAGGATCTAATTATATAGGATACATGCGGAAACTGTATCATACAAGATCATTTATTCTACTAGCGCACTCTCCGTGCTCTCATCGACCAGCGGTCCTACATCGCTATCTTACAAAGGCTAGGCAGAACAGGAAATAAATATATTACATCCATGCTCTCAAGCAGTCATCTGGCAAAGAAAACTGCGTTCGTCCCCATGGCTCATCCTAGGTCCTGCTGAGAGTGAGACTCAGGCAAGGCACCCAGGATGTGATATCGCCCTCCTCCTCTTCCTCCTCGAGGATCGCCTCTAGTCGGGTGGTTGTTGATGCCGTGCCTGCTGGGGGTGGCACTGTGCTCGTCAGTGGAGAAGCTCTGGTAGGAATGGGTGCAGTCGGACGGCTAGCATCGCCAGTTGTGGTCGAGCGCTGAGCCGCGGGACTAGCCAGAGAAGTATTTGGTGGATTGGAAGTGCGTGGGGCACGAGGCGAAGGAGAGCGGTACTCGCTCCTGCGAATAATTCTCGCACGAGACAAGTCCATCCGCGCAGTGAGGTAGTCATCCACCAGGGAGGTGAAAGCTGACTCCAAGGCCATGATATACTGGACAAGTGGCTCAATAGCCATATCCTTTTCCCTTATGGTGCAGGAAAAAGCATAGTGGCTAGTATATGGAACGTGGCAAGGCAGATAGTAGTAGGGACGGTCCTGCATAACTTTCAGGATGTCCCGGAGACGTGCGATAGCCTCACGTGCGGCCATCTGGATAGCATGCCTTTCAGTGGGCATGGCTCTCCCCATGAAGCGATAGTTGCGGAAAGACACAGACGCACCACCCCGAATATATACCGAAGCCTGGTACATAGTCAGGGTCTCTGAGATCTTGTCCGGGTAAACGACGTACTCCGGACGCCCGAGGGACCCCATCGCGTCCCTCGCGATGCTCGCGAGAAGGCGGGAAAAACCCGCAGGCTCGTTGGCGAAAATCTGAGATGGGCAGCTGCCACCAGCCATCTACAACAGTAGACACAAATCCAAGTAGCCATGTCATAAGTGTATGATGACTAAGGAAAATTTGTTACGATGCATGAGATGCATGCTGAAAAAAATGTTAGCACTGACTCGGTGACTAGCGATCGTGCCTAGGGCTCCTACAGTCAGCCTGGCTCTGATACCAAGGTCTGTCAGGCTCATTTCTGAGAAATAAATCACAGAATAGCCTTAAGTCACACTAGCTCCCAAGCACAGCCAGTGGACAACCTTGATATAGATAACCAGTACAATAATATTACACAGGGTTGAGTCAGGGTGACTCAATAGTTTATTACAACATTTCAACGTACTAGGCGGGTGGAATATGACAGTGGGTAGTGGATTTCAACACTGATATACTAGCATAGGGTCAAGCGTCAGTGTGAGGCTTGACTAATTTATTGGTGTGGCGGAAGCTTGACGGATGGTACAAGTGATAGACTCCAAGACACAGGTGTGCTGACTGGAAACCTTCTAAGCGTCGGCCTCGCTAGCGCAATTCTCCTCCAACGGTTCGTCCTCCTCCAAGTCTGGCCAAGTAAATAGCCAGGGACAAGCCAGTGAGTACTTTGAATGTACTCGCAAACATTATGAACATAAGGTATACTAAAGCGAAAGCCATGATGAAATACTATATGCATGCAACAAATATCAAGACTTGGCATGATGAAACATGGTTAGTTCAAAATAAATATTGGTCACTATATTATATAAAAAAAATAAAATAAAAGGAATGCCAGTCGGATATCAAGCGACATCACGGTAGGACTTGAAAAGAAATGCCATTTGGGTATCCACAAGAGTAGTGGCGAGATAAACCGCCTGACACTCGAGGGACGCCTCAAAAGGACTTTAAAAGAAATGCCAGTGGGTGTCCACAAGAGTAGTGGCGAGATAAACCGCCTGACACTCGAGGGACGCCTCAAAAGGACTTTAAAAGAAAAGCGAGTGTCCGGGGTAGTCTAGCCAGCCCCTGAGACACTCTCGAAGGTAATAATAAAATCACAAGGTTAGTCCATAAGCATAATATTCACCATAAATAAATTTATGATAATATACTGACTGTGACAAAGAAAATGTCCTGGAAACATAACATGCTCAAGTAGTCTATTTTCCTCCAGAGACTGACACCGAGACCGATACTTGACCCACCCAACTAAATCCTTGACCGTGGACGCGGCTATTCGAATAGATATAACTCTGCAGAGGGTGTACTCTTTACCCACGCGTATGGGCTTTCCTTAGCCAGTACCGTGTACTGACTAATACCCAATACGGACTTTAGGTTGAAAACACGCCTGACGCATACACACCGACCGGATGCCAGGACTCACCCAGAGCATCGCTCCAGAAACCTTAAGTCAGGGAGGCTACAACCTCCGAAAAGCATGGGATCACTATTAAACGCGCGGATTACAAGGGGTGCCCCCCTCTCGGCTACAACCGGAAACACCCATGCCCCTGACCCGATGACAGGCTACAACCTTCATCGTAGTATCTGTGTGGCGTGCACCCGTACAGGGGTTATCAACTTACTAGGCCGTACCTTCCTTTCGGAAGGACCCGTGGCAGCACGGTGTATAGCTAGGTGTATAGAGCAAGACTCGATCTAGGCAGACTCAGGAGGTATTGTCCAGAATAATACCAGTGTTTCTCATCAGTACCACATGACACCACTGTGTCACAAAGGACCATGCCTACTAGCATGTCCCAACCAGCAGCAGCATCTCTGCCCTCACGTAACCATTGGTATGCCAGACAAGCTACTGTGACATGCAAGCCAAGGTAAAACTAACATGACATGACCATGCATGCACATGTGATATAACATGCAACGTATATGATGCACTACCATTTTATGTAACCATGCAAGGAAGCAACACCATAACTCAAGTTCAATAATGCTTGCCTTGTCCAAAGTAATCAGGAGAAAACCCTTCAGAAATCCCAGCAAAAGTTCCTTCTTCTTTTTCTGAAAAATTCAAATTTGAATTCGAATAAGACAATAAACACAGAACAGAAAAAGTTCTCAAAATATTTTTAAATAAATCTTAAAATAAACTAGAGCAGAAAAGAAAATTTTAGCAAAAAGAATCAACTCATTTGGATTTATATTTTTAAAGTTATTAGCTTTTCAAAACCAGGGGTTTTTCTGTAAAACAGAAATCCCTGAGTTGTTTTAAAAGAAAACGTTTCGGATACGAGTGCGTCTTCCAGAGTAGAAGACGTAAAGCGCAGAGTGCGCTTCCACTTAAAACGGAAACAGAGAGAGAGAGAGCTGACGGGTGGGGCCACCCGTCAGGTTTAAAATTCGAACGCGCTCGCGCGCGAGTACAGAGAAGCGGCGGCGATCGCCGGCGACGATCGCCGGGGTCTCAGGGCCCGGCGCTGGTCGCAAAGTGACCAGCGTGGACTTCCGCATCCAGGGGTGGTGGAGGTGGCCACCGGCGATCACCTGAACGGCGGTGAGCTCGTCGCCGGCGGACGAAGATTCGGGTGAGGTGGTGGCTCGTCGGAGAGGGCTCGGAAAGGTAAATTGATCTAGGGATTCGGCATGGTGGTGGAAAAGGGGAAGATCGACGGAGTTTGGGCTGCTCTGGTGGTGTACGTGCTCGGTTCGGTTCGAGGACAGAGGCGGCGGAGCGGTGGCCGGAGAGGGAGAAGATGACTCCCTCGGGGCCTGGTGGGTGGTCAGGAGGGAGTGTGGGTGGTGGTGGAGGCGAGTGCTCCCGCTAGAGGGGCTCGGGGACCCTTTTTATAGGCGGTTCGAGGAAGGCCGAAGCGGGCGGAGCTCGCCGGAGTAAATGAACTCGCCGGGGTAGGTTCTGGCCGGTGGACTGGGGCGACGGAGCATTCAAGAGGCCGGTGGAGTTCGCTCGACGCCTCCGTTGGACGGGCTCGCGCCTGCTTGACACGTATGTGATGTGCTGTCCGCACGGGCGCGGCGGAGCGGCCGGCTCCGGCGACTGTCAAACGGGCCCCGCGCGGCGTGGCCGGTGTGTCCTTTGCGCGGAGGTGTGAGGGCGAGCGACGCGTGGGCGGAGAGGTAGGTAGGGGCGCTGCTGGGCAGTGAATGGCGGCCGGTGGCCGAGGTTATCCGCTCGGCTCCGCCGCGGATAAGCCCGGGGTGGCTGCACCGGCCCGGTGCCATCTCACCGGAGTGGAGTGGCTGGGCGCTGGGCCAGGGGAGCGGTCGGCAATGAAGGCGAGCATCGACGCCGTGCGGGAGAGGAAGATGGTGGACGCACGGCATCGCTGTCCCTGTCGGCTGAAGAAGAAATTCAGTTAACTGAATTTCATTCAGTTTTGAACAGTGCCTGCCAACTGTTTGATGAATTGCTTTGGGGTGTTAATCATCTAGGTTGATCATGGGGCTTTCTGTGGTGGTGTGTGGATACTCAAAAATGAGTTTGCCAGAAGGACAAGTATTTTGGTGAAGTTTGAGAATGGTTTGGGGCAGAAATATGATTTCTGGACCAAATTTGAAATGAACAGAATTTGAAATATTTGAACTGTGGAACCAAATGTTTTTGGAGAAATGGGTTGAGGGTACCATATATATGTAGGAATAATTTTGGTAGAGGCAGAAGAGTCATAGAAAATATAGTTCCTTTGTAAATGTCAAGAAACTATGATTAATTCAAATTCCACTTTTGGAATTTAGAATATATAGAAAGAATATTTTTTTGTGGAGTAGGAAGGAGTTGAATAATACCACAGAAGGTGTGCATGACTTGAGAGGAAAATTTTTGGAGTGACAGAAAATATTTGGAGAAGTTTTATGGTATTAGAAGGGGTGAAAAGGATTTTTGCCTTTGAAAATAAATAGCTAAAAAACCAAAGATTCCTTAGAGAGAAAAGTTTTGAAAACCTCCAAAACCATTAAATCAAATAAGTCCTCCCTTCAAACAGAACCCTCCAAGAAAATTTTTAAATCTTAGCTAAAATTTTGAAAAGTTTTCAAAATTCCAAATAAATATTTTTGGGGTGTGACAGGGATGGACCAAAATCTCCTAAATTATATGAGGAAACTATGGGTGTCTCCTCATGAGCAATATCGGAAACATCATATGGAGAAAATGGACAACATCCAAAACAATGCATATCCGAAGCTAGGTGTTCATGGCATGGCATATGATGGATATGATGCAAAGGAAGCATGTCAATATCATCACAAGAAAAACAAATGCCAAAAACCATGGGCTTGTCATCTATGCCATAAGTGCAAATTGGGTTTATCTTAATGGCATATGCATAGTTACTATGAAGAGATTGCAAATATGACATATGATTGATCTCATGCATAGCATATGACAAGTCAAGTGGATTGTCAAACATGATGTGACCGAGAGAATTATCTCAAGAAATCCTATGCAACATGGCATCACAACTAATAGACTCCACATGACAATCATCAAACTCATCATAAATGGGTAAATAATGGCATGGGGAAATCATACTAGCACGAAGCATGGCAATAGGTGGATCAACATCATGCAAGCAATCAAAGTTAACATAGTCCACTAGTGGGACGAGAGCATCACCTTCACCTTTGTTACCTTTCTCATTCCACTCATGTGGTGTAGGTGAGGTGGGAAAGACCAAAAGGTGGTCATCATCTTCATCTTGATGGAACCATGTGGGGGGTGCATCATGTTCCACCAAGGCCATCGTCTTGTCCATAGGAAGGACGAAGTCATCGAGGATCGGCGCGTCATCATATGTGGGACCTAGCACCAAATGAGAAGGCACAATAGAGGTAGAGGTTAAGTCGTTAGTAATTGAAATGGCCTCACATGCCCTATCAACTTCCTCACTCTCTCTATGTGGTGGTGGCTCACTCACTCCCTCAAGGTAGGTGCACTCAATGTCACATATGGTGGAGTCACTCAAATCACTCAAGTGGTGGTGATGGTAACTCTCCTCACATGGGAATTGTGGCAACTCATCATATATGGGGCTAGTGGTGAAGTCTCTCTCACTCTCGATATGGTGGGAAAAGTCACTCAAGTCATCATACGCCGCCGTGGTCGAAGGGAAAATCCCATGCTCAACCACCTCGTCATCGTCACCGTGGATGAAGGCCGAAGATGGCACATCATCACTCTCGCCTCCAAAGATGGAAGCATCATCCTTGCTCGTCACCATGTCGTTCGCCTCCAAAGCGTGGTCCTCGAATGGCTCCGTAGTCGTAGTCGTCGCCGCACCATCTTGAAAAAGAATCGAAGTAGACTCGGCATCATCAATGCCACAAAGAGGGATGGCGGTGGAGTCGAACTTGGGAGCATCATCTTGGAGCTCGTTGGGCTTGGACATCGTGGTGGTACTAGCCTCATGCTCGCCATGTTGGAGCGTGGTCTTCGAGAAGTTTGCTTGCGGTGGAGAAGCCTTGGCCTTCATAAGTTCTTGTTCCGCCTTGAGAGCGCCAATGTAGTTGTTGTCGAGGGACTTGTAGTTCTCGAAGAAGATAGTCTTGTAGACGTCATTGTGCAATCCCATCATGAAGTGGAGCTTCATTGAAATGGGGTCGTCCACGCCGGCTCGTCGTAAGGCCATCTTCATCTCCTTGAAGTACTTGTCGATGGACTTGGATCCTTGAATGGTGTTCTCCAATTGGCGTAGAAGTTGTTCCATGTAGGTGGAAGGCACGAACTCTCGTCGCATAGCTTTCTTCGTCTTGGGCCAATTCACGTTGAAGCTCGTCGAAGGTGTGTGAAGCCACCATGTTGACGCGTTGTCGTGGAAGTTTCTTGTGGCGCACTTCACTTGATCTTCGTAGGGAACTTGATGTAGCTTGAGGTAGTCGTCCATCTTGCGCTCCCACTCGAGATACTCCTCGGGGTCTTGAGTCCCATAGAAAGGAATCTCATGGTCGTTGTCGAGGTCGTTGTAGCTCGTGGAAGTCGCGGACTTGAGCTTGGGGAGCTTCTCTTGAGCATAAGCTTGAGGTGCTTGTGGGCGAAGATGCCGCATATCCAAAGGCGAAGATGCCTTGAAGTCGCTTGGCGAAGATGCCAAGGTGTACGGTGAAGTCGTTGAGCGGTTGTTGGTGTTGAGCTCTAGACCTTCACGTTCTTGTCGTCGATGGTGTCGATGCCGATGAGATCTTGCCGGAGATGGTAGCTCGGAAGGATGTGCACTTGAGCGTCTTCTCGAAGATGAGGGAGACCTCTTGCGGTTCTTGATGAGGGCTTTGAGCTCCTCCATTTGAGCATTCATGTTGGCGCACAAGTTGTTCGTCATGGCATCGAACTTGTCGTTGTTGTTGTAGACCGAAGTAGATGAAATGCTTTTCCTATCCATCACAAGACTCGAGCAAAGGTGAGTAGGAGATGAGATAAACAATACCAAGTTACCTTTTCCCAACGTTGAGGATGTATCCCGTTTCACTCAATGTGAAATGAAAGAATACTGGAATTGGTACCGGACTTGTTCACTCACACCTATCAAGTAACTTATGGTGGAGCTCGGTGAGGATAGTTGCACAAAAATGTGATGCAAAATGTTAGAAAGAGTCAATAATGTTGAAAGAGATTCACAAATTCGCAAATGTAACAAGTAGACCAATAGCAATATGTGGCACACGGAAACACACACACGGATAGATAGATGGGGTCGTGCAACCAAGGAATGAGCCAAAATGTGGAATCCACGGAAAACGCTCGTGTTGCAGAACTCAAGAGAGACGCTAGCACGATTGCTCTATAGGCGGATACGACACTTGTGCACAACCTATAAGATGCAAAATGTATGAACTTTCTATCCCAAGTATGCTATGTGTATGATGTTCCGGTGCTTTGAGCACAAGATGATCCAAGATGATCAAGTATGATATGATATTTTGTGATGCTATGGCTCTTGCTTACAAGCTTCTTTGTCTTTCTCTTTTTGCTTAAAAGCTTATTCTATCTCTTTTTTTTTGTATATGGACACGATGCACAAACCAAGATAGCAATTGTGTATATGCGGGAACAATCTTGTGACACAAGGGATGATATGATGATACCAAGATGATATGGTATGTATGCAATGGAAGGCGGATCGATGAACACTAATGTGCACAAGTAACGTTGCCGGCAATACTCAAAGGCTAGTCTCGATAGGAAAGTGACGCAAAATGGGCTAGGGGTTAACAATTGCAATTGCAAGGGGAATATACAATGATGGCGTCGAAGTTACAGTCCGTGTCGATGATGAGAGGTGGTGCTCTTGATGTAGACCCGTTCCTAATTAGCCGAAACACCTTAGGAAACGGAAAAACCACAACTCAAAATCTCAAGGACAAATGTCAAATGGTGGTAGCGGACAAGCGGTGGTGGTTGCGGAAGTGGAGTGATGGGCTATACACGATGTCGGAGTTGAAGTCACGGTCCCTAAGTAGCCGAAACACCTTAGGAGACACAAGCCACAACTCAAACAAGCTCAACACAATTGGGTTAGGTTGTGTGGAAATGTATAGTGGGCAATGGGTATGCGGAAGTGGTGGAGGTGGTTGATGAAGAAGCAACGGTCCCTAAGTAGCCTAAACACCTTAGGAGACTCAAATCACTACTCAAGCAACCAAAAATGCTATGGGGGACAAAATGGTTTAGGTTGCGGAAGCCGATGGTGGTTATGCGGATGATGTGGTGGAGGCCCTAGGCAAAGATGCCAAAATCCACAAAACATGATGGAGTCAAAAGACTATGGTTGTATTTTTATGGAATGGGGGATGTCAAGAGCTTCAAAACGAGCTCAAGAACGTCCAAATCGGAGTTCGTATGAATTAGTTATGGACAAAACAAAAAATCAGCCGAATTCAGAAACTGGGTGTACCGGACGTCCGGAAAAGACCGGAAATCCGGTAATTTTTGCTGTATAGGTGGTTCCGGTCGTCCGGTGAGTTCCGGACGTCCGGTGCTTCGTGAGGGTCCGGACGTCCGGTAAAACGCCGGTCGTCCGGTGGGTCGGGGTCAACGCGAGATTTGAGATCCGGGACGCGATTTTGGGCGGAAAATGGAGATTTTGGGGTCAAAATTGATGAGATTTCGTGGATGAAAGATGGGGAAACTTGGGGAAATGCTAGATCCACTTGAAACCAAGCAAATCCATGGATCAAAATCAACAAAACATCAACAAACCAACAGATCACAAAAAATTTTGGGGCTATTTTTGGTGGGGATTTTCGAAATTTAGGACGAAATCACACAAAAGAAGGGTAGAAAACGGTGGAGGGGGCTCCAAATTCGTGAGAAACCGTGGCTCTTGATACCATATGATACAGGGTGGAACCCTAATCAGCAGATCTTTCACGTTTGGAGAGTATCCCACGACGAACACAAAGAACACGAGGCGGAAACGGGGGAAAACACGAGAGGAAACACACAAGAACAAGTCCAATCACACATCCACTAGACAATCAAACACACAAGATCACAAGATACATGAACAACAAAGGGAAAGATACATGGGTAGAGTTCATCTCCAAGAGGAGGCCTTGAATCCGTGAAGGATCTTCCCGTTAGGGGTCTTGAATCCAAGGTGGATCTTCTCCGTAGAGGGGCCACGGTCTCTCTCGTGGAGTAGATCCGGTATGGATGAGCAAAGCTCTATCTCACATATGAGCTAAACCAATGCTAACCCTAAAATGGTGGAGGTGGAGGAGTTTATATAGTGTATGGCCACCAAGGGGTAAGTGAGGGGCGAAAGGGATACATGGGCCTCGGGCCCGAACACTGTACGCAGACAGGTGCCGGTCGTCCGCTGGACACCGGACGTCCGGTGGCTCGGGAGGGACCGGACGTCCGGTATCTTCTCGGACTTCCGGTATTTTGGTTCTGTTGTCGATGTCACGGACGTCCGGTGGCCTCCGGTCGTCCGGTCGCCTGGGACGCGTCGGACGTCCGGTAAACGCCGGTCGTCCGGAGCCTGTAGCTTGCAGCAGCTCCGTTTCTTCCGTCTTCTCTTCCACGCTTCCCTCGCGGATGGTGTAGGTGATCCTTGGCGCTTGCACTCCTCCTCGTCATCCGTGAAGCTCCGACAATACCTATGCATGCACACGAGTGGAGTGTCAAGTAGTATACCATCCTCGAAGGGGTCAAGTGGACACGTGTAAAGGAGGTGATTCACCTTTTTGTATGAGAAGTAGAGGTCACACGTGTCACTTGCCAAGTAGACTCTTGACATGGTGATGTCCATAGGATACACCGTATCAAGAAGTGAGTGGGAGGAAAGTAGAACTTGATGAGGTAATTGTACCTTCTCCTGAATTGGAAAGTAGTACATCACAGAAACTAGTTCCAGTGATTCCTACACCAATTAGTGAGGAAGCTAATGATGATGATCATGAAACTTCAGATCAAGTTTCTGCTGAACTTCGTAGATCAACCAGTGTACGTTCCGCACCAGAGTGGTACAGCAACCCAGTTCTGGAAGTCATATTACTAGACCATGATGAACCTACGAACTATGAGGAAGCGATGATGAGCCCAGATTCCGCAAAATGGCTTGAGGCCATGAAATCTGAGATGGGATCCATGTATGAGAACAAAGTATGGACTTTGGTTGACTTGCCCGAAGATCGGCAAGCCATCGAAAATAAATGGATTTTTAAGAAGAAGACCGACGCTGACGGTAATGTTACTGTTTACAAAGCTCGACTTGTTGCGAAAGGGTTTCGACAAGTTCAAGGAGTTGACTACGATGAGACTTTCTCACCCGTAGCGATGCATAAGTCTGTCCGAATCATGTTAGCAATTGCCGCATTTTATGATTATGAAATCTGGCAAATGGATGTCAAAACTGCATTCCTGAATGGATATCTCAAAGAAGAGTTGTATATGATGCAACCAGAAGATTTTGTCGATCCTAAAGGTGCTGACAAAGTATGCAAGCTCCAGCAATCCATCTATGGACTGGTGCAAGCATCTCAGAGTTGGAATATACGCTTTGATGAGGTGATCAAAGCATATGATTTTATACAGACTTTTGGAGAAGCCTGTATTTACAAGAAAGTGAGTGGGAGCTCTGTAGCATTCTGATATTATATGTGGATGACATATTGTTGATTGGAAATGATATAGAATTTCTGGATAGCATAAAAGGATACTAGAATAAGAATTTTTCAATGAAAGACCTCGGTGAAGCTGCTTACATATTAGGCATCAAGATCTATAGAGATAGATCAAGACGCTTAATTGGACTTTCACAAAGCACATACCTTGATAAAGTTTTGAAGAAGTTCAAAATGGATCAGTCAAAGAAAGGGTTCTTGCATGTGTTACAAGGTGTGAAGTTGAGTAAGACTCAATGCCCGACCACTGCAGAAGATAGAGAGAAAATGAAAGTCATTCCCTATGCCTCAGCCATAGGTTCTATCATGTATGCAATGTTGTGTACCAGACCTGATGTGTGCCTTGCTATAAGTCTAGCAGGGAGGTACCAAAGTAATCCAAGAGTGGATCACTGGACAGCGGTCAAGAACATCCTAAAGTACCTGAAAAGGACAAAGGATATGTTTCTCGTGTATGGAGGTGACAAAGAGCTCATCATAAACGGGTATGTCGATTCAAGCTTTGACACTGATCCGGATGACTCTACGTCACAAACCAGATATGTATTTTTATTAAACGGTGGAGCTGTCAGTTGGTGCAGTTCCAAGCAGAGCATCGTGGCGGGATCTACGTGTGAAGCGGAATACATAGCTGCTTCGGAAGCAGCAAATGAAGGAGTCTGGATGAAGGAGTTCATATCCGATCTAGGTGTAATACCTAGTGCATCGGGTCCAATGAAAATCTTTTGTGACAACACTGGAGCAATAGCCTTGGCAAAGGAATCTAGGTTTCACAAGAGAACAAAGCACATCAAAAGACGCTTCAATTCCATCCGCGATCTAGTCAAGGAGGGAGACATAGAAATTTGCAAGATACATACGGATCTGAATGTTGCATTGACTAAGCCTCTTTCACGGGCAAAACATGATCAGCACCAAGTTAGGATCATTACTTTGTAATCTAGATTATTGACTCTAGTTCAAGTGGGAGACTAAAGGAAATATGCCCTAGAGGCAATAATAAAGATGTTATTTGTATTTCCTTATATCATGATAAATGTCTTTTATTCATGCTAGAATTGTATTAACCGGAAACTTAGTACATGTGTGAATACATAGACAAAACAGTATGTCCCTAGTATGTCTCTACTAGACTAGCTCATTGATCAAAGATGGTTATGTTTCCTGGCCATAGACACGAGTTCTCATTTCATCAACGGGATCACATCATTAGGAGAATGATGTGATGGACAAGACCCATCCGTTAGTTTATCACTATGATCGTTTAGTTTTACTGCTATTGCTTTCTTCATGACTTATACATGTTCCTATGACTATGAGATTATGCAACTCCCGTATACCGGAGGAACACCTTGTGTGCTATCAAATGTCACAACATAACTAGGTGATCATAAAGATACTCTACAGGTGTCTCCAAAGGTGTTCGTGGTGTTGGCATAGATCAAGAATAGGATTTGTCACTCCGAGTGTCGAAGAGGTAACTCTGGGCCCTCTCGATAATACACATCATAATAAGCCTTGCAAGCATATGACTAATGAGTTAGTCACGAGATGATGTATTATGGAATGAGTAAAGAGACTTGCTGGTAACGAGATTGAACTAGGTATTGAGATACCGACGATCGAATCTCGGGCAAGTAACATACCGATGACAAAAGGTACAACGTATGTTGTTATACGGTTTGACCGATAAAGATCTTCGTAGAATATGTAGGGGCCAATATGAGCATCCAGGTTCCGCTATTAGTTATTGACCGGAGACGTGTCTCGGTCATGTCTACATAGTTCTCGAACCCGTAGGGTCCGCACGCTTAAAGTTTCGATGACGGTTTATGAGTTTTGATGTACAGAAGGTTGTTCGGACTCCCGAATATGATCACGGACATGACGAGGAGTCTCAAAATGGTCGAGACCTAAAAATTGATATATTGGACGACTATATTCGAACACCGGAATGGTTCCGGGGGTTATCGGATATATACCGGAGTACCAGGGGGTTACCGGACCCCCCCCCGGAGGTTATTGGGCCTCATGGGCCCAATTGGTAAAGGAGGAGAGGCGTCCAAGGGGCAGCCGCGCGCCCCTCCCC
>LR738713.1:264581705-264649339 GCA_902687465.1 Secale cereale | reverse complement strand
AAAAAAAAGAGGCGAATTTTTTTTTTCAGAGTGTGCTTTCCCCTTGATTACGTGCAGCGCCGTGATTTCATTAGTGTTCTAGGCTCGCGTCTCTAGTACGGTCTAGCCTAGGACCAGCACAGTACCGTCGTTGAGCGTTTATTCAACTTTGCATCTCTGAATTGATTATTGCTGACCACTTTTGCTACCATCTTATAAGCCTTCCCAGCTCCACATACATCTACGTCGTGCGTTTGACTCTCCCTGGTAATCGCTTTATCCAAGCTTTGAGAGTTTTGACCACCACGGTTGCCGATCACCACCTGCTGCTGGGTAAGAACTGGTAAGAATTTGAGATTTGCTTGTCGGATTTGTGACACCCGCCACCCCCACCATTTATTAGTAGTCTGTAGGATCATATTCTTGTGTGTTTCTATTGCTGCTAACCATGCCAGGATCACAAGTCGACGAGACTGACTGGGAGAACTTGACGAACAAGGAGCTTCATGATAAGTTTCAGCAAATGATGAGTGAACAGGTGCAAGATGTGCTAAACAGATTTGACGAGGCCATGGAGAAGATAGATGGCATGGAAAAAACGTTTGATACAAAGCTCGATAACAAGTTTGCTGAATTGCTTGCGCGTTTTCCACCACCACCGGCTGCTGCAGCTGTCCCACCTCTTCAACAACAACAACAACAACAACAACAACAACAACAACAACGGCGCCTTCCGAATCAAGTGGGACGAGCACAGCGCGTTCCCCTTGAGACTGGTCAAGCTTCTGGTGCTGCTGTTGATGTTTCTGTAGCTCCTGCTGCTACTGCAGAGGTGGAGGACCATTACGAGGATGAGGTTGACCAAAATCAGAACTACGTGCAACAACCAGCACCACCACCACCAGGTCGTCCTCATGCATATCATCGCAACGGTAGGGCTGCACCACCACCTGAGGTACATGACCATCTTCCTAAACTGAAATTGAATATTCCACCATCTGAGGGTAGATATGTTCCTGATATATATCTTACTTGGGAGTTACAAACTGAACAACGTTTTACATGTTTAAACTATCCCGAGGAGAGACGTGTTCCTGCTGCTGTTTGTGCTTTCACTAGTTTTGCATGTGTTTGGTGGTCTGAACATTGTAGATTATATCCTACTCCAGCTACTTGGACTGCTTTGAAAACTGCTATGCGTACTCGTTGGGTTCCACCATATTATCAACGTGAATTACTTCAAAAACTGCAGCGCTTAAGACAAGGAAAAAATTATGTAGAAGAATATTATCAGCAATTACAAACTGGCCTGATTAGATGTGGTATTGTTGAGGAGAATGAAGCTATGCTTGCACGTTTTATGGGTGGATTAAATAGAGAGATTCAGACCATTCTAGAGTATAAGGATTATACTAATATCACTCGTTTATTCCATCTTGCTTGTAAAGCTGAACGTGAAGTGCAGGATCGACAGGCATTGGTGCGGACTAACTTTTCTGCAGGTCGACCTTCATCATGGACACCGCGTGCATCCTCTACTTCCACACATTCTACTGCACCGACACCTCCATCAGCTGTTACCTCCAGCCGTGATACAAGGAAGCAGGCACAACCACCATTATCTGCCAAGAGCACACCTATTGGGCCTGCACAGAGTTCTTCTTCTTCCATGGCATCAACAGGGCACACCAGTGATATTATTTGTCGTCGTTGTAAGGGAAGAGGACATTTTGCGAGAGATTGCAAATCTCAGCGTGTGATGATTGCTACTGAGGATGGTGGATATGAATCCTCTAGTGACTATGATGAGGAGACTTTGGCTCTTATTACACGTGAAGAACACGGCGGAGACGATTCTGATCATGAGACGCAATACATGGCTCCTGAAGATGCTGACAGGTATGAATGTTTAGTTGCTCAACGTGTTTTGAGTGTGCAGGTTACACAAGCTGAGCAAAATCAGAGGCATAATTTGTTCCATACAAAGGGAGTTGTGAAGGAACGTTCTGTTCGCGTGATCATAGATGGAGGGAGTTGCAACAACTTGGCTAGCATGGAGATGGTGGAGAAGCTATATCTCACCACAAGACCACATCCACATCCTTACTACATCCAATGGTTCAACAACAGCGGCAAGGTTAAGGTAACACGTACTGTTCGTGTGCATTTTAGTATCTCTACATATGCTGATTATGTTGATTGTGATGTGGTACCTATGCAAGCATGTTCCTTATTACTTGGTAGACCATGGCAATTTGATAAAAATTCTATACACCATGGTAGAAACAATCAGTATACTCTTGTTCATAAGGATAAAAATATTACTTTGCTTCCTATGACTCCTGATTCCATTTTGAAAGATGATATTAATAGAGCTAACAAAGCAAAACAGGAGAAAAATAAGAGTGAAAATCAGATTGTGGCAAAAGAATTTGAGCAACAAATGAAGCCTAATAATAAACCATCTACTGTTGCTTCTGAAATTAAATTGAAAACTACATGTTTATTTGCCACCAAATCTGATATTGATGAGCTAGATTTTAGCAAATCTGTTTGCTATGGTTTTGTGTGCAAAGAGGCATTATTTTCATTCGAGGACGTGCCTTCCTCTTTGCCTCCTGCTGTTACTAACATTTTGCAGGAGTTCGCCGACGTCTTTCCACAAGACGTGCCACCGGGATTACCACCTATTCGAGGGATTGAGCATCAGATTGACTTAATTCCCGGTGCATCGCTACCCAACCGCGCACCATACCGTACCAATCCAGAAGAGACAAAGGAGATTATGCGTCAAGTACAGGAGCTACTCGACAAAGGTTATATACGCGAATCCCTTAGTCCTTGTGCTGTTCCTATTATTCTAGTGCCGAAAAAGGATGGTACATCGCGTATGTGTGTTGATTGTAGAGCCATTAATAATATTACTATTCGTTATCGTCATCCTATTCCTAGGCTAGATGATATGCTTGATGAATTGAGTGGCTCTACAATATTCTCCAAAGTTGATTTGCGTAGTGGATACCATCAAATTCGTATGAAATTGGGAGATGAATGGAAAACAGCATTTAAAACTAAGTTTGGATTATATGAGTGGTTAGTCATGCCTTTTGGGTTAACTAATGCACCTAGTACTTTCATGAGATTAATGAATGAGGTTTTACGTGCTTTCATTGGACGATTTGTGGTAGTATACTTTGATGATATATTGATTTTTAGCAGATCTTTGGAGGAACATTTGGAACATTTACGTGCTGTTTTTATTGCTCTACGTGATGCACGTTTATTTGGTAACCTTGGAAAGTGCACCTTTTTCACCGACCGAGTCTCTTTTCTTGGCTATGTTGTTATATCCTGTTCCAGCTACTTGGGCTGCTTTGAAAACTGCTATGCGTACTCGTTGGGTTCCACCATATTATCAACGTGAATTACTTCAAAAACTGCAGCGCTTAAGACAAGGAAAAAATTCTGTAGAAGAATATTATCAGCAATTACAAACTGGCCTTATTAGATGTGGTATTGTTGAGGAGAATGAAGCTATGCTTGCACGTTTTATGGGTGGATTAAATAGAGAGATTCAGACCATTCTAGAGTATAAGGATTATACTAATATCACTCGTTTATTCCATCTTGCTTGTAAAGCTGAACGTGAAGTGCAGGATCGACAGGCATTGGCGCGGACTAACTTTTCTGCAGGTCGACCTTCATCATGGACACCGCGTGCATCCTCTACTTCCACACATTCTACTGCACCGACACCTCCATCAGCTGTTACCTCCAGCCGTGATACAAGGAAGCAGGCACAACCACCATTATCTGCCAAGAGCACACCTATTGGGCCTGCACAGAGTTCTTCTTCTTCCATGGCATCAACAGGGCACACCGGTGATATTATTTGTCGTCGTTGTAAGGGAAGAGGACATTTTGCGAGAGATTGCAAATCTCAGCGTGTGATGATTGCTACTGAGGATGGTGGATATGAATCTGCTAGTGACTATGATGAGGAAACTTTGGCTCTTATTACACGTGAAGAACACGATGGAGACGATTCTGATCATGAGACGCAATACATGGCTCCTGAAGATGCTGACAGGTATGAATGTTTAGTTGCTCAACGTGTTTTGAGTGTGCAGGTTACACAAGCTGAGCAAAATCAGAGGCATAATTTGTTCCATACAAAGGGAGTTGTGAAGGAACGTTCTGTTCGCGTGATCATAGATGGAGGGAGTTGCAACAACTTGGCTAGCATGGAGATGGTGGAGAAGCTATCTCTCACCACAAGACCACATCCACATCCTTATTACATCCAATGGTTCAACAACAGCGGCAAGGTTAAGGTAACACGTACTGTTCGTGTGCATTTTAGTATCTCTACATATGCTGATTATGTTGATTGTGATGTGGTACCTATGCAAGCATGTTCCTTATTACTTGGTAGACCATGGCAATTTGATAAAAATTCTATACACCATGGTAGAAACAATCAGTATACTCTTGTTCATAAGGATAAAAATATTACTTTGCTTCCTATGACTCCTGATTCCATTTTGAAAGATGATATTAATAGAGCTAACAAAGCAAAACAGGAGAAAAATAAGAGTGAAAATCAGATTGTGGCAAAAGAATTTGAGCAACAAATGAAGCCTAATAATAAACCATCTACTGTTGCTTCTGAAATTAAATTGAAAACTACATGTTTATTTGCCACCAAATCTGATATTGATGAGCTAGATTTTAGCAAATCTGTTTGCTATGGTTTTGTGTGCAAAGAGGCATTATTTTCATTCGAGGACGTGCCTTCCTCTTTGCCTCCTGCTGTCACTAACATTTTGCAGGAGTTCGCCGACGTCTTTCCACAAGACGTGCCACCGGGATTACCACCTATTCGAGGGATTGAGCATCAGATTGACTTAATTCCCGATGCATCGCTACCCAACCGCGCACCATACCGTACCAATCCAGAAGAGACGAAGGAGATTATGCGTCAAGTACAGGAGCTACTCGACAAAGGTTATATACGCGAATCCCTTAGTCCTTGTGTTGTTCCTATTATTCTAGTGCCGAAAAAGGATGGTACATCGCGTATGTGTGTTGATTGTAGAGCCATTAATAATATTACTATTTGTTATCGTCATCCTATTCCTAGGCTAGATGATATGCTTGATGAATTGAGTGGCTCTACAATATTCTCCAAAGTTGATTTGCGTAGTGGATACCATCAAATTCGTATGAAATTGGGAGATGAATGGAAAACAGCATTTAAAACTAAGTTTGGATTATATGAGTGGTTAGTCATGCCTTTTGGGTTAACTAATGCACCTAGTACTTTCATGAGATTAATGAATGAAGTTTTACGTGCTTTCATTGGACGATTTGTGGTAGTATACTTTGATGATATATTGATTTTTAGCAGATCTTTGGAGGAACATTTGGAACATTTACGTGCTGTTTTTATTGCTCTACGTGATGCACGTTTATTTGGTAATCTTGGAAAGTGCACCTTTTGCACCGACCGAGTCTCTTTTCTTGGCTATGTTGTTACTCCACAGGGAATTGAGGTTGATAAAGCCAAGATTGAAGCTATTGAGAGTTAGCCGCAGCCCAAAACGGTCACACACGTGAGAAGTTTCCTTGGCCTCGCTGGATTCTATCGGCGTTTTGTGAGAGATTTCAGCACCATTGTTGCACCTCTCAATGAGCTTACAAAGAAGGATGTGCCTTTTGTTTGGGGTACTGCACAGGAAGAAGCATTCACGGTATTGAAAGATAAGTTGACACATGCTCCTTTACTCCAACTTCATGATTTTAATAAGACTTTTGAGCTTGAATGTGATGCTAGTGGAATTGGGTTAGGAGGTGTGTTATTACAAGATGGTAAACCTGTTGCATACTTTTCTGAAAAATTGAGTGGGCCTAGTCTGAATTATTCTACTTATGATAAGGAATTATATGCTCTTGTTCGGACTTTGGAGACATGGCAACATTATTTATGGCCCAAAGAATTTGTTATACATTCTGATCATGAATCTTTGAAGCACATTAAAAGTCAAGCAAAACTGCACCGTAGACATGCTAAATGGGTTGAATTCATAGAGACTTTCCCTTATGTTATTAAACACAAGAAGGGAAAAGAAAATGTTATTGTTGATGCATTGTCTCGTCGTTATGCTATGCTTTCACAACTTGACTTTAAAATATTTGGTTTGGAGACCATCAAAGATCAATATGTGCATGATGTTGAATTTAAAGATGTATTGCAGAATTGTAAAGAAGGGAGAACATGGAACAAGTTCGTCGTTAATGATGGATTTGTGTTTCGTGCTAACAAGCTATGCATTCCAGCTAGCTCTGTTCGTCTTTTGTTGTTGCAGGAGGCGCATGGAGGAGGATTAATGGGACACTTTGGCGTGAAGAAGACGGAGGACGTACTTGCTACACATTTCTTTTGGCCAAAGATGCGACGGGATGTTGAGCGTTTTGTTGGTCGCTACACTACATGTCAAAAAGCTAAGTCACGACTCAATCCTCATGGTTTATATATGCCTTTGCCTGTCCCTAGTGTTCCTTGGGAAGATATATCTATGGACTTTGTTTTGGGTTTACCTCGAACAAAGAAGGGGAGGGATAGCATATTTGTTGTCGTGGATAGGTTCTCGAAGATGGCACACTTTATACCATGTCATAAAAGCGATGATGCTACTAATGTTGTTGATTTGTTCTTTCGTGAAATTATTCGCTTGCATGGTGTGCCAAATACTATTGTTTCAGATCGTGATACTAAATTTCTTAGCCACTTTTGGAGATGTTTATGGGCTAAGTTGGGGACTAAACTGCTTTTTAGTACTACTTGTCACCCCCAAACTGATGGACAAACTGAAGTAGTCAACAGAACTTTGTCTACTATGCTTAGGGCTGTTTTGAAGAATAATAAGAAAATGTGGGAAGAATGCTTGCCTCATATTGAATTTGCTTATAATCGTTCGTTGCATTCTACTACTAAGATGTGCCCTTTTGAAATTGTCTATGGTTTCCTACCTCGTGCACCTATTGATTTGTTGCCTCTTCCATCTTCGGAGAAGGTTAATTTGGATGCTAAACAACGTACTGAATTGATCTTAAAAATGCATGAGTTAACTAAGGAAAATATTGAGCGCATGAATGCTAAATATAAACTTGTTGGAGATAAGGGTAGAAAACGTGTTGTCTTTGCACCTGGAGATCTTGTTTGGTTACATTTGCGTAAGGATAGGTTTCCTAATTTGCGCAAGTCAAAGCTAATGCCACGTGCTGATGGTCCTTTCAAGGTGTTAGAGAAAATAAATGATAATGTATATAAACTTGAGCTGCCTGCAGATTTTGGGGTTAGTCCCACATTTAACATTGCAGATTTGAAGCCTTACTTGGGTGAGGAAGATGAGCTTCCGTCAAGGACGACTTCAATTCAAGAAGGGGAGGATGATGAGGACATCACTAACAAGGTTACACCCACAGCTCCAACTGACACATATACAGGACCAATTACTAGAGCTCGCGCACGCCAATTAAATTACCAGGTACTTTCGTTTCTTGGTAATGAATCTAATGTTCATGAGAATATGATGCTGCCTAAATTGGATACATTTGTCTTGCTTACAAATGAAGGGCCTAGCTTGGACAAGAAGGATGAACATTGGAGCAAGATCAAGCATGGAGATGATGGCATGCGCAAGGGGAACAAGAATGGAGTTTCAATTGATGATTTCAGGACTTTGAAGCCACCATAATGAGTGTGAGAAGCCTTGGACGAAATACACAAGATGCCACTTCATAAATTTCGTCCAGAGGCTATTATAGGTGCTGCGTCACCTTATTATTGGGCCAGGCCCATGTAATTTCGAAATACTTGAGTATAGGCTGTTTTTAGAGTCCGTATGTGTGGGGAAACAAGAGTTAGGGTTGGTTTCGGACCCCTCCACCAAGGGCCACGAAATTCCCCCTCTTTCCCTCATATATACAGCCCTTAGGGCGTCGTTTAGACTTTGGGTTTTGTTTAGATTAAAAGTTCGCCATAGCTGCAACTTCGCGTACTTCGTTTGTGTTCAACGACCAGACCAAGGCGTCACAGAACCCCACCTTGATCAATAAAGCTTTCCTCTTATATTCGCAATATCCAGATTGCAATCTTAGTTTCTTGCTTGTTCTTCGTTTGCCTGCAGGAAACAGACCTTCGTGGTCAGGTTGATCGAGCTCCGGCGTGGTCAACAACCTCTCGAAGTTGGTTTAGCAGAGCAGCAGTGCTAAGGCGCGACATCATCGCACGTTCGTAGTCGGATCGTCAAAGTCGACTTCCTCCAAAACGATAGCCACCATCTCATCGAAAGACGGGACACCTTTGCCTCTATCAAATCAGCAGAGCAGCAGTGGCTTGGGCCACCTCTTCCTCCTCCTCTCGGCCCACCTCTTCTCTCCCGCGGCCCAGCTAACGCCCGCAGGCCCGACCGAGCCGCTCGTAGTCGCGCCGTCTCTCCCCTCGCACCCGGGCCCGCATGTCATCTCCCTCCTCCTTCGCGCCTACCTGCCCCGTTACGTCGTCGTCTCTACTCCAGAGACAGAGCGCTCGCGCTCGCGCCGTGAACTTCACGGAAGCCGAGGTCGCGCCGTCTCCTCTCCCCCCTTTTAAGCTGGCAGCCGCGCCCTAGGGTTGCTCCTCCTTCCCCTTTTCTCCTCCGCCGCCGCCAGCAGCTCCACCCACTCCTCTCCTCTCTGCAGTCGCCATGGCCGCCCCGAGCAAGATCCCATCGTCGGCATAGGAGCGTCGCCGGCTTCCTCTCCGTCGATCCCGAGCACCCCGGCGTCTTCCCTGAGCCCGCTCTGACGCCGATCCAAGCCCGAGGACAAGTCCCACGACGTCTTCTTCTTCCTCTTCTTCTCGGGACAGAACCGCGCCAAGTTCAGAGCTCCTTCGCGACGTCTCCAGCTCGTCTCTGTCAGCTCCGTCCTGTCCAAGGGTAAGGAGGTATACCCAGCTCCTCCCCATCTCCTCCTTGTCGCCATTAGCCCTCTGTGCTCGTCGCTGTAGTCGTGCTCCCGGTGCTCGGACGACTGTCTGTCGTTTTCGTCTGTCACTAGTGCTTGCAGCCCGCGCCCTAGCGTCCACGCGCTCTAGTTTCTCCTAGAAGTGCTCCGCTCGCTTGCTTGCTCGCCCGCCGCTCGTCACCGACCCTGCTTAGGCCTTGCTGTCGCGTAGAGCTCCGCCGCCGCAGATCTGTCTTATGCTCGCCGCCAGCGATGTAGTGGTTGTTAGGTGCTGCGTTTGCTTCGAGTGGATGCGGCACTCCTCCAGGAGCGCGCACTACTCCGCCGTCCCTTTAGGTCGCCGGAGCAGCTCCGACGAGCAGCTCCGACGAGCCTCTGTCTTTCTTCAATCGCGAGCGTCTTCAGTTACCTCTTCAGGTTTCGCACCTGTATACTGTCAAGAATCGAACGCTAGCGCAGTGGCTTGTGTCTCCGTCAGATATGCATCAGGTCGTGGGTTCAAATCTGTGCGGGGTAGTGGGTTATCCCCCCCCCTTTTGTTTTTCGCGAGAGGCTGATAGGCAGGCCCCACCTGCCAGCCACTCAGCCGCCTCCAGCCCCCTCGCGCACCCGCTGGTGCCACCTCAGCGCAGCTGGGCCCCCTTGTTAGTGGCTCTGGCTAGCGCAGGCGTGGGTCAACTTTGACCCCTGCGCTTGTTTTTCTTTTCTGTTTGTTTTTCTTTTTCTTTTTCTTTTTCTGCATTTTCTTTCTTTAATTATTATCTGGTGAAATATGCTTCTGATGGAATTAAGTTATATATGAAAAATGCTTAGAATTTCATGTAGTTTATGAATATGCTGTTTGTTGCCATGTTTAAAAACATTTAAAATGTTGTTTGAATTTATTGTTGTTTTAAATATGCTTAAAGTTGGGAAATCATAACTAAATATCTACAACTCCAAATTTAACAAACTTTATATGCATTTGGGGTGGGAAAATGTGTAGAATATTTTGGTGATGTTGTTTAGCATGTTTAACAACTTTATAACAGAAGTTTTTCAGATCTGTCCCAAATGCATTTAATTGATTATGGGAGTTTCTGGAAAATGTTGTTGGGTATTTCCAGCCCATTTAAATGTGCTAGCATGTTGCTGTAATATTAGTTGCACCCTTGCCATGTTAACCAACCCCCTTAAACTTGTTGGATGCTTGTTTGTATAACCTACATAAACTTGTTAGTTGTTCTTTTGCTTGTTTTCTTTCATGTGAGTGATCTTGTTTGGTTATGATGTTACTGCACTTTGGTGACCCTAGGCCATGCATCATATCTACTCTTGTCCTTCCTCATCCTGATCATGCATCATGTGGTTGAGCATTGCATGTTGATTGATTGTTGTTCCGGTGTTGCTTGTTGTGTTGGTTAGAGCCCGGTGAGGATTCGGAGTACGAGGTTCCTACCGAGGCTGAGTTTGAGGAGCAAGGTTACGATCCCTCCATGGAATCAACAGGCAAGATGACCTTACACAGATATCACTACTATCTTTGCCTATGCTAGATGTCTCGCTCTTTAGATATTGCCTCGATGCATATGTCTGTTTGTCAGCCCTCCTATTGTTGCCATGAAACTCTCTAACCACCCACCTAGCAAACCGTTGTTTGGCTACGTAAGCATCGCTCAGCCCCTTTTATAGCGTTGTCAGTTGCAGGGGAAGATTTGAAGATTCTTGCTTCATGATGAAGTTATTGTTGGGATATCACAATATATAAACTGTTAAACTAAATCATCTATATATTGGTAATGGGTGGAAGACTAAGCCTATTGCTTGGTGTTTTGTTCCACTCATGCCTCCCTAGGAACCGTTAAACCGGTGTTATGTTCCTTGATTTTGCGTCCCTAACACGGTTGGGGTTTATGGGCCCCCCTCGATAACCCGCTTAGCGCTAAAGCTTTTCCAGCAAGGCCCAACATTGGTTTTACATTTGCCTAATAACTAAAACTTGCATAGGGCATTGCAAACCCGAGTTCTTAATTAACAACCCGGGCCAGTGCTCCTCATGAGTGTTGGTCCAAACAGGGCAGCCTGCGGGGCCACCTCGAGGAAACTCAAGGGTTGGTATACACCTGTAGGATGTCCCATCCGGTCGTGGCCTGAGACGAGATACGTGCGGCTACTATCAGGGTGTCGGCATGCCGGGAGGTCTTGTTGGATTAGTTTTACCTTTGTCGGAATATCTTGAGCACGGGATTCCGAGAATACTCGGGTCTTCCCACCTTGGAGTTGCGACTCCGCGGATCATGAGCTTGTGATGAGCTAAGTTGGGACACCCCTGCAGGGTTTGATCTTTCGAAAGCCGTGCCCGCGGTTATGCGGTAGATGGGAATTTGTTAATATCCGGTTGTAGATAACTTGACACCATGTTCATAATACACTACCTGTGTGAGTAACTGTGACGGCCTCTTTCCGAAGGGGTTCGGGAAGTGAACACGGTGGGGTTATGTTTGACGTGAGTAGCTAGGATCACTTCATGATCACTTTGACGATCGTTGGCACTTATTCTCTTCTCGCTCTAAACACGTAAGTTAGTGCTTAGTGCTGCTGCAACCTTGTTTTAAGCCTTTTCCACACCTAAGGCTTTGATAGTATTGCTACCCGGGAACCGGATTGCTGAGTCCTTTGTGGCTCACAGATTCTACACAACACCAGATGCAGGTACCGTAGAGAACTACACAGGTGGTGGTTCAGAGCTGTATTGGGAGTTCGATGAAGAGCGTGGACGTTACTATGTGTCTTATCCCGAGTATCAGTAGGGCACTTACTAGGATGATCGGGACCTTGTGTTGCTTTGTTTATGGTATCTTTCATTTGGCTTTTCGTCCATAGTCGGACTCTGATGTTATTTGGATGATGTATGATAATGTATTACATTGTGTGACGTGGCGAGTGTAAGCCAACTACTCTTTTACATTTTCATCCCCTCTTTTACATGAGTCATGCAAAGATATCATACTTGAGATCATTCTAGTATGTGATTATGTCTTTAAGTCGTGCCTCGACACATGGGAGACATAGTCACATACTGGGCATTACAGGACGCCTCTCCCCCCCTTGCTCCTTTATATACGTGGGTAGGGGGCACCCTAGAGACACAACAATTGATTTGATCTTTCAGCCGTGTGCGGTGCCCCCCTCCACCATAGTCCACCTCGATAATACTGTAGCGGTGCTTAGGCAAAGCCCTGCGTCAGTAGAACATGTAATGCCCAGGATGGGACTATACCTCCTATGTGTCGAGGCACGACTTAAAGGTATAAGCCCATTCTGGAATGATCTCAAGTTTGGTATCTTTGCACGACTCATGTAAAAATAGGGATGAAATTGCAAAAGGATAGTTGGCTTACACTCGCCACGTCACACAATACATTACATAAGCAAAACATCATCGAAAACATCACAATGCGACTACAGGCGAAGATTCAAAAGAAAGATACCAAATACATAAAGCCACAGGTCCGAATCGCCCCTAGTAGAAACCACTACTGATCGTCGAAAACGTCACACACAAACGGCCACTCTCTTCATCGAGCTCACAGTGACGTACTTGAGCCAGCTCCTGCATCATTCTCGACTGAACCTGCACGGGTGGTGTAGGAACTGTGAGCCACGAGGACTCAGCAATCCCATAACCATGGGTATCAAGACTAGCAAAGCTTTAATGGGTAGGAAAAGGGTAGTGGTGAGGTTGCAGCAGCGGCTAAGCATAATATGGTGGCTAACTTACGAGTATAAGAATAAGATGAGCATCTACACAAACGGTCGCAAACTAGTAATGATCGCTAAAGATCCTGAACTACCTACGAGTCAAACATAACCCCACCATGTTCTCTTCTAAGGTGAAAAGAGACAGTCACGGTTACTCACACAGTTGTGTGTTTTATCTCGGATCCTCTGTCAAGTTTTCTACAACCGGACATTAACAAATTCCCATCTGCCACATAACCGCGGGCACGGCTTTCGAAAGTTCATAACCCTGCAGGGGTGTCCCAACTTAGCCCATCACAAGCTCTCACGATCAGCTGAAGTGATAAATATAATATCATCACCCCTTATCTTAGGGAAATCCGATCAGGCTCGGCATCCCGGTGCACACGACATTTCGACAATGGTAAAACAAGTCCAACAAGACCTCCCGGCGTGCCGACACCCTGATAGTAGCCGCGCGTATCTCGTCTCAGGCCACAACCGGATGGGCGATGCTACAGGTAAAACCAAACCTCGAGTTTCCCCGTGGTGGCCCCGCAGGACCCCTGTTTCGGACCAACACCATCAGCACTGGCCCCCCTGCTATGTAGAAAAGAATCTCCAAGGAGTGTCCCCCTTATGCAATTTAATTAATTAATTAAGTTATTAATATGAGACAAATTAAAACCAATGTTGGGCCTTGCTGGAGGAGTTTTATTCAAAGTCGAAGTGTCAAGGGGTCCCCATATACCCATCGTGTAAGGAACACAAAATCAAGGAACATAATGCCGGTTTATCGGCGCCTAAGGTGGCATGAGTGGAACAAAACACCGAGCAAAAGGCCAAGCCTTCCACCCATGCCCAGTATATAGGTGTGTTAATAATAATAATAGATATTGTGATATTCCAACAACAAGTTCCCTCCTAGAACGATCTTCATCTTCACCTGCAACTAACAACGCTATAAGAGGGGCTGAGCAAGCGGGTAACATAGCCAAACAATGGTTTTGCTGGGAAGGTGTCAAAGGTTAGAGGTTTCATGGCAACAAGGAGAGGGGCTGACAATAAGATGGGTAGCGCGACATGTAACGATAGCATCGAGACTACTAAGCAAAGGCAATGATAGTAAAGGTATCCAAGGGTATGATCATCTTGCCTGAGATCCCGCAAGGAAGAAGAACGGGTCCAAGAAGAAGACGAAGAAGAAGCCTTGAAGAAGAACCACGAGAAGTCGAACGAATCCTCACGATCGCAACGGAACAAGCACTAACGAGAAGAAGCAAGCAATACGGTAAACACACAACACGAGACATGACAATATGCTCAACCAAGTATGATGCAAGATAGTTCTACACAGGATGCACAACAAGTCTATACAGGAAGCAAAACATGGCAAGGTAGGAAGCACAGAAAACAACACAAGTCTATATGATGCAATACATGGCAAGGTATGATGCATGACAAGTCTATACAGGAAGCAATACATGGCAATGTAGGAAGCACAGGAAAACAACACAAGCAACATGTCAATATGCTCAACCAAGTAGGATGCAAGACAAGTCTATATAGGATGTTAAACATGGCAAGGTATGATGCAAGTGTAAACTAGCTATCTAGGCATTTTAAATGAGGCCGAAAATAACAACAACAATTTCGGAAAAAATCCCCATATCCATATTTAGCAATTCTTAAAGCAAACAACATTTTAAACATATTAATGTTGTTATCATGATGTGGATGACATGATCAAGTTTTATGCAATTTTTATTAAAAGTGAACATGAAGAGATAAGGAGTATTTGTCACCGTGGTGGAAGGAAAGGGTGCCACGGCAACGATCCGAAAATGATGCAACGGCAACATCTCGGTTCCGGTAACTCATTGAGAGACCGGTGCAAAAGATAGCGGAGAGAGTGACATGCAAAAGAGATGGGGTGAACCCGGTTGCCCGGTTCCCACGGGTCGGCGACAAGGCAAACGAGGGCCACAACAGACACGATGCAAACATCCGATTCATCTCATACAATCACATGCAGTCCACGGGTCATCGTCTCGGGGTTATACCTTCGGAACGTGCGTTTCGGGGTGGTTCGAGGTCGTAGAGGAAGTAGTGGTACTCGTGGTCGTGGTACACGTTCGTAGAGGGAAGTAGTCGTTCCGTTCGTAGTCGTACACGGGGCGTCGGGGTCGTCGTTGACGTAGAGGTACTCGTTCCGTTTCGGAGAGGTACTTGACGAATCCATCGTTTCCGGGGCGACGGTAGTAGTACACGGTTCTTCGGCGACGATCATCGTACGTGTTCCGTAGATGAACTTGAGGGTTCCGAGTGCTCCGGGCGTCGCGGTACTTGACGGTCGGTGAAAGTCGTGGTACTCGGGGTCTCGACGACGGTAGTTGTTCACGTTCGTAGATGTACACATTCCATAGATGTTCGTGTCGCAAGAAGAGGTACTTGGCGCATCCGGTAGTCGTTCGGGCGTCTGCGGGACTTGCCGGTCTCGGTCTCGGCAACGTAGTTGAACACGGGGCATCGGTGAACTTGACGGGTCCGATCTCTTCGGGGGTCGTCGTTGTACTTGCAGGCCTTGGCGATTCCAGAGGCACTCAGATTGGACAAGCCATCGGACTACTGTTCGATGGAACAGGAGATGCACCATGGGAGGTCAAAGCAACGGCGGTAGCAGAACCAAGGCAGCAGCGGACGATGGTGAACGGTGGAGAAGGCGCGGGGCGACGCCAAGGTCGTGCGGGCAAGGTGGGCCAGCGAGGAGGACGGGAGGAGCGGGCTTGGGGCGGCCGTCCATGGCGCTCCCGGTCGGCAGCTCGGGCGCGAGGAACATAGGGGCCGCGGGAGCAGCTCACTTGGTGATGGGCCTCAAACCCCTCGTTGGTTACCCCAAGTGGAAGGTGTAAGATGCAGTAAGTAGAAGTGTTTTCCCCTAGCAAAGATGCCAAGGATCGTTTCCCCAGAGACTCCTAGGTTCAACAAGTAGGTGCCAATTGCTACGGCGCCAGATTAGTAGCAACCAACGTGGACCTGCACACAGATACAAATAACTTTGCTCCCAACGAGTACAGAGAGGTTGTCAATCTCTCCGGCCTTGTAGTTCACAAAGGATTAAAAGCAATGATAGTAGTGATAGATAGTTTTTGCAATAGTAAATAATAACGGGAAATAAATAGCGGATGTGATCAATGATGGTAATATGGACCGGAGTCTCATGATGTTCACTAGTGATGTCTCTCTCCCAAAAGACGATAAAACAGCTATGTGAGGTAAACAAATTACAGCTGGGCAATTGACAGGACCACGAACGCAAACCAATGCTGACTACATTGCAAGAAAGGTTGAGGTTCAAAGCATGGGCGGTACGCCAAAGTAAGTAGACCGAAATCCATCAATATCTACTACTAATCATCCACCTTGAGATATCTATCCAGAACATCTCGCTGGTATTAAGTTGCAAGTCCCACCCATAGTGTAAACTCAATGCAACAGACAACTGCATTAAAAGAACTTTGCGTAAAGTAAACAATCCTTGCACCCGCGGGCACAAGCACCGTTGTTTCCCCCCTTGTGGCAACAGCACATCCCCTAGACTCATGTTTCTGTCACTCAAGCTAGTCATCGAGGGGCATGAACCCACAATCGAGCATAACGTTCCCTCTTGGAGTCACTACCTACTACTCGGCCAAAGCAATAAGTAACAACGGAGAACATGCAAGAATTACTTATGAACTAAAATATAAAAGAGGTGAATCAAATATATTACTCAAGATCAATCTGAACATAATCTCATAATCCATCGGATCCCAGCAAACTCAACATAGCAACAGCATAAGGATTACATAGGTGCCTCGATCATGTAGGGCAGCTCACGAGGACTAATTAGTGAAGCACAAGAACGGGAGGAGAACATCACATAGCTACTGGTCATGGACTCATGGTCCAAGGGAGAATACTCATGAGTCATCCGGGAGGCGTCCATGGTGGTGGAGAAGCTCCCGGTGGTGATCCTCCCCTCCGGCAGGGTGCCGGGAAGAGTTCTCCTGGTGCTCCCGATCTTGGAAGCGGCGGCGGCGGCGGAACACAGATGGGATCGCGAAAAGAGTTCCTGTTCTGAGGGTTTCGGAGGTCCCTCTAAATATATGCCAAAGGGGGGCACCGGACGGGCTTCGGGGGACCCAGGCGCCCCCCCCGGCGCGGCCCAGGGGGGCGCGCCCACAGGGCGCCTGGAGCCCCTGTGCCCCCCCCCCAGGCTGCCCTTCGGACGCAGTGTTGTTTCCGGATCGCTGATTTTTTATATAATTTTTCTGGATTTTTCTGGGCAGTTCTCGAAACGTGAAAACCTGAAATACAAAAACAGCCGAAAACAGAAACTGGCACTGGGGTGCACTGGATTAGTAAGTTAGTCCAAATATGATCAAAAGTGTATGGAAGTGTATGAATATCATAGCAATATCACCCAAAAGTGGCATGGAGCAAGCAGAAATTATAGATACGTTTTGGACGTATCAACATCCCCAAGCTTAATTCCTGCTCGTCCTCGAGTAGGTAAATGATAACAAGAATAATTTCTGTGGTGACATGCTATTAACCATATAGGACTTTCTCATAGTCATATGACAAAAGCTTACTAAGACAATGATTCTAAAGTAATTAAGTTGTCTCAAGAGAAAATCACAAATGACTGAAAGTTTTACAACATGAAATTGAAACATCAAAAAGATTTGCAATGAACATGATGTGCAAATATGATAAAGTGATATCTAGCTTGCCCCCTTTAGTGATGCAAAACATAAATGCAGGGGCACCTTCAAGGTTTAAGTGATGACTAGATACAATCATTTCAGAATAAACGATATCACAATCATGCAAAAGACAATGCTACTTTGGGACAATGCACATTACACTCAGAATGACAATCATGCTCTCAGTAGTTGGTGCTTTAACATAAAAGTAAAAGAAAGGTTAAGTGCTAAAGCTTTTTATTTTGAAAACATGGAAGCAATTGTGTCAACGGTAGTAGTACTTCATATGTGTCATGCATAAAACATCCTATAAGTTGCAAGCCTCATGCATCGAATACTAATAGTGCTCGCTCCTTGTCCTAATTAGCTTGGATCCACATGGGTTATCATTGCATTACATATGTTTTAACCAAGTATCACAAAGGGGTACCTCTATGCCACCTGTACAAAGGTCCAAGGAGATAGATCGCATTTGATTTCTCGTTTTTGATAGATCTCAACTTGAGGACATCCATACCGGGACAACATAGAAAATAGATGATGGACTCCTCTTTAATGCATAAGCATATTCTCATGAGAGATTGAGGATTATGGTCCAAGCTAAAACTTCCACCATGATGCATGGCTTTGGTTGGCGGCCCAATGTTCTTCTCTAACAATATGCATATTAATTCAACCCACGGTAAATCACCCTTACTTCAGACAAGACGAACATGCATAGCAACTCACATGATATTCAACAAAAGTGTGACAGTTGATGGCGTCCCCAGAAACATGGTTACCGCTCAACAAGCAACTTATAAGAAATAAGATACATAAGCAACATATTCTTTACCACAATAGTTTTTAGGCTACTTTCCCATGAGCTATGTATTGCATGGTTAATTTGCTTAGTACAGGTGGAGGTTAGCAAAAGACTGGGAGCGACCAACTAAGAGAGCAATGACGGTCATAATCATGCAGAGCGACAAAGCAATATTGAATCAGGCATGGTAGTTATATCGCTACTTAGAAACAAAAGATCATCAAGGCTTGACAGACTTTCTTTACAGTCTTGAATATGCGTGAGCATACGCCAAGTCAATCAAAATAAATTCTCGAAGGAAGATATTACTAAACCATACCATATCATAGGCAAACAAACCAAGTTGGTACTCCAATAACACATTGGGAACCCCCCAGCTATTTGAGATTAACCAAAAGAAAACCTGAACTACTAAGCACCATCATGAAAGTAGCATCTTTATCATAGACACATTAACCAATGCAATGGAAGCAAACTCTCTTAATAAGGTGAGCATGGTAATTAAAGAGAGTTCAAGCAACCAACTAAATAAAAGCTCTTGAAAAGATAAGCATGAATACTAAGAGCAGAGTATGATAGTAGCTATTAAAAGACAAAGAACACACACAGCATAGATAGACATGAAAATTCTATGTAATGTTCTAGGTAGAGGTGGAGCGTGTTTCTCTCCCACATAAAGGAATGCTGGGTTCCGACTCGTTATGAAAGACTAAAAAGAAAACTAAAAGCAAGACGCTCCAAGCATAGCACATAACACATGAAGTGATAAAAATATAGCGAAACGAAAGACGAACTGATAATGTTGATGGAGAAGGGGATGCACGGGGGCATCCCCAAGCTTAGACGCTTGAGTCTCCTTGAATATTTCTTGGGGGTGCACGGGGGCATCCCCAAGCTTGAGCGCTTGACACTCCTGAATCTTTTTATCATCTTCCCTCGCACACTTGAAAACTCCCTTCATACACAACTCATCATAATCTGATTAGCGAGGTTAGTACCCTTAATAAAATAATTATACCTTGCTGGAAATAAGGATATTCTTGAAGTTCTACTGTTTCTCAAGATTGTCAAAAGGTTTTTGCAAAGAAAAAGCAAGTTCTTAATTTGCAAAGTGAAGGTAAGGCAAAACAGGACAGAATCTGTGAAAAACAGAACAGCAGGCAGTAATTGATCTGTTCGGGATACTTCTGCAACTCAAATAAAAAAACTCAGAACTGACGCACGAAAGACAATTATATAGAGAAGACTGTCGAAAAAATTCAGACCAAAAAGATGATCTGGTGATTTTATACGAATTTTTCTATCCAAGGACAGAATCTGTTTCCTGGACAGCACCTCACAACTTTTGAACTTTCTAGCAACCAGAGGCTAGACTTGGCACAAATATGAAAAGCAAAGATACAATGATGATGCTACAGCAGTAAACAACATCAAGACACAACAAAAACAAAAACTTTATTCATGTGGGCTGCCTCCCAAAAGCGCTTTCTTTTATGCCTTTAAGCTAGGCATAATGCATAGATCAAGTTTTATCAAGAGTAAAAGAATAACTAGCCCGTACAACGGACTCAAAAGGTAACTTGATCTTCTTACGAGGGAAGTGTTCCGTCCCTTTCTTGAGAGGAAACTGAAATTTTATATTACCCTCTTTCATGTCAATGACAGCACCAACGGTGCGCAAAAAGGGACGTCCCAAAATAATTGGACATGAAGGATCACATTCAATATCCATAATAGTGAAATCAATGGGCACATAATTATCATTGACAACAATAAGAACATCGTCGATCCTCCCCAAAGGTTTCTTTATGGAAGAATCAACGAGACGAACACCAAAAGAACAAGAATCATAAGGTTTCAATTTAAGCATATCATATATCCTTTTGGGCATAACAGAGGTACTAGCACCAACATCACATAATGCATAACAAGAGAAGTCATTCAAATAAATTTTTATCATAGGATCCCAACCATCTTCTAGCTTTCTAGGTATGGAGGCTTCTACTCTAAGTTTCTCCTCCCTAGCTTTGATGAGAGCATTAGTGATATGCTCTGTGAAGGCAAGGTTAAGCGTGCTAGTGCGGGGATCTCTAGACATCTTGTGAAGGAAATTAATAACTTCGGTAAGAGTGCAATTATCAAAATCAAGGTCACGAGCATCAAGTAAAGTGGTAGTGGTGTCCTTAAGGTTCACTTGTTTGGTAGCTTCTATAGTCATAGCATCACCATTAATAGGTCCATTGGGACCAGGAGTACATTGGGTGCTAAGAGTGTGAACATCCTCAATAACTTGGATAGTAGCAACAGTGTGGTGGGTAGGAAGGCTCTTAATTCTTTCCTCTTCCTCACTTTCTCTAGCCCATCTTTCTTTTAGCTTAGCCATCATCCTAATATTTTCATTAATTTGTACTTGAGTAGCATTAATAGGGATGACTTCCCTCTCCTTAAGAGGAGAAGTTTCAATTTTTAGCAATTTTACCTCATTGGCTAAGTGGTCTACCTTAGAAGAAAGATCATCTAGTTTATGTAGTTTCTCTTCTACATTCTTATTAAAGGCTTTTTGGGTAGTAATGAAATCTCTAAGCATGGTCTCTAGTTCAGTAGTGGAGTTCTTGGTACTAGGATAAGCATTGTTGTTCCCATAAGAGTTAGAGGGGAACGGTCTAGGATTGTTACCAAACTTACTCCTATAAGCATTGTTGTTAAAATTGTTTCTAGAGATAAAATTCACATCTACTTGTTCTTGAGCAATCAAAGAATTTAAAGGAACATCACGAGGATCAACAGTAGATTGCTTCGAAAGTAGAGACATGATCAAGTCAACTTTTTCATTAAGGGAGGAAATCTCCTCGACAGAGTTTACCTTCCTACCTGTTGGAGCGCGTTCGGTGTGCCATTGGGAATAGTTGGTCATCATCTCATCGAGAAGCTTTGTGGCAGCACCAAGTGTAGTTGACATAAAAGTTCCTCCCGCGGCCGAATCTAACAAGTTCCGCGAGGTAAAGTTCAAGCCTGCATAAAAAGTTTGGATAACCATCCAAGTAGTCAAACCGTGAGTAGGGCAGTTCTTGATAAGAGATTTCATACGTTCCCAAGCTTGGGCAACGTGTTCATTATCCAATTGTTTAAAATTCATGATGTTACTTCTAAGTTGGATAATTTTAGCAGGTGGATAGTATTTTCCGATAAAAGCATCTTTGCACTTGTCCCATGAATCTATGTTATTTCTAGGCAAAGACTGAAACCAAATTTTAGCTCCTCCTCTCAAGGAGAAAGGAAAAAGCTTAAGCTTAACAATATTACCATCTATTTCTTGGTACTTTTGCATATCACAAAGTTCAACAAAGTTGTTCAAGTGTAAAGCAGCATCATCTCCAGCACCGTAGAATTGTTCTCTCATGACTAAGTTAAGTAAAGCAGGTTTAATTTCATATGAAGGTGCTGAAGTGGCAGGTGTAGTGATAGGTGTGCTGATAAAGTCATCGTTGTTGTGACTAGTGAAGTCACACAACTTGGTGTTCTCGGTGGAACCCATAGTAGCAAGCAAGCAAGATAACTATTTTTGTGATTTTCGATAAAAGGAACTAAAGCAAAAATGAAAGGTAAACTAACAAGACTAAAAAGTAAAGGTAAAAGATAGCATGCAACTCCCCTATCCTGAAGAGTAGAGTCCCCGGCAACGGCGCCAGAAAATACTCCTTGATGGGCCTCGAACCCCTCGTTGGTTACCCCAAGTGGAAGGTGTAAGATGCAGTAAGTAGAAGTGTTTTCCCCTAGCAAAGATGCCAAGGATCGATTCCCCAGAGACTCCTAGGTTCAACAAGTAGGTGTCAATTGCTACGGCGCCAGATTAGTAGCAACCAACGTGGACCTGCACACAGATACAAATAACTTTGCTCCCAACGAGTACAGAGAGGTTGTCAATCTCTCCGGCCTTGTAGTTCACAAAAGATTAAAAGCAATGATAGTAGTGATAGATAGTTTTTGCAATAGTAAATAATAACGAGAAATAAATAGCGGATATGATCAATGATGGTAATATGGACCGGAGTCTCATGATGTTCACTAGTGATGTCTCTCTCCCAAAAGATGATAAAACAGCTATGTGAGGTAAACAAATTACAGCTGGGCAATTGACAGGACCACGAACGCAAACCAATGTTGACTACATTGCAAGAAAGGTTGAGGTTCAAAGCATGGGCGGTACGCCAAAGTAAGTAGACCGAAATCCATCAATATCTACTACTAATCATCCACCTTGAGATATCTATCCAGAACATCTCGCTGGTATTAAGTTGCGAGTCCCACCCATAGTGTAAACTCAATGCAACAGACAACTGCATTAAAAGAACTTTGCGTAAAGTAAACAATCCTTGCACCCGCGGGCACAAGCACCGTTGTTTTCCCCCTTGTGGCAACAGCACATCCCCTAGACTCATGTTTCTGTCACTCAAGCTAGTCATCGAGGGGCATGAACCGACAATCAAGCATAACGTTCCCTCTTGGAGTCACTACCTACTACTCGGCCAAAGCAATAAGTAACAACGGAGAACATGCAAGAATTACTTATGAACTAAAATATAAAAGAGGTGAATCAAATATATTACTCAAGATCAATCTGAACATAATCTCATAATCCATCGGATCCCAGCAAACTCAACATAGCAACAGCATAAGGATTACATAGGTGCCTCGATCATGTAGGGCAGCTCACGAGGACTAATTAGTGAAGCACAAGAACGGGAGGAGAACATCACATAGCTACTGGTCATGGACTCATGGTCCAAGGGAGACTACTCACGAGTCATCCGGGAGGCGTCCATGGTGGTGGAGAAGCTCCCGGTGGTGATCCTCCCCTCCGGCAGGGTGCCGGGAAGAGTTCTCCTGGTGCTCCCGATCTTGGAAGCGGCGGCGGCGGCGGAACACAGATGGGATCGCGAAAAGAGTTCCTGTTCTGAGGGTTTCGGAGGTCCCTCTAAATATATGCCAAAGGGGGGCACCGGACGGGCTTCGGGGGGCCCAGGCGCCCCCCCGGCGCGGCCTAGGGGGGCGCGCCCACAGGGCGCCTGGAGCCCCTGTGCCCCCCCCCCCAGGCTGCCCTTCGGACGCAGTGTTGTTTCCGGATCGCTGATTTTTTATATAATTTTTCTGGATTTTTCTGGGCAGTTCTCGAAACGTGAAAACCTGAAATACAAAAACAGCCGAAAACAGAAACTGGCACTGGGGTGCACTAGATTAGTAAGTTGGTCCAAATATGATCAAAAGTGTATGGAAGTGTATGAATATCATAGCAATATCACCCAAAAGTGGCATGGAGCAAGCAGAAATTACAGATACGTTTTGGACGTATCACTTGGGGAGCTCCTCGGGCGTGGGAAGGAGGCGCAGGGGACGGCGGCGGTGGAAGACGGAGACGGGGCCGGCCTGGGAGGTCCTGATGGTGGCGGCGGGAGCTTGAGGTCGGGACGGTGGTTGCCGGCACTGGAGGGGGACGACGGCGGGCGCTCGGCATGGCGAGCATGAGGCTCGCGGGGCCTCGACGAGGGGCAGAGGAGGCAGTGCCTCGGCGGCTTCAGGCCCCGCGCTACAGCGGGCGATGCGGGGGTCGTGCGAGGCGGAGGAGGCCGAAGTGGAGGGAGAGATGGGGAGGGCGCGATGCGGAGGTAGCGGCGCTGCGGGAGAAAAGGGTCGAAGGGTGAGGGAGAGGACGAGCTTCTTAGGGTTAGAGCAGCTGGGGGCGGCTGGGCCTTGGCCATGGGCCAGGGAAGGAGCTGGTGGGGCGCCTGGCCTTGGGCCTGGGAACGGGTGCCTTGCTGGGCTCTCTTCCTTCCTCTTCTATTAAATTTCTTTAACAGAAAAAAAAGAAGAAAGATGGAAAAGAAAGGGAGGCTTAGAGAAAGATTTTTCGCAAGCGGGTAATTTCTCGGGACTCCCAAAAATGAGTCTGAACCCAGAAAATAAGAAGTGGCAAGATCAAAAGATATAAATTCAAACCCATTTGAATTTAATTCAAATGGTTTGAACTAGGACATGGTTTCAGAAGTGTCCAAAAATGTTCGAATTTCTGGAGGAGCCTCAATAAAACGGATAAGAATTATAGACAAGGTTTGAGGCAAGGAATTGCGAAAGAGAAGGCATGGGGAAAAATATGCAAGTGTGTTATGGTGAATTCCAAACAAATGGAATAATTATTTATAATAGCTCCATAATATTAGGAGGATATGTTATAAAGAGAAGTCACTCTTCCCTCGATTTAAATAGATCAAAAGATCTATGCCATTTATTTAGTTGAGATGCAAGGATGAATGACATGATGGCATGATGACATGAGGCAATGCAAAAAAAAATAAAGCAAGCACAAATGAAACACACGGGAGAACCCGAAACATCTGGAATCTTCTGGGACGTCGGTCTTCGGGCGTCACAGAACATCATCATCGTCACCACGCCGTCGTGCTGATGAAACTCTCCCTCAACACTCGGCTGGATCGGAGTTCGAGGGACGTCATCGGGCTGAACGTGTGCTGAACTCGGAGGTGTCGTGCGTTCGGTACTTGATCGGTCGGATCGTGAAGACGTACGACTACATCAACCGTGTTGTTCTAACGCTTCCGCTTTCGGTCTACGAGGGTACGTAGACACACTCTCCCCTCTCGTTGCTATGCATCTGGTAGATAGATCTTGCGTGATCGTAGGATTTTTTTTTTGAAATACTACGTTCCCCAACAGTTCATGTGTCTCTTCATGTAACATTTGCTGAAAACATTTTTCCCTTTTCCGATTGTCGACAATTAGATTCCAACTCACCCGCGCCTTCCACTAGTCCCTCTCGTCGCAATCACCTTCCTTTCTTTTACCCGCCGACCAATCCAGCGAAACCAGTCACAGTAGCAGATCCTGCCGCCACCACTTCTGCCATCACCTCTGCCCCGGCAGAGGGAAACACATTACACTTTGACGCGGCAGACCTCCTGCAACCGCAGTCTTCACCACCATCTCCCGCGTCTGCTTCCTCCGCTGCGCCGTACGCGTCCATCACATCTTCCCCCACCCCTCCTGCTCATGCTATTCCCGTTCCAGCTCCTACTAACGATCATACCATGCACACACGTGCCAAGTCCAGGTTTCGTTTACCTGCAAAAGAGCGTCTTAATCTTTATGCATCTGTATCTCCTTCCTCTCTACCCAAATCTTACAAATCAGCTCTCCTAGATCCTAACTGGACCGCAGCTATAAAAGATGAATATGATGCCCTTCTGCAGAATAGCACGTGGCAGTTAGTTCCTCGTCCTTCCAATACAAATATCGTTTCGGGCAAATGGGTTTTTCGCCATAAATTTAATTCTGATGGGAGTCTTGCACGTTATAAGGCTCGATGGGTATGCCGTAGTTACTCTCAGCAGCACGGCATCGATTATGATGATACTTTCTCTCCAGTTGTCAAGCCCACCACTATTCGCATTGTCCTTAGCATCACCGTCTCTTCTTCCTGGCCAATTCATCAACTAGATGTCAAAAATGCTTTTCTTCATGGCTCTCTTCAAGAAACAGTCTATTGTCAACAACCTCTTGGCTTCGAACATTCCTCCTATCCTAATCATGTATGTCTTCTTCAAAAATCACTTTATGGTCTTAAACAAGCACCACGTGCCTGGTTCCAACGCTTTTCTACTTATGCTCAAACCATCGGTTTTACCCCTTCCCGTTCTGACACTTCACTCTTCACCTTTCATCACAACAACAACACGGCTTACCTTCTTTTATATGTTGATGATATTATCCACACAGCTTCCTCATAACAATTTTTAGATCATATTATCTCTCTTCTTCGCCATGAATTTTCTATGACAGATTTAGGTCTTCTTCACCACTTCTTAGGTATTGCTGTTATCCGTGACTTCTCTGGTCTTTTCTTGTCTCAACGTCAGTACACTCTAGATCTTCTTTCTCGTGCTGGTATGCTTGATTGTCAAACTTCCCGTACCCCTGTTGATACAGGTTCCAAACTCTCTGCCGACGGTGATCCTTTCTTTGATCCTTCTCTTTATCGTAGTCTTACCGGTGCACTTCAGTATCTTACCCTCACTCGTCCTGAAATTTCTTTTGATGTCCAACAAGCTTGTTTATACATGCATGATCCTCGTATTCCACACTACAATCATGTCAAACGTATTCTTCGGTATCTCAAAGGCACACTAGACTTAGGTCTTCATATCAACAAATCCTCTCCCACCTCCTTGACAGCTTGCTCTGATGCAGACTGGGCTGGTTGTCCAGATACTCGTAGGTCCACATCCGGATTTTGTGTTTTTCTTGGTAACAATTTGGTTTATTGGTCTTCAAAAAGGCAGGTTACGGTCTCCCGCTCATCTGCTGAAGTTGAGTACCGTGTTGTGGCTCATGCGGTTGCTGAAACGGTTTGCTTGCGCCAGTTGTTGTGGGAGCTGCACCGTCCTATTGAGCAAGCTACCATTGTTTACTGTGATAATATTTCAGCTGTCTACATGTCAGCGAATCCGGTTCAACACCGTCGCATCAAGCATATTGAGATCGACATTCACTTTGTTCGAGAGAAGGTGGCTCTCGGTCAAGTTCGCGTTCTCCACATGCCTACTTCTGCTCAGTTCGCTGATATCTTTACCAAAGGCCCGACGACTACTCCGTTTCAAGACATTCGTTTCAGTCTCAACGTCGTCGAGCCTACCGTTGACACTGCGGGGGATGTTAGAATACAACTTGTAATAGGATTAGGACTCCTACTCAATTTGTAATAGGGCTAAGTCAGGTGCGGCTTGGCTCTTATATATACCTCTTGTACTGGCACACTATTGCATCAACAGTTATTCAATAGTTATTCAATAAAATTCTACAAAATGGACTCGACATGACGGATGAAGACACACGTCTTGCTACCTTTGCCAATTCCGGCGAGTCAAGTTATACCAAACCTGATTCATCTATTCATCGTTGATGCTCACAGGTAGCTTACTACTTGAAGAAAAATACTAATCTACATGCACCAAAATTATTTTGATAAAAAGCTTTGTAGTTCCATCACACCCACTCTGGTGCTTGTGAAAGATCACACATACAATATGGCAAAAAGGTACTTGCTTACACATATGTACGTCAGAGACATAAGAGGAAGTCAGTACTGGTCGTCCAGCTTCCACACCTCATGGAGGAGCCTGTACCTGGCTGTGTTTGAGCCGCTGATCTGCTTCAGCTTGGCAAGAGGATTTACTGGCGCCTTGGAGATGAAGCTCAATGGCGAGCTCAGCTCATCGAGCTCGTCATCACTCGTGTTAGACTTGCGGAGGACTGCCAATCCACTCTTCCTAGGATCACCAATGATGCTTAGGATTGTGCCAGATGCAGGGTAAGAGTACAAGATGGGTGAAGCACTGCATGGTATCGCCCGTATGCCCTTGTCACTGCTCTCCAGATGATCCTGCCAACACAAAAGATTGTTTGCTTATTTTAAATGGCCCAATACTCTAAATGGAGATGATGACGACAGTTCGTTGATTTTTAGTTTGTCATAAATATGCTTCTAGTGCTGGTAATTACCAACCTAGTTGTAACTCCTCCTGAAACTAGTAACCTATAATCTGAAGCTACATTCTTAAACCAAACATATTTACATTGTCCGAAATAACTACAGTTTCCACAAATTATTTCCCAATCCCTTTAAAAGAATATTAATTTCCAAGGAGTTCATTTTCATATTTAGCTTCAGTTAAATGGATAGATCGTTTGGGACTTTGGGGGCTCTGACTTTCTGTGGTACATCATAAGAAAACTCTTCTCAATGCCAATATTTCAAATGATATAAGTGAACAATGAATTTGAAGATTTAAAAGTACACATGTTTGTATGGAAGCCCCCCCCCTCCTCTCTCTCTCTCTCTCTAAAAAGTCGGGCTCTTGCCTTCAGTTGCTTAGTTTGCTTATCCCACACACAAATAGGGGCTTGATGGATTTAGAGCATCTCCAACAGCCGCGCTATACTAGCGCCGCGCCTGAAAAAACGCCATTTTAGCGCGCGCGCAACGCGTCGCACCGCTCCAGCGGGCGCCCAAAAAACGCGCGCGCGCGAAAACGAGTTGGGCGCGCTGGTGAATGCCCCATCCCGCGCTGTTGATTTGGAGCGTTCACTTCCGCGCGCGGCACACTCTCGCGCGCGCGCGAACTCTCATTTTTCTACCGCGCTCGTTGCTCTCCCGCTCTCTCCCCCCATCCGGCCGCGCCGCCGCCGCCGCTCGCGCCGCCGCCGCCGCTCGCGCCGCCGCCGCCGCTCGCGCCCCCGCGCCCGCCGGCGACTCGAGCTTCCTGGTCTGCCTCCGCTGGCGCCCGCCTCCCGCGCCCGCCGGCGACCGTTCAGTTGCTTCGCCGGCCTCCCCGCGCCGCTGCGCTTCCGCCCCACCCCCTCCTAGTCCGACCCGGACCTCGCGCGCCTCCGACGTCCTCCGCACAGCGCCGACGGCTCGCTTCCGCGCCGCGCCCGCAAGGTGTTCGACAAAAAACCTACAAGGTATGTATTGCTTCAAACTGAATTTGGTGCATATTTTGAATTGTAGTTTTGATAGTATAGTATTGAACATTGTAGATGAGTTCGTCGCATGATTCATCCGAAGATGAATTTGATATGGAAGAGGAGGAGGATCTTGCAATGATCATAGCAATGCATATCAATAAAAAACCGAAGCACGGTGGTTCGGTTATGGGTCGGGAAAATTTTTGGAGAGATAGGATTGATGCCCATAACAGATTGATGAAGAACTATTTCGTGGAGAATCCCACATATCCGGAGTCATATTTTCGTCGCCGGTTTAGGATGAGCACAGACTTGTTCAAGCGCATTGCAGAGAAACTAGCGATTCATGACCGTTTTTTCCAGCAAAGGAGGAATGCTGCGGGGGAGCTCGGGCATAGCACCTTTCTGAAGGTGACAGCCGCTTTGCGTATGTTGGCATACGGTATCCCGGCCGATCTAGTTGATGATCACTTGGCTATGGGTGAGAGCCAAGCCATCATGTGTGTCAAGCGCTTTGCAGTGGGAATTGTGCAAGTGTTTGGCGAGGAGTATTTGAGATCTCCTACTGCTGAAGACGCCGCAAGGCTATTGGCGATGAACAAATCTCGCGGCTTTCCTGGCATGCTTGGCTCAATAGATTGCATGCATTGGAGTTGGAAGAATTGTCCAAAGGCATGGCATGGGCAATTCCACGGCCAAAAAAAGGGTTCCACTATAATCCTTGAAGCGGTGGCCGATCAGGAGACTTGGATATGGCATGCATTCTTTGGAATGCCTGGATCTTTGAATGACATCAATGTTGTCAACCGGTCACCACTGATGAATAAGATTGCGAATGGTGAGTTGCCACCGGTTCAGTTTGTAGCAAATGGCCATACGTACAACTATGGCTATTATCTAGCGGATGACATCTATCCAAAGTGGCAAACCTTCGTGAAGCCGTTGAAAAAGCCAGAAGGTAAGAAAAATCTTGATTTCCACAATGCTCAGGCAGCTGCTAGAAAAGATGTCGAGAGAGCATTTGGGATTTTGCAAGCCCAATTTGCTATTGTGAGAGGACCGGCTAGATTTTGGGATCAAAAAATGCTTTGGTACATAATGCACGCTTGTGTGATCATGCACAACATGATCATCGAGGATGAGCGTGGCCAAGATTTAGACTACTCACAGTATGAGCTCTTGGGACATCCTGTGCGAGTGCGACGGAGGGCTGAAAGGGTAGCCCGTTTTGTTGCCTCCTATCATGCCATTCGGCGTCCCGCAACGCACAATGATCTTCAGAAGGATCTGATTGAAGAGTGGTGGGCATGGAATGGACAACAACGAGCATGATTTCATTGCATTTTATGTATTGTATTGTATTGTTCATGAACTATTGGTTGTGTTTATTTATTGCATTATTTGTTGTACTGTGAGATAAAACTATTTGTTTCAGTTGTAAACTATTTATTGTTGATTTATTTGTTTGTTTAATCGTTTTTCTTCTGTTTGTTGAACTATATATGTGCTTTGCGCGCGCTGCATTTTTGCGCACCGCTGGAGCGGCGCGCGCGCGCTGCATTTTTGCGCTGCTGCTGGAGCCAGCGCTGCGCGGCGCGGAAAAACAGCCTAAGCGCGCGCGCTATATGGTTTTTTTGGGCGCGGCGCGTCGCGCGCCTGTTGGAGATGCTCTTATAGTCATGTAGGTTATATGATTTCTTCAGCTTTGTGAGATTGCAGGCAATCAAAGCAAACGTTTTAAACCTCTTGAGTAACTAGGCTTATTAGCAACATATGTCCTAAATTCTCATTGCATCAAAAGATCCAACAAACTAACCTCCAATTCTAGAGCCTGAAGCAAGGAATCTTGAATTGGGTCTGGGCAAAATTCATCTGGTACAAAGCCAACGAGTATGCTGCTGACAATCGATGAACTAAAGGTGGGACAAATCTGTGAAAATATAGAAGATAGCGTTATAATAAAATAACTCCAAACTGACCAGACAACTAAATTGTTCATGTACATAAATTATTATTAAATTGATGTTCATTTAACAAGAAATGAACTCATACCTCTTTCCTGGTACTGGTTTCCATGAGCACGTCCTTAGGGATCATTAGGAGATCACTTAATGCATTTAGAAGATAGAAGGGTTTGTGGGTTTCAGCAATGCCATTTTCACCATCACCATTCTCAGCTTCTGGATAGTCGTCCATATCCATACCAAACAAGTCGGTAAGGCATCTGGACCAGCTGCCGATCTACCAACACCATAACAGAAATAAGTTGATGCTCTCGAATCTTGATAGCAAGTCATAAATCATATAAACAAGAACTACTGATCTATGTATGACCTCAATATGCCCATGATTGTACTTACAGCATTTTTGAGTTGGACCCCAGCACCGAAGCCAAACTTCCCAGATGGGATGGGAAGAACCTTAGGATCAGTTATTGGATCAGAAATGGGATCTGTCGGTATCTCATCTTCTGACTCCCGCAAAATAGCATTGAACATTGCTATATCCAATCTAGCTATACATTGTTCCATCAACTATCAAATAGCAATACAGTTCGGAATTAGTACAGGTACAACCGTACAAAAGATCTATATGAAATCAGTATGTACTCATTATCAGTGTCTCAATCTTTGATCAAGAATACAAGGCGTTATAACAATCTGTCGGATTTTTACACAAAACTGCACCTAATGCGCTAATTATTCACAGGAACCCGAATCAGACAATTCAGGGCAATCCTGACAGATTCAAGATCGACTTATGATGCACCAAGTATGATCCCTTGATCAAGCACAAACTCTAGCCTTAAAGGCCAAGAGTTTTGTGAGGACAAGAAAGACAATTAAGGCTCCATATCCTCATGCTGAAGGCTCGTCTAGTAGTCGCACTAATAGAATGGAAGAAAGTACCGCTCCAGCAAAGGCAAAACAACCTATCACTAGGAGAACTAGAGCCAAGGGTAAGGGAAATAAAGGCTCAAAATGCTATAAATGTGGTGAAGAGAGACATCCAACGCATAGTTGCCGGGAACGCGGAACGGTGCCGCGTCCCTCGACCCGGGATCGTCGACCCGGATCAAGGATCGGATCGATGTGTGGGACGATACGATTCGGTCATGGGAACGTGAACCAAAACACTAGGGAACAACAATCTTGATTCGCAGAGAGTTTGAAGGCTTACTGGACTTCTGCGGCGCCCGGCCTCCGCCATCGAGCAAGGAATCAAGATCTCGGACGGCCTTCTCAGGATGCATCACGTGCGCGCATGGATCGCCGGAATCCTCTAGTGCGGCGGCGCCACCCCACGGCGGCCTCCACTGTCTGCACCTTGCGGGGCGAGTGCATGGTGGCTGGGCCGCGCCGTCCAGCCGTCGCCTTGGTTATTTTCGTCGAGCACACATGAATGTGGCGACTGCGTGTCTTTCAGGCGGCGGCGTGGTCTTTGTATTTTGGGCTAGGTAGATCTCCTTAATTTCTGGGCCAGCATCAATCAAGCACTAATACACGGTCTATACTAAAGCCTATATTACCTTCCAAATAAAAGGTTGTACATACGTGATCGCTGTCACAAGCTTAGACATGTGTATCGATCGCTCCTCAACCCGTTGCATCGTTCCTGTCATCGTTCCCAAATTATTTGGATCGCGTTCCCCTTGTCGATCGGTCGACCGTTACCTACTTTGGTCACTGAGCGATCCTCGACCCTCGTTCCTGTTCCTCGACCCCATCGACCTCGGAACTTGGCAACTATGATCCAACGGTTGCCCACTAAGAAAATTTGTAAACACAACTATCCATGATGATGAAGACGATGAGGAAGAATACAATTTTGAAGATGTAAAGGGACAAGAGGTTTGCAAGAAGGGGAAGAGGTGGTATGTGTGATTCGGTGTCTCTTATGTTCCACACCACAACCTGATGACACACAATGGAAGAAAATATTTGAGAGCAAATGCACGGTGAATGGTAAGGTATGAAAACTAGTCATTAATAGTTGTAGCTACGATTTATCTTATCTCGTAGAATTTTGTGAACCATTTAAAGCTTGAAACTCATGATCATCCAAATCCCTACACTATTGGGTGGATCAAGAAAGGAGTGAATATGAGGATCACCAAACAATCCAACCCGACACTTTCTTTGGGCAAGCGTTATCACCCAAATCTGTAGTGTGTGTTAAGCTTCATGCACTAGCCAACGCAACCAAAAGTCCGAACTCATGGAAAGGGCTAGGCAATCCACATATACACTTCAACAATGTGATGTGATTGACATGGTGATGCGGAACATCCTTCGGTCATCCCCATGGACCCATCTCCCCAAGTGCTTAGTGGACCGATGGCACGATCTCGTGCAAGAGCACTTGAAACCGAGGTTAACTCTCTCCTTGTTGAATTCAAATTTGACCACCTTGAGACATGACTACTACCTCAAACGGAGACACTTTGTATGCTTAGGTGCCAAGGAGAAGTTACGGTGCAAGACGGACGTCAACAGCATGAACTAGGATTTTCCCAGCGCGGAGATAGAGGTACTACCGGTCTACTACCGCCCAACTACCGGTCGACCGGTACTACCGCCCAACTACCGGTCAAGCTTCTGTGATCGACCGGTGCAAGGCCGGTGCAACACCGGAACAACCGCTATATCCGCTAAAACCGGTACAACCGGCCCCAGGACCGGTACTACTGCCCTGCCTGTGCGCAGTTGAAGGGGTTTCACCCCATGTATCTCCCAACTTACCCCTTGGACTATATATACTTGTCCCTTAGCTCCGTACTAGGGTTAGCATTGTGATAGCTCAAAACCTAGAGCCTTGCTTATCCACTAGTGGTTCATCTCCTCGAGAGTGACTGCGGCCCCTCTACGGAGAAGATCCACAAGGATTCAAGGCCTCCTCACGGAGAAGACCATCAAGACCTCCTCACGGAGAAGACTACCTTTTGTACCGTCCTTTTATTGTGTTTGGATCATTGTGGTACTCGTGTTTGTGCATCGATCTAGCATATGTGTGATTGTTCTCATCCTTCTTGTGTGTTTTACCCCGTGATTTCTCCTCGTGTTCTTCGTGTTCCTCATAGGATCCTCCCCATTTCGTGAAAGATCGACCCCTAGGGTTCCACCCTACATCATATTGGTATCAGAGCCTAGGTTGATCATGAATTTGGAGCCCCTACCCTTGTTTTCTAGCCTTGTTTGTTGATTTTGTCCCAATTTCGAAAATTCCCCACAAAAATAGCCCCATTTTTTTTTGATTTGTTCGTTTGATGATGTTTTGTTGATTTTGATTCGTGGATTTGTTTTGTTACAAGTGGATCTAGCATTTCCCCAAGTTTCACCACTTTCCATCCACGAAATCCACCCAATTTTGCCCCCGAAATCATCCATTTCCGTCCCAAATCCGCCCCGATCCAGTTCTGAGAATTTTCTCGACACCAGCGGTACTTCCGCTGAGCACCACAAGCGGTACTACCGGCCTACCTTGCGGTACTACCGGACCTCCCAGTTTCAGCCTCGGCTGATTGACAGTTTTGCCCATAACTAATTCATCCGGACTCGGATTTTCACGTTCTTTAGCTCGTTTTGAAGCTATCGACACCCTCAATCCCACAAAAATACCACCATCATCATTAGACTCCATCTGATTTTTCGAAATTTGGCAAGTTTGCTTAGGCCCTCCACCATATCAACCACCACCAAAACTTCCGCATATCCTAGTCCACCATACACCTCCGCCAACCCAACCTGACCCAAGTTAGGGTCCGTGACGTCGAGTCCGACAATTTTTTACACGTTTTGTCCTGGACTACTTGAGTTGTGGTTTCTCCATTTCCTCGGGTGTTTAGGCTAACTTGGAGCGGAAAGACTTCGACAACACCACTTCTCAACCTCGACAAGGACGGTAACATCGACGACACATTGCATATCTTACCTTGCTTTTGCATTGATATCCATTCTCAACCATTTTGCGTAGCTTTCCTATCGAGACTAGCCATTTGAGTATTGCCGGGCAACGACATTTGTGCACTTTTAGTGGTCATCGTGATATCATCTTATCATCATTTCGTGTGTCACAAGGTTGTCATAGCATATACACAATTGCTATCTTGGTTCAAGAAGCATCGCATGGTCGCCCTAGTAAAAGAGCTCAAAGACAAAAAGCCAACCAAGCTTTTAAGCAAAAGAGAAAGATAAGCAAAGAGCTTTTAAGCAAGAACCATAGCAACATTAAGATTGTCATACTTGATCATCTTGGATCATATCATATAAACAACAAGCATATAGCATACTCGGGATAGAAGTCGTTGCATTTTTGCCTAGTATGTTGTGCACAAGTCTCGTATCCGCATATTGAGCAATCGTGCTAGCGTCTCTCTAGTGGTGTGCAACAAGAGCATTTTCCGTGGATTCCACATCTTTCGCTCAACCTTGGATTGCACATCCCCATTTATCTTTTTGCGTGTGTGTTTTCGTGTACACTTATAGCTATTGGTCTTCTTGTTGCATTGGCAAGTTTGCGAATCTTTTTCAACATCATTGAGTCTTACTAACGATTGCATACTTTGGTCCACCATCCTAACCAAGCTCCACCAAAGGCTTTTATTGTGTAGGTGTGAGAGGTCGACGAGATACGGTACCAATTGTGCTATTTCTTTGCAACATCATTGAGTGATCTTTGATCCATTCTCAATATCGGTCAAGGTACATTTGGTATTGTCTTTTCCTTCTTCCACTCACATTCTTGCTTGCAATGATGGATAGGCCAAGTACATCTTCGAACCCGCTATTTGATGATCCTCAAGAATCGAACAACTACATCACCAAACTACATCTATTTGGCGTTCAACGAGCTTTACATCAAGAAAATGAAGCTATGCAAGAGCGAATTGAGCTACTCGCCACCGACTTGAGACATTCCGAAGCGCGCACAAGAGAGCAATTTGACAACATCAACGCCACCATGTCATCTCAATTTGACGAGCTACGAACTTTGATGATCAATCGACGGTCTTCCTCTTCATCATCTCAAAGACGGAGCCGCTCAAGTCGTCATACCGACTAAACCTCCGTCTCAAGTACACCTACATCGAACACTCTTCGCCAAGCCGCGCGTCAAGGACGTCATGACAACCGGAACCCACTTCATGGCAAGAGTTCCCAAGAGCTATTTGAAGAGCAAGAACATCGACAACGTCAAAACCAAGCTACACTTGAACAAGCACAAGGATGACAACATCTACGCCAACAAGAACAAGAACGAGCGCGCCAACACCAAGAAGAGCAAGATGCCGAGGCACAGTGCCAAGCACAACAACGTCGAGAAGAGCAAGCTCTTGAAGCGCAACGTGCACTACGTGACTCACATCGCAGTGTTGTAACACGCAATCGACACAATCGCCAAGATGAAGAAGCACTTCAAGATGAAGTTCAAGAAAGGCGCTTTCAAGCGAGAATGCAACGCCAAGCTCCTCCTCAAGCTAGACAAGCACAACAAGCTCGACTAGAATCGCAAGTTCGGCAAGAGCAACATGACAATGAGCATCAACAACCCCAAGTACAACATGAGGTTGACAATCCTCAACGCCAAGAACGCCCTCCCAATAGGCAACCAAATAATGAAGAAAATCGGTATGGCAAGCTAAAGTTCACAATGCCAAAGTTCTCCGGAAGCATCGATCCCGAAGACTATCTCTCATGGGCATTGAAAGTTGAGAAGATCTTTCGACTCCACAACTTTGATGAAGAAAAGAAGATTGCAATGGCGTCCCTTGAGTTCCAAGATTATGTTCTCATTTGGTGGGAGCAAATCATCGAGAGAAGAGAAGCCAAAGGCGAACCGCCTATCACTACTTGGAGTCAAATGAAGGAAGTCATGAGAGCGCGTTTTATGCCAACACACTACAACCGTGACTTGTTCAAGAAGTTGCAACTCCTCAAGCAAGGAACCAAGTCCGTTGAAGAGTACTACAAGGAAATGGAGATTGCCATGATAAGAGCCAACATCACAGAAGATGAAGAGCAAACTATTGCGAGATTCTTGAATGGACTCAACTATCCTATCAAGAAGATTGCGGACTTTCAACCATACACGAATCTCCTCGAGCTAGTACACCAAGCAACCAAAGCGGAGCGACAAGTTCAAGAGGACTACAAGTACTCCAAGTTCACCTCCAAGAACTACGGCTCCTACAACCAAGCTTCAACGACTTCGGCACCTCCTATCTCTACCAAACCATCTACAAGCTTCGGTGACAAGTCAAGCTACAAGAATCCGACTACATCAAGTCGTCCTCCTACAACCAACTTCAAGCCAAGAGCTTCATCATCTACAACTCCAACCGAGGATAACTCCAAGACGAGTTCCATCAAGTGTTTCAAATGCCAAGGACGAGGCCACAAGTCATTTGAGTGCAAGACCGTTCGAACTATGATCATCAATGACGACGGATCCTATGACTCTATGAGCGATGACGAGATGGAAGCCCTTGAGCACGTAGCTATGCATCGCCAAGTGAATGAAGATGAAGACAATCAAGTGTTTTGCGACAATGACTCGAGTCCCAATCTCGTTGTCTCCAAGGTCTTGACACTTCAACATCATCAAGATGAAGATCAACGATGTCACATCTTCCACACCAAGGCCGACATCAATGGATGTTCCGTCAAGGTTATCATCGATGGAGGAAGTTGTCATAACTTGGCAAGTGAAGAGCTATGCGACAAGCTCCAATTGGTCAAGACGAAGCACCCTCACCCCTACAAGGTCCAATGGCTTAGCGACGCCGGAACTATTCGAGTCGAGCACACCGTGCAAGTATCCTTCAAGATAGGCGCCTACGAGGACACATTGGAGTGTGATGTGGTCCCTATGCCAGTTTGCCACCTTCTCCCTGGAAGACCATGGCAATACAATCGCGGAGTCACCCACAATGGACGGACCAACCATTATAGCTTCAAGATGAAGGGCAAGGAATTTGTGCTACGCCCTATGTCGCCAAGTCAAGTGGTCGCCGACAAGCAAGTATCCACCAACCATCGTGGAGAGAATGGTGAGAGAGTGAACCACCAAAAGGAGAGTGAGAGCCACAAGCCAAATTCGAGCACCTCCACGATGAGCGACAAGAAACAACTTGTGTTATTTGCCACCAAAAGTGAGATGAGAGAAGTGTTTGAGAACCAACGAGTGTCTTTCACCTTGTGCTTCTATGCAAAGGGGAAGCGAAACCAACTAACACTTCACCACCTCTACCTTTAGTGTTGTCTCAATTGTTGCAGGAATTCCAAGATGTTTTTCCCGATAAGCTACCTCCGGAACTACCTCATCTTCGCGGCATCGAGCACCGCATCGACCTCATCCCCGGAGCACCTCTCCCTAACAAGGCACCTTACCGCGTGAACCCCGTCGAAACCAAGGAGATCCAAAGATAAGTACAACAACTCATCGACAAAGGTCATGTACGTGAAAGATTAAGCCCTTGTGTCGTTCCAGTTATTCTCGTGCCTTAGAAAGATGGAAGTTTTCGCATGTGCTCCGATTGTCGTCCGATAAATGCTATCACCGTTAGATACCGTCACCCTATTCCACGCTTAGATGATATGCTTGATGAATTATGTGGTGCTACCATCTTTTCAAAAATCAATCTTCAAAGTGGCTATTACCAAATTCGCATTCAAGAGGGTGATGAGTGGAAAACGGCTTTCAAAACCAGGTTTGGGTTATATGAGTGGTTGGTCATGCCGATGGGCTTATCGGAAGCGCCCGGCTTTTTCATGCGTCTCATGCATTTCGTTCTCCGACCTTATATAGGCATCTTTGTAGTGGTTTACTTTGATGACATCCTTGTCTTTAGCAAATCACTTGAGGAACACGTGACACACATCCGTATGGTCTTGCAAACCCTTCGGGAAGAACGCTTATATGCCAACATGGAAAAATGCACTTTTGGCATTGATAAGGTTGTTTTCCTAGGATTTGTCGTTTCCTCACAAGGTGTTCACGTTGATGAAACTAAAATTGAAGCAATTAAAACTTGGCCACAACCAATGAATCTCCAACAAGTGCGTAGTTTTCTTGGTTTAGCCGGTTTCTATCGACGTTTTGTGAAGGACTTTAGCACCATTGCTATGCCTCTACACGCCTTGAGCAAGAAGAACGCACCCTTTATTTGGGGTCCTTCGCAAGACACCGCGTTCAATGAGCTAAAAACCTTGCTTACCCACGCACCACTTCTTGCCCTACCAAACTTTGACAAACCATTTGAGATACATTGTGACGCTAGTGGTACCGGCATAGGAGGCGTGTTAATGCAAGAAAAGCGCCCGATTGCGTATTTTAGTGAGAAACTATCCGGAGCGCAGCTTAACTACCCCATCTATGATAAAGTGCTCTATGCCTTAGTGAGAGTTTTGCGTGTTTGGGAACACTATCTTCGACCTCATGAATTCATTCTTCAAAAGGACCATGAGACGCTCAAGTATCTCAAGGATCAAACTAAGTTGAACAAGCGTCATGCTAAGTGGAGTGAGTTCATAGAGTCTTTTCCTTATGTCATCAAATACATCAAAGGCAAAGAGAATGTTGTGGCGGATGCACTTTCCCGCAAATGCATGCTTGTTACCGAACTTGAGTTGAATGTTATTGGCTTTGAGCACATAAAAGACTTATATGAGCATGATCCTTTCTTTGCAAGTCCTTATGCCAAATGTGTGAAGCACACTTCTTGGGAACGATACAATACCAAGGATGGATATCTCATGAGAGCTAACAAACTTTGCATTCCAGAGTCATCTCTTCGTTTGCTTCTCTTGCAGGAATCTCATGGAGGACTTATGGGACATTTCGGACGCGACAAGACATTCGCAACGCTCTCCAAGAATTACTTTTGGCCCAAGATGTTCTGTGACGTCTCACGCTTCACCAACCGGTGTTCAACGTGCCGCAAAGCTAAGTCCAAAGCTCAATCTCACGGTCTTTACATGCCACTTCCTATTCCATACCAACCTTGGGAGGACATTAGCATGGACTTTGTACTTGGATTGCCTAGAACTCAAAATGGAAAGGATCCCGTGTTTGTTGTTGCGGATAGATTTTCCAAAATGGCTCATTTCATTCCTTGCAACAAGATAGACGATGCTTCACATGTTGCAAATCTCTTTTGTAGGGAAATCTTGCGCCTCCATGGAGTACCCATGACGATCGTCTCGAATCGTGACGCCAAGTTCTTGAGCTACTTTTGGAAGACTCTATGTGCCAAACTCGGCATCAAGCTCCTATTCTCTTCGGCATATCATCCACAAACGGACGGCCAAACGGAGGTGAAAAACCGGACACTATCGACACTTCTTCGCGTGTTGATCAAGAAGAACATCAAGGAATGGGAGCAATGCTTGCCCATCGCCGAGTACGCCTACAACCACGCAAGCCATTCGACTACCGGCAAGTCCCCCTTCGAGGTCGTCTACGGCTTCAACCCATTGTCCCCATTGGATATTCTTCCTCTACCTCTCCAAGAGCGCATCAACATGGACGCAAGTGCACGAGCAAGTTATCTCAAGAAGATGCACGAAGATAAAGGGCAACGATCGAGCGCCAAGTACATCGCCTAGCCACCAAGCTCAACGTCAACAAGACACCAATGGTGTTCCAACCGGGAGATCTTGTATGGCTTCATCTTCGCAAGGACCGCTTCCCCAACGAGCGCAAGTCCAAACTACTACCTCGCGCCGACGGATCCTTCAAGGTGTTAGCACGCTACAACAACAATGCCTACAAGATCGACATTCCTTGCGACAAGTACAATGTGAGCGATACCTTCAACGTCAAGGATCTCTCTCCTTTCCATGGTGATGAAGATTCCGATCCGACGTCGGATCTTTCCCAAATGAGGGGAGATGATGTGGAGCATCCTTCGGTCATCCCCATGGACCCATCTCCCCAAGTGCTTAGTGGACCGATGACACGATCTCGTGCAAGAGCACTTGAAACCGAGGTTAACTCTCTCCTTGTTGAATTCCATTTGACCACCTTGAGACATGGCTACTACCTCAAACGGAGACATTTTGTATGCTTAGGTGCCAAGGAGAAGTTACGGTGCAAGACGGATGCCAAGAGCATGAACTAGGATTTTTCCCAGCGCAGAGATAGAGGTACTACCGGTCTACTACCGCCAAACTACCGGTCAACTACCGGTCAAGCTTCTGTGATCGACCGGTGCAAGGCCGGTGCAGCACCGGAACAACCGCTATATCCGCTAAAACCGGTACTACCGGCCCCAGGACCGGTACTACCGCCCTGCCTGCGCGCAGTTGAAGGGGTTTCACCCCATGTATCCCCCTACTTATCCCCTGGACTATATATACTTGTCCCTTAGCTCCGTACTAGGGTTAGCATTGTGATAGCTCAAAACCTAGAGCCTTGCTCATCCACTAGTGGTTCATCTCCTCGAGAGTGACTGCGGCCCCTCTATGGAGAAGATCCACACGGATTCAAGACCTCCTCACGGATAAGACCATCAAGACCTTCTCACGAAGAAGACTACCTTTTGTATCGTCCTTTATTGTGTTTGGATCATTGTGGTACTCGTGTTTGTGCATCGATCTAGCATATGTGTGATTGTTCTCGTCCTTCTCGTGTGTTTTACCCCGTGATTTCTCCTCGTGTTCTTCGTGTTCTTCATGGGATCCTCTCCAATTCGTGAAAGATCGACCCCCTAGGGTTCCACCCTACATCACATGGATGCCAACCATATTCTTCTTGAGAGACCTTGGCAATTTGATATGGATGCTACACGCGAGGGCAAAGAAAATGCATACCCTTTCATTTGGAATAAGAGAAAGATGATTATTCTACCATACAAAACTGATGGTAATACCTCAAAGAAGGATGAAAAAAGTATGTTAACTATTTCCCACACCTCCAATGAGTTTATGCAAGACTTGAAGGAGGCAAATTTGTGCGCTGCAATTGTTGTAAAGGAATAAGAGCACCCGGCTGTCGAAATTCCAGCAAAGGTACGTGGCTTATTAGCAGAATTTCATAACATACTTGAAGAGCCACAAGGCCTGCCACCGATGAGAGGAATTCAACACAGAATTGACTTGATTCCGGGAGCAAGTCTTCCTATTCTTCCACACTATAGAATGAGCCCAAAAGAGCATGATATATTGAAGAAGAAAGTGGAGGACTTGCCGCAAAAGGGGCACATTCGAGAAAGTATTAGCCCATATGTTGTACCAGCCCTGCTTACGCCAAAGAAAGATGGATCTTGCCGCATGCGTGTGGACAATAGAGCCATCAACAAGATCATTGTAAAGTACAAATTTCCTATTTCCTGTCTGGATGATATATTGGATCAGCTTAGTGAAGCTAGAGTGTTCACCAAGCTAGATTTAAGAAGCGGATACCACCAAATTTGCATCAGGTGCGGGGATGAATGGAAAACTGCCTTCAAGACAAAGTTATGGTTCTTTGAATGGATTGTCATGCCGGTTGGACTTTCAAATGCACTAAGTACCTTTATGCACTTGATGAGTTTGGTCCTTTGACCCTTTTTATCTCACTTTGTTGTGGTTTATTTTGATGACATATTTTGATCTATAGCGAGGATGAGGATGAACACTTTGATCATATTCAAAATATGCTAGGAGTACTACACGAAAATGAGGTATATGACAACTTGAAGAAATGGGTTTTCCTGCAAACACAACTTCTATTCCTAGGAATTGTCTTAAAATGTGATGGTATTCATGTTGATGATTCTAAGGTTGAAGCAATCCAAGAATGTCCAACTCCAAAGACCATTCACAAGGTAAGAAGTTTTCATGGTGTCGTGGTGTATGGACACGATTACCTATGGGGCCACCGGCCCCTTCGTGGTTCGGTAGGGGGGAGGTCGTGTTGCACAAAGAGCGGAAATGGCGAGACGGCACGGCGGCGAGACTTGTTTTTACCCAGGTTCGGGCTGCTGAGAAGCGTAATACCCTACTCCTGCCTTGGTGGATTGGATGGAGGAACACGAAGACGCGGAGCGCTCAAGCCCGACAAGGTTGCCTCGGGGAGTGCGGCTACTCGCGTGTAAGTGTGCAACGATCAAAAGTCTGAATCCTTGTCTAGGTCGCCTTGGGCCTCCTTTTATAGCTAAAGGGGTAACCACAGTGGCAAAACAGACATTATCATGTGATTAGATAGCTAACAGTGCTATCATACCCAACTCTGACACTTAGGACAAAATGCCACAAATGTTGTCTTAGGTGGTGCACGGAGAGGCATCTCCGGCAAGCTCATTCCACCGCTTAGCTAACTACTTATTTGGTTGACACACCTCTGGGACGGGTGTCAAATGAGGGTAATCCTCCTTCCAGCAAGCCGACGTGTGTATGGCAAGAGCCACCTAGTTGCACGAGGGCTCGACACCGCACCGATAAGTGACTGGCGTCCTGGCACGGTGGAGCGGTGGCAACTAGCTCATGCCTGCCGGGAGAGGGCTTGTCGGGCCTTCTTGGGGAGGTGTTCGCTTTGGTCCCCGGCAACTCCGGAGACGCGTTTGGCGCGGCTTGGCCTCGCTCCTAGCTGTCATATCGACCTTGCCCGCCTCGCCTGGCCAGCAAAGGATACTTCTCTTGCAATCTTCATCTTGTATGTCGGCTTAGTCTTCTTGAAGCGTTCTCTGATCTCACGAAGAGCGGCTTTTCTGGCTTGACTTCCATCAAGCCTTGTTACTAGGAGTGTGATTCAACGCGCGCCTGTGCGCAAGTCTGGGCAGCAAACGTGAATGTTCGTTGCACCGACAGTAGCCCCCGGGCCTGGCTCACACGTGCCGCCGGGCATCGTTGAGGTAGGCCCAACAATTGCACAGGCGCTCGTGTCGACCTTGCCGAGGGAGACGCCCTATCTTCTGAGATGGTCTTTGCTTCTTCATTAACATGGGCATGGCTAGGCTTCAAGTTCTTCATGGTACCTTCGGGACCCTTTGGCGACGCGCGCCATTCGGATCGTAGGACGGAAAGAGTTTCTCACCCTTTTTACGGGACGCCGTCAAGGAGTTTGCGTAAAAAGGTGGAAACTGTTGTTTTGCCTTTGAGCTCACCCACTACCTCTGTCGTTTCCGGCATGCGCGCCGCATGCATTGCGGGGAGTTGGTGATGAGCGCGCAGGGTACGGAAACGTGGGCGTGACAGAACTGCAGCGTCGCGGATTGGAGCAGCGGGGCGGTTGCAGAAACGGTGCGCCCTCCCATGACCTCGGGTCACAGGACAGGTGAAATTTGGGCGTGGTCTTAGGGCAAGGAAGAGCCAGCCTTCCGCGTTCTCCCTATAAATAGGGGGGCCGCGGTGAGCGATGCTCATTCATCCCTCTTCCCGCTCCAATCTTCCAGACTTAGTTGCTTGTTCTTCTTCTGATCTCAGGCCGTTCCTCCCCCCCCCCAATGGTCAGGGGGAAGGGCCAAGCACATGCATTTGCCTCCGTGATATCTTCTTCTCGCAGCCGCATCCAGCCCCCGGCTCAGGTCGATGACTCCGGACCGAGCACTCGTGGGAGAGGTCTTGGACGGGGGTGTGGGCGGCTCGGTGGTCGTGTGATACGTCTCCAATGTATCGCGGTGGTCATGTGATACGTCTCCAACGTATTTATGAAGTTTTGGATGTTTAATGGGCTTTGTTATACACTTTTATATTATTTTTGGGACTAACCTATTAATCCAAAGGCCCAGTCCAGATTGCTGTTTTTTGCCTATTTCAGGGTTTTACAGAAAAGGAATATCAAACGGGGTCCAAACGGAATGAAACCTTCGCGAGAGATATTTTTGAAGCGATATCTTCACGGGAGACTTCAGAACCACGGAATAGGGCACACGTGGCGTCCACGAGGGTGGGGGGCACCCCCCCTACAGGGCGCGCCCCCCTGCCTCGTGGGCCCCACGTTGGTCCCTCGATGCCCTCCTTCCTCCTATATATACCCATGTACCCCGAAAACATCAGAAGATGAGAGAAAACCCTAATTCCACCGCCGCAACCTTCTGTTCCCGTGAGATCCCATCTTGGGGCCTATTCGGAGCTCCACGGGAGGGGGGATCTACCACGAAGTGCTTCTACATCAATACCATCGCCTCACCATGAGTTGTGAGTAGTTTACCACAGACCTTCGGGTCCATAGTTAGTACCTAGATGGCTTCTTCTCTCTCTTTGGATCTCAATACCAAGTTCTCCTCGGTCTTCGAGGAGATCTATTTGATGTAATCTCTTTTTGCGGTGTGTTTGTCGAGATCCGATGAATTGTGGGTTTTTGATCAAGATTATCTATGATAAATATTTAGTTCTTTTCTAAATTCTTTTATGTATGATTATAATATCCTTGCAAGTCTCTTCGAATTATTGGTTTGGTTTGGCCTACTAGATATATGGGAGAAGTGCTTGGCTTTGGGTTCAATCTTGTGGTGTCCTTTCCCAGTGACAGTAGGGGCAGCAAGGCACGTATTGTATTGTTGCCATCGAGGATAAAAAGATGGGGTTTATATCATGTTACTTGAGTTTATCCATCTACATCATGTCATCTTGCTTAAGGCGTTACTCTATTCTTATGAACTTAATACTCTAGATGCATGCTGGATAGCGGTCGATGTGTGGAGTAATAGTAGTAGATGCAGAATCGTTTCGGTCTACTTGTCACGGACGTGATGCCTATATATAATGATCATGCCTAGATATTCTCATAATTATTCGGTTTTCTATCAATTGCTCGACAATAATTCGTTCACCCGCCGTAGAAATCTGCTATCATGAGAGAAGCCACTAGTGAAACCTATGGCCCCCGGGTCTATTCTCAGCATATCAATCTACAATCTACTTTACTTTTCTGTTCTTATATCCAAAAATACCAAAAATATCAAACTATCATATCTATCAGATCTCACTTTCGTAAGTGGCCGTAAAGGGATTGACAACCCCTTATCGCGTTGGCTGCGAAGTTCTTATTTGTTTGTGCATGTGCGAGGGACTCGCGCGTGGTCTCCTACTGGATTGATACCTTGGTTCTCAAAAACTGAGGGAAATACTTACGCTACTATGCTGCATCACCCTTTCCTCTTCGAGGAAATACAACGCAAGCTCGAGAAGTAGCATCGTGCAAGGGGCGGACGTGGTGGCGCATCCGCCGTTGCGTCGCCCGTCACTCCAGACTTGACAGAAGGCCACACGGGCGACACTGCGCTTGAGTTCATAGTGGAGCTGTGGCATCGTAGTCGTCTGCGGCTCCCGCGTCCCTTCTCAAGGGTGATGGAGGAGGATCGCCCACGGGGCATGTGGCTGCGCGCGAGCGGTTGCAGCAGCGGTCCATCATGGGTTTCGGCAGAGTTTTCCACCATGGTACTCTGTATCTTACGCATGGGTGGAAGACCTTCGTCCGCGCACACTGCTTGGGCGTAGGGAATCTTCTTCGCTTCAAGCTGGTGGAGACGACCATGCTCTCCGTGAAGTTCTTCGGGGCGCCTCGAGTTCGCCTCGACTGCTGCGTCGAGAGCTCGAGTGATAGTGAAAGCTCTTCTTCGAGCGACGGCGACGAGGAGGACAGTGTCGGCGGCAACCCACGATGCTTCAAGAGCGGGGACCACGGCTCCAACGTGGCGTGATCGCCGGCAGCACCGTCATCACCAGCTGGGCGTCGGCAGCACCATCATCTGCACCTGCTCCCCGACTCCATTCTTCCTGCCGGCTTCGTCCGCCCTGCCTGGGGGCAGCGCCCCGCCTGGGGGCAGCGTCCCTCTGATCCTTCAGGAGCCGCGTCCCTTTGGCCTTGGCGGGGAGGCGCCGAATCCCAGCTAGGCGCTCCTTTTGCCCCCTATTTCTTCTTGAACCGATCTCTAGGAGGAGAGGGACAAGAAAGGCACTACGGGGCACTTACCTTTTTTCAAATCAAAAGATGTAGGCACTTGCCAAATTTTAGTTAACATAATGTAATCCTTCATCCACGTTTGTACTCCGTATGAGTTGTACTTGTTTATCTATGTATTAATGGAGAACAAACTTGTCGGGCTTTTGTGCGCGCGCAGAGACGCGCTGAAGGGACGGGCCAGGGGCGTATACGAAAGCTAGCCCCTTGTCAATCTCCCCAATCGTGGCTACAACCATCCTTGTAGAGTGGACTCAAAACCAAGAATGGGAGTACGAAAGGCATGAGCGACAAGGTTTTCCTACATACAAGTTCTTCATACATGAGTTCAACATGAAGTTTTGTGAAGAACTTATCTTGGTTTGATGCCGTCCTTATGGTCTCCAATAAGGAGGGATTGCTGAGGACCGATGCGCAGGCTCGTTCTCATCCTTCTTCCCGGGGAGTTCACCCGCCGAGGGACCCTTCTGCTACCACCATAGAGAAGGATGGGAGGAAAGTAACTGCACATGGCCTTTTACAGCGAATTAGTCGCTTTATCTAGGGTTTATTGTAATCACAATAAAGCCATGCTCAAAAAATATGCATGCAAGTTTTATGACAACGCTTCGTTTTATTATCTGCACACAAGGTCTGCGCCTGGCTTTGTACATAGGGTTACATGCTCCACTGGCAAGGCTTGTATAAAAGGTGGCTGCCGGGGACTGAGCCCGGTAGCCGCGCCTTACGGGTAGAACTTATGAAGATGCTCAATGTTCCATGAGTTTTGCATTTGAATGCCATCTTCGGTCTCCAGACGGACGGCGCCAGGTCTGGTGACTCGTGCTATCCGGTAAGGGCCTTCCCACTTCGGCGTCAACTTTTTGGCACCCTTGGCGGACTGAACGCGCCTAAGGACAAGGTCGCCTTCCTCAAGGCTTCGGGCATGAACCCTGCGGCTATGATAGCGGCGCAGGGCTTGCTGGTAGCGTGCAGCACGCACAGCGGCCCGGAGACGATCTTCCTCAAGGAGCGTGGCATCATCATGCCGCAGCTGCTCTTGCTCTACTTCATCGTAGGCAAGTACTCGAGGTGACCCGTATGTGAGTTCCGTGGGGAGGACTGCTTTTGCCCCCATAAACTAAGGAGAAGGGAGTCTGGCCTGTAGCTCGATTTGATGTCGTTCTGAGTGACCAAAGAACCACCGGCAGTTCATCAACCCAGCTCTTGCCGCATTTTGCAACTTGTTAAAAATTCTTGTCTTAAGCCCACGCAACACTTCAGCATTCATCCTCTCAGCTTGTCCATTGCTCCTTGGATGAGCGATAGAGGCAAAAGAGACCTTGCTTCCAAGGCTTTGGATATATCGCATGCTAGAAAGATGTGCAACATATCTGGAGAGGTTTAACTATCTCATTGTGCATAAATTTGGAGTAACCAACCGAGTGGCCGATGCTTTGAGTCGTCGTGCATGTCACTTGACTTCTTTTGAGGCTTAACATCCAGGCATGTATCAAATAAAGGAGTTGTATGAGGATGCCGAAGACTTTGGCACTTTGGCCATGAATGGGTAAAGCACATATAGGGCCAGCCATTAGGTGCCTCTTCAAGAATGATAGTTTGTGTTGTTGTCGAGACACACGATCGAGCGAGGGCGATCAGAGAGAGAGGGATGAACACGAACTGGAGAGGGAGTGTTTTGTGCTGCCACACCTGCGCAGCGTTTTCTGTTTCTGTTATACTTCCAGCAATTACAAAGCTGAACTAACCACCTCCCGGCCCTGGCTGCCTTGATCCGTTTATGTCGCTCCATCCAGCGACTGGATCACAAGCAGAAGCCAACGGACCGGGAGGAAAATACGCTGAGGAGAGATGCGTGCAAGTGCAGCTCCCCACTACGTGCGTGCATGCGCAGGTCACATCCGACCCATGCACACGCATTATTTTAAACAGAAAAGAAACTCTATGCTACATGCATGAGATTAGCTAGGACTAACAGTTTGTACATCCCAAGAAGTTCTCTGTGTGACATAAAGGAGTTGTTGCATCATATTTAGTGCAAGATGGGTATCTCTTCAAAAACGATCGTTTCTGCATCCTAAGAAGTTCTCTACGTGACAAACTGATTAAAGAGCTCCATTCAAGTGATCTCAGTGGCCATGTTGGACGCAACAAGACTATCACTAACCTAGAAGCTCGTTACTTTTGGCCACAACTAAAGAGAGATGCCGCAAGTTTGTTCGGCAGTGCCCCATATGTCAAACATGCAAAGGCCAGGTCCAGAACACATGGATATCTCTATGGACTTCATCTTCGGTTTGGCAAGAACAAGACGAGGGAGTGATGTTGTGTTTGTGTTAGGCCCACCGGGCAATCTTGGCCCACAAGTTATCTTAGGTTAAAGTTATAAATACTAGTTGTAAGACATCGTTTGAGATCAAGCAATAAAGATATTATCATCTTCTGTTGCCCGGCTCCCCAAGGAGCCGGAACCCTAGCCGCCGCCGCACCTAACCCTAGCCGCGACGGCGCCCTCTCGCCGGCGCGCCCGCTCCAGCCCTCGTCCCCCTCCATCCTTCCCCTACAACCTACGCCCCAGGTCTGGTAGGGTACAAGATCCTACCAATTTGGTATCCAGAGACCTCGTTGCGATCATGTCGCTGCCACCACCACCGCCGCCGCTGCCCGTCGGCACCACCGCGCCCATGACGACGGCGATGATCATCACCGCGCCGATCACATCCGCCGAGACCTCGTCGGCCACATCCGCCGGTACCTCGCTGGCGAGTCCCGTCTCCACCTCGGCGTCGCCTGCACCGCCGTCCCCGGGTGCATCTGCCCCACCACTGGTAGCCGCCTTGTCTTCGGAGCAACTCGCCGCCACGCTGCATCACCTCGTCACCGCCGTCCACGGTCTTCAGCTCCAACAGCAATATGGGGCCGGGGCCTACTGATGCGGAGAATCCCACGATCATCCCCATGTTCACTTCGACGAGACCTCAAGTACCCACCATTGGACACAAGGTTATTTCGCTCCTCTCCGAACCTCCACTTTCTACATGCGAGACATGGCTACTACCTCAAATATATGTGCTATGCATGACCAGGAACCAAGAGGGAGGCCATGGAACAGCTAGGAGCATTAGACAAGATGGCGAGGACAAGTCCGAGGATCAAACGGAGAAGCTGCTGGGAAAGCTACAGGCTCCGGACGTCCGGCCTCTACCGGACGACCGGCGACTCCCAGGCGACCGGACGACCGGAGGCCACCGGACGTCCGTGACTTCGACAACAGAAGGAAAATAGCGGAAGTCCGAAGACTTCCGGACGTCCAGACCCTCGCGAGCCACCGGACGTCCGGTAGCCGTCGGACGTCCGCTACATGCTGTCTGCGTACAGTTATCGGGCCAGAGGCCCATGTATCCCTCTCCCACTTACCCCTTCGTGGCCCTAGACTATATATACTCCTCCACCTCCTCCTAGTGAGGGTTAGCTTAGTGATAGCTCATTTGATACCTAGAGCTTTGCTCATCTAGTAGTTCATCTCCTTGTGAGTGACTGCGGCCCTCCCACGGAGAAGATCCACACGGATTCAAGACCTCCTTCACGGAGAAGATCCCGCGGGATACCCCAAGACCTCCTCACGGAGAAGAACCGGTTACCCTTTGTATCGTCCCTTGTTGATCATGGATCTTGTATCTCTTTGTGTTTCGAGGATCTAGCATATGTGTAACTTGTTCTTGTTGGTTTGAGTGATTCTCTCGTGTTTCCCCTCGTGTTCCCCTCTCGTGTTCATCGTGGGATCCCCTCCATTTCGTGAAAGATCGGCCACTAGGGTTCCATCCTACATCATTATGGTATCATGAGCCACGGTTTCTCACGAATTTGGAGCCTCCCCACCATTTTCTAGCCTTGTTTTGTTGTGTTCTTCCCCAAATTCGAAAATTCCCCACCAAAAATAGCCCCAAATTTTTTTGTGATCTGTTGGTTTGATGATATTTTGTTGATTTTGATCCATGGATTTGCTTGGTTTCAAGTGGATCTAGCATTTCCCCAAGTTTCCCCATCTTTCCTCCACGAAATCTCATCAATTTTGACCCCAAAATCTCCATTTTCCGCCCAAAATCGCGTCCCGAAACTCAAATCTCGCGTTGACCCCGACCCACCGGACGACCGGCGTTTTACCGGACGTCCGGACCCTCACGAAGCACCGGACGTCCGGAACTCACCGGACGACCGGAACCACCTATACAGCAGAAAATACCGGATTTCCGGCCTTTTCCGGACGTCCGGTACACCCAGATTTTGACTTCGGCTGATTTTTTTTTTGGTCATAACTAATTCATACGAACTCCGATTTGGACGTTCTTGAGCTCGTTTTGAAGCTCTTGACATTCCCCATACCAGAAAAATACCACCATATTCATTTGACTCCATCAAATTTTGTCAAATTTGGCAAGTTTGTATAGGCCCTCCACCATATCATCCGCATAGCCACCATACACTTCCGCAACCTAACCCATTTAGTCCCCCATAGCATTTGTGGTTGCTTGAGTAGTGATTTGAGTCTCCTAAGGTGTTTAGGCTACTTAGGGACAATTGCTTCTTCATCAACCACCACCACCACTTCCGCATAGCTTAGTCCACTATACATTTCCGCCAACCCAACCTAACCCAATTTTATTGAGCTTGTTTGAGTTGTGGCTTGGGTCTCCTAAGGTGTTTCGGCTACTTAGGGACCGTGACTTCAACTCCGACATCGTGTATAGCCCATCTTTCCACTTCCGCAACCACCACGGCATTGCCGCTACCACCATTTGACATTTGTCCTTGAGATTTTGAGTTGTGGTTTTTCCGTTTCCTAAGGTGTTTCGGCTAATTAGGAACGGGTCTACATCAAGAACACCGCCTCTCATCATCGACTCGGATGGTAACCTCGACGACATCATTGTATATTCCCTTGCAATTGCATTGTTAACCCCTAGCCCATTTTTGCGTCACTTACCCATCGAGACTAGCCATTCGAGTATTGCCGGCAACGTTACTTGTGCACATTAGTGATCATACTTCCCATATCATACATACCATATCACCGTGGTGCATATCTTGGTATTATCTCTTGTGACACAAGGTTGTCATCGCATATACTCAATTGCTATCTTGGTTCGTGAAGTTTTGCATGAGAAAAGAGCTCAAAAGAGAAAGAGCCAAACAAGCTTTTAAGCACAAAGAAAAAGATACGCAAAGAGCTTTTAAGCAAGAACCATAGCATCATACTACATTAAGAAAGTCATACTCGATCATTTTGGATCATACCACCGGAATACCATACATATAGCATACTTGGGATAGAAGTCGTTGCATTTTGCTTAGTAGGTTGTGCACAAGTTCGTATCCGCCTATTGTGCAATCGCGCTAGCGCCTCTCTAGTGTTGTGCAACACGAGCATTTTCGTGGATTCCACATTTTGGCTCATTCCTTGGTTGCACGACCCCATCTATCTATCCGTGTGTGTGTTTCCGTGTGCCACCCATATTGCTATTGGTCTACTTGTTTCACTTGCGAATTTGTGAATCTTTTTCAACTTTATTGACTCTTGCTAACATTTTGCATCAAATTTTTGTGCCACTATCCTCACCGAGCTCCACCATAAGCTTTACTTGTGTAGGTGTGAGAAACCGACAAGAATTGGTACCAATTGTGCTATTTCCTTGTTCCACATTTGAGTGATCATTGATCCATCTTCAACATCGGTCAAGGTACATTTGGTATAGTTCTTCTCTTTCTCCCACTCATACTTGCTAGCATCTTGTGATGGATAGGCAAGGCATTTCATCTCCGGTCTTCGACATCGACGGCGCGAACAAGGACATCCACGCGAAAACCATCGGACTACAACGAGAAATGCAAGAGTGCTTGGGCAACATCGCCATCGAACTACGACACTCCGAGACAAGGACAATGGCTTCCTTCGACGACTTGTGCGACTCCTTCAACAAACAAATGGCGGAGCTCCGACACTTGGTGGTCGATTACAAGTCTTCTTCCCCTTCGTCATCCTCTCGGCGGCGACGTTCAAGTCACAAGTCTTCGGAGCGCAAACATGATGCAAGTGCAAGTCTTCCACGTCCACACCGCCATGGAGACCATCGACATCGTCATGAAGGGCAAGTCACCTCCAAGCATCATGTGCACGACGACGACGAACGACATCTACCAAGAGCTCAAGCACGACAACGACATCATCATCATGAAGATGCTCGACAAGCGCATACCTACAAGTCCGAAGACGCTCTACTTCACGCCAAGCCCAAATTTCAAGAGCACATAAGAAGACCGCGAGACAAGCATACCCAAGACGGAGCTACGGCTACAACCACCACTTCGGCATCTTCGCCTTTGGATGTACGGCATCTTCGCCTACTTCCCATGAGTTCGCCTACATCGACGTCTTCATCATCAAGGCGATCATATACGAGCAATGGCGACAAGACGGTCGAGCATGGGCCATCCCCTTCGACCAAGGCGACGAGCATGAACCTCTTCGACACCATGAAGACGGCGCCCATATTGGACTACTACTCCGGGTCAAGCTACGCGAGCAAGCATGAGACCTTCTCTTTGACCTCGGAGGAGCGTGATGATTTTTCACACCCCACGGCATTCATCTTTGGAGGCATTACGGATGAGGAAGTTGAGCATGGAGACTATTGCACCTACACCTCTTCGACATCCACATATGACGAGATGCCCCAATTCCCATGTGAGGAGAGCCACCACCACATGAGTAATACGAGTGACTCCACCATAGGTGACATTGAGAGCATTTCCTTTGAGAGGATGAGAGTGACCACTACTAGCCCCATACATGAGAGCATGCCACTTCTCCTATGTGAGGTTGAGAGCCATTTGAGTGACTCCACCAACCATACGAGTGAGAGCATCCACGAGGGAGTGAGTGAGCCACAACACTTAGTGAGTGAGGTAGTTGAGAAGGCATGTGAGGCCACTATGATTTCTAACGACTTAACCTCTACTCCTAGTGTGTTTTCTTTGGTGCTAGGTCTCCTACATGACGACAATACTACCCTCAACGAGTCCATCCCTCCAATGGACAAAGCGATGGCCATGGTGGAAGACGATGCACCACCCACATGGTTCCATCAAGATGAAGATGAGAACGATTGGATCTTGAACACCTCACCTACAACTCATGAGCGACGCTCCAAAGGTAAAATAGGTGAAGGTGATGCTCTTGTCCCACTAGTGGACTATCTTGACAATGATTGCTTGCATGATGTTGACACACCTATTGCCGTGCTTCATGCTAGTGCGACTTCATCATGTCTTGACTTACCTATTTATGATGAATATGATGATGAGCATGTTGAGTTGCCTAGTTGTGATGCTATGCTCCATAGGATATCATGTGAAAATTCTTTTGGTCACATCATGTTTGATAATCCTTTGAGCTTGTCATATGCTATGAGTGAGATCTCACATGTTGTATCATTTCAATCTCAACATAGTACCTATGCATGCCCCATTAAAGTGAACCTTATTTGCACTTGTGGCATAGATGACAAGATGATGGTCATTGGCTTTTGTTTTTCATGCGATGATATTGCCATGCTTCCTTTACATGATTTGCGCAATTCATCTACTATGCCATGCCATGATCACATTGTTCCAAATATGCTTTGCTATGGATGTTGTCAATATTCTCCATGTGAACTTTCCAATAATGCTCATGAGGAGACCCTCATAGTTTCCTCATACATACTAGGAGATCTTGATGCATTCCATACCTTGCATGATTACCATGATTGTGTGCACCATATGCATTACATGAATAACAATGCTCTACCTACTTGTCATGATGCATTACACCATGTGAGTCTCCATTATGCCATACATAACAACAAACCTCTCATGATGGATGACATGTTTCTATATCACGCATCTCATTTATTTGAGCATTGGCTATTTTGTGCTAACCAACACATGCACGTGCGCATCATGATGGATGATGTGTACATATACCACGCACATACAATTTTTCCTATGCCTTTGTCTTGTGTAGGTACTTTTGCAAACTCGTCAACCTCACAATCCCATGAGTTGACGAAAAGAGCTCTTGAGAGCAACGACGATTTGGGATTCCGTGGAATCTCCTTACCACCATTCTCTTCGCGCAACCACTACGCGCATCTCTTTTACTTGGCTCTCACACAGCTATGGGCTATTTGCCACTTATCACATTATGCCCATACTATCGTGTTCACTTTGCATGTTATGCCTCTTGCTATGACTTTGCCATGCAATTGTGACCCTTGCTTGCCTTTACACACGATTCACCATTATGCTACTTATATGTGTATTTGCATGCTTGGTGGAGATACTTGTAGCTACTACCATGATTTCTTTGTGCCGCACGCTTTTGATGCTTGTTGTGTTGGGAGAGTCATGATGCCCTATTGCTATTTACATATGGCCTCTCGCCAATACATTGATCCTTTTTTGCTAATATCTCGCTTTCATGCTTGTGCTATGCCATGTGCATTATTCATGCCTACAATTTGCACACATGACATGCTTGCCATGATTACCTCTAGTACGTTGCATCTTCGCACTACTAGCTTGTTTGACTTGATCACTATGATTGCTTGCTATGTTGCATCACCCATGTTCCTCTCTTACTTGCTTTCTTGGGTTGATGACATATATGTTCATGACACTCACATGATATATCTTGATCATTGTCATTTGTCTCCACTAGTTGCATCTCTCATCACTTGTATTGAGTGCAACAATGCTATGTTTGTTGATCTTGGAAACTTGTACACCATACTTGTGATGCATGATTGTTTGTTTGAGCCTAATGTCTTTGGTTGTTATCGCATCATACGCTTACATGCCATGACACATTCCCTTGTACTTTCATATGATAAGAATGATGCAAGCACTTGTTGGGTATTTTCCCGCACGAATGATAGGTTTTGCATTTCCGCTAACCTCATTTGTTTTTCCGAGTGTTTGTCGTGCTCTTTCATTTTGAAGGATTCACAAGGCGGTGTCGTCATGCGACAACTTGGTCATGCGAAGGCATACATGATGTGCAACACCAACATTCGCGAGAATCTCCTAAAGGTGAACTCCTTCCCTTTGAGCCATCCTCACATACGCATATTGGATGGGTCATTCTTTCATTGTTGTCTTCTTCTTATTGTCTACATGATACATCTATTGGAGAGAGGACCTACATTGGAGATGGACCTTCCAGATGAGGAGCGCTCGGACTTATTGGATGCACCTTCGGACCTTCACTCTTGCCACGACATCGAGCATTGGTATGTCAAAACCCCTTTGACACATTGCACCAAAACCTTCATATTTGTTGATTGTGTGCTCACATGCCATGCTCCATGGACATATCATTCCCATAACAAATTTGCATCTTGCCCATGGATTGACTCACATTATGATTGCCTTGTTGCATTTTGTATTCCCATGTCATCCATGATATATGAGCTTGTGCATTTCCTTAGCAAATTTGTTGTGATCTTTCTTGATGGCATATTCATACATCATGATCATCTTGTCCTCCATCAATTGCATGATAACATACACATATTGAGCATCCATTGCCATGTTCATGCTCTTGATAAACCATCACACTATGACATCATTTTGCACAATGGTTGCATTGATCACATTCACAACACCTTTGTGTGCACCACAAATGCATTTGATCACATGAATGCTTTACATCTTATACTATATCATCTTGCAAAGCTTCATGTACCTTGTCACACGGACTCATTCTTACATGATGGACACTTTGTGTGCGCTAACCATTGTATTTCCGAGTGTACTTTGTGTTTGCTCATTTTGCATGTACCACATACCGGAGATACTTTGGAGTACTTGGATTGCGACATGGCCTCAACTTCGTCCAACTACAAGTCCGTTCACGACTACCATTTCCATGGTGATGACGTTTTTGATCCGAGGTCGGATCTTTCCCAAGGGAGGGGAGATGATGCGGAGCATCCCACGATCATCCCCATGTTCACTTCGATGAGACCTCAAGTACCCACCATTGGACACAAGGTTATTTCGCTCCTCTCCGAACCTCCACTTTCTACATGCGAGACATGGCTACTACCTCAAATATATGTGCTATGCATGACCAGGAACCAAGAGGGAGGCCATGGAACAGCTAGGAGCATTAGACAAGATGGCGAGGACAAGTCCGAGGATCAAACGGAGAAGCTGCTGGGAAAGCTACAGGCTCCGGACGTCCGGCCTCTACCGGACGACCGGCGACTCCCAGGCGACCGGACGACCGGAGGCCACCGGACGTCCGTGACTTCGACAACAGAAGGAAAATAGCGGAAGTCCGAAGACTTCCGGACGTCCGGACCCTCGCGAGCCACCGGACGTCCGGTAGCCGTCGGACGTCCGCTACATGCTGTCTGCGTACAGTTATCGGGCCAGAGGCCCATGTATCCCTCTCCCACTTACCCCTTCGTGGCCCTAGACTATATATACTCCTCCACCTCCTCCTAGTGAGGGTTAGCTTAGTGATAGCTCATTTGATACCTAGAGCTTTGCTCATCTAGTAGTTCATCTCCTTGTGAGTGACTGCGGCCCCTCCACGGAGAAGATCCACACGGATTCAAGACATCCTTCACGGAGAAGATCCCGCGGGATACCCCAAGACCTCCTCACGGAGAAGAACCGGTTACCCTTTGTATCGTCCCTTGTTGATCATGGATCTTGTATCTCTTTGTGTTTCGAGGATCTAGCATATGTGTGACTTGTTCTTGTTGGTTTGAGTGATTCTCTCGTGTTTCCCCTCGTGTTCCCCTCTCGTGTTCTTCGTGTTCATCGTGGGATCCCCTCCATTTCGTGAAAGATTGGCCACTAGGGTTCCACCCTACATCACCTACGCTCACCCGCCGTCGGCCCCGATCGCCGCCCCTGGCCTTCTCCTACAGCAGCAGCCGCAGTACGGGGGCGGGGCTGGCCCCTTTGCGCCACCACCCTGGTCGTACCAGGGCACGCCCGCGTACGGCGGGTTCCCGTTCTGGCCGATCCAGGCGGGATTGGCGCCCGGGCCCCCGTTCTGGCCGATCCAGGCGGGATTGACGCCCGGGCCCGCGCCGGCCGCGGCGTCCCTCTGGCCCAATTGTCTGACGTGCGGATGGTGTCCACTTTTTGTTAAGGGTTCCAAAATAAAGCGTCCCAATCCATTTCAGGTTGAGAGTAATAAAACAAGCCGAGATGTAAAAGGCTTGTTTTTAGGTGTTAGGTTTGTGTTGCATCGAGTCATGGTTATAAGTTGGTTAGGCTGCAGCTCGAGGACAAGCTGCATGTCCGGGTGGGGTGTAGTGTTAGAGTACGTCATGGGCCTGGGCTGGCGGTATAGCCCGCTAGTTTTAGGGTTAATTAGAGATAAGGGTCGCTTGCTTAGGGGTCAAGTAAGCCTTGCTTGGGAGTCAAGTAAACCTCTCTATATAAAGAGAGGAGTTGTATCAATCTAATCAAGCAAGAATTAAGAAGGAAATCCCTTCCCTCTTGCCCGGCCGTGGGAAAAAGACCCCCGGCCGGCCCTCTCGCGCCCTCCTTCTAGCAGCGCCATAACAGTTTGTGGTTATGGAAAAAATCTCTAAAATGGCTCATTTCATTCCATGCCGCAAGAAAACAGATGCCCATCATGTGGCAAACCTATTCTTTTCAGAAGTGGTCAGACTTCATGGAGTTCTAAGGTCCATCGTCACTTTATCTCACTTTGTGGAAGCAATTCAACATTGATTTAAATTTTCTAGCATTGCCCATTCACAAACAGATGGACGAACGGAAGTGATGAACAGATTTTTGGGTAATCTAATCTGTTGCATTTGTGGAGAAAGAAAGGGACAATGGGATTTGGCTTTATCGCTTGTCGAATTCTCCTACAACAACTCCAAGCATAGATCCACATGAAGGATTCATTTCTCCATTGTCTACAAGAGAAAGGTCGCTCCAATGGTCATTTTCATTTCCATATGTTGTTGTTGATTGTCATGCATCTATACTATTAAAGGGGAGTTGGTACGTCATCGTTTCTCATGCAGTCATTATTGCCAAAATAATTTCGAAACCGAGCGCCAAATATTTTTGAAAATCCAGGCATTAATGCAATTCATTATTCAGACAATTAATTACATGTGCAATTAATTAGGTTCGTTTAAATAGATATTTTTTCGTGCCAAATCAATTTGGAAACCGAGCCATTAATCCATACTATTAAAGGGGGCTGGTATGTCGTCCTTTTGCGCGCAGTGATTAATGCAAAAACAATTTGGAAACCGAGCGTTGAATCAATTTGGAAATCGTGCCGATAATGCAATTAATTATCCATAGAATTAATTACGCGTGCAATTAATTAGGTTAAGGTAAATGGGGATTTTTTTTCATGCCAAGTCAATTTGGAACTAAGCCATTATGCAATTAATTAATTAGTTATGCAAGTTAATTAGGCCTACAGATAATTAGTAGTAGGAATTTTTCCAACCGTCTTTTCCTAATAGTAGAGATTCTTTCCAAAGCAACCCATAATCTATTGCTTCCCATGCACCCAGAATAGTTTTTTTAGAAAAGGAGAATGACCCCCCGCCTCTGCATCTGGGAGATGCATGCAGCCAGAATAGTTAGCCACCAACGTCGTCACAACACAGTCAAGGCCACCGCGGTCGAGGACAATCGTTCACACGCCACCACTATTCAAATATGTTTCATCCCGTAGCAACACATGGTAGTTAGCTAGTCCCAGTCATTGAGAGGCCGGATGTACGGTCAGTATGCTTTGTATCCTATTGAACCTACATATTGAGTAAATAAAATCGCCCTTCACCAAAAAAACAGGAATAGGCTAACAAGTGAGGCCCATATCCACTTCACCAACAGGCGTGTCCATGTGGGCTCTGACATCTGGGCCCAATATTCCAGTTTGTTCCAAGAAAGAGTAGTTTGGGTGTTGTGAATTAATTAGAACACAAGTTATGGTTCTGTAAAAAAAAGGTTCAAAAGATGTGGTAAACGGTTAACAGTCCTAGTGAAGTTGTGGTTTTATTTAATTCAGTCATATAATAATTTAGTATGAAATGTAAAAATAAACAGTATAACTAGCATTTTTGGGAAAAGCAGTAATTATCATCATAAGAATTTAAGGGTTAAATTATATGGACAAGATCAAAAGTTTGAAGATAATAAGCATGATGCTCTGGTAGGACTAGGGTTCCTACCGGGCCTCCGGCGTAGATTGTATGGGCAAGGAGGAGGGGGACGAGGGCTGGAACGGGCGCGCCGGCGAGAGGGCGCCGTCGCGGCTAGGGCTGGGTGCGGCGGCGGCTAGGGTTCCGGCTCCTTGGGGAGCCGGGCAACAGAAGATTATAATATCTTTATTGCTTCATCTCCAACAATGTCTTACAACTAGTATTTATAACTTTAGCCTAAGATAACTTTCCTAAGATAACTTGCCTAAGATAACTTGTGGGCCAAGCCCCTAATACTAATGCCCGGTGGGCCTCTTCCGGCTATAGACCAAGCCGGTCATAACATCTCTCCCCGCCTGCGCAAACAGCTCGTCCTCGAGCTGAAACTCTGGATAGTGTTGGCGGAATTCCTCACGCTGCTCCCAAGTAGCCTCCTCCTCCGGAAGGCCCGCCCACTGAACGAGGACGAACCACACTCCACGTCGAAGTTGCGCCTACAACACCTTGGCCGGCTCTGGAAGAATGCGACCATCGGTGGTTGGAGGAAGCGCCGGAGGAGCCGCCGGTGGCTCGCCACGGAAAGGCTTGAGCAGCCCCACATGGAAGACGTCGTGGATGCGAGCGCGGGCTGGAAGCTGAAGACTATAGGCCACCTTCCCAATGCGCTCCAAGATAGGGAAGGGCCCAGCGTAGCGAGGGCCGAACTTGCGCTTCGCGCGTGGGTCGAGTGACTGCGTAGAGCGGTGGAGAAGACGTAGCCACACCCAATCACCCACCGCGAACTCCGCCTCGCGATGATGGTCGTCGTAGTAGTGCTTGGCCAGCTGTTGTGCCTGAAGGAGACGCTGACGGACCTCAGCAAGCATCTCGTCACAGGTGCGGATAAGGTCACCCGCAACCTCCGTCCGAGCCGTCTCCGGGTCCACCGGAAGTATCGGCGGGGGTGGTCGACCATAGACCACCTCAAAAGGCGTAGCACGCAGGGCGGAGTGATAGGAGGTGTTGTAGCAGTACTCTGCCCAAGAGAGCCAGTCCACCCAAGCTCGAGGCCAATCACCTGTCACACAACGCAAATACATGGCAATGACCTTGTTAACCACCTCGGACTGACCGTCCGTTTGAGGATGAAACGCCGTACTCAGGCGGAGCTGGACGCCCGCCATCCAGAAGAGGTCGCGGCAGACATGGCCCGTGAACACCGGGTCCCGATCACTGACGATCGAAGCGGGGAACCCGTGTAGACAGACGATGCCGTCGAAGAAGGCCCGGGCCACTGACGCCGCCGTGTACAGATGGCCGAGCGCGATGAAGTGGGCGTACTTGGAGAAGCGGTCGACCACCGTGAGGATGACCGACTTGTCGCCCACCTTGGGAAGGCCCTCGATGAAGTCCATGGAGATATCCGCCCAGACCTGAGATGGCACCTCCAAGGGCTGAAGTAACCCAGCCAGCCTCAGGGTCTCCGTCTTGTTGCGCTGGCATGTCTGACAAGACCGAACCCAGTCGCGGACCAGGGCACGGTCGCCAAGGATGTAGAAGTCGGCGCGAAGACGATGGAGGGTTTTCTGCACACCCTCATGACCCGCCGAGTGAGCGAGCTGTAACACCTGGTGACGGAGATCATCATGCGTCGGAACAAAGATCCGGCGCCCATGGAGAAGCAGTTCGTCAGAGAAGCGCCAAGGCTCCTCCAGGTCGCCGGCCGTGAGCTGCTGCTGCTGAAGAAGGACGGCGTCGTCGGCCGTCGCAGTCGCGCGGTGAATGTCGGCGAAGAGACCGAACGTCGGCCCGGAGCGGATGCACAGGGCCGCCCCTGCGGACTCGTCGGCGGAGGGAGCGAGGTCGGAGTCGCGACGGGACAGCGTGTCGGCCACGGTGTTAAGGCGGTCCGGCCGATACTCGACGGAGAAGTCGAAGCCGAAGAGCTTGCTGATCCACTGGTGCTGAGGCACGGTCGACAGCCGTTGGTCCAGTAAGAACTTCAGGCTGTAATGGTCCGTGCGAATGTGGAAGGACCGTCCCCATAAGTACGGCCGCCAATGGCGAACGGCCTGCACAAGGCCGATGAGCTCCCGCTCGTGCGCCACCAACTTAAGATGGCGCGGAGCGAAAGGCCGGCTGAAGAAAGCGAGGGGCCCCTCGCCCTGATGAAGCACGGCGCCGAAACCCGCGCCCGAGGCGTCACAATCCACCACGAACGGGCGGTCAAAGTCGGGCATCTGGAGGACGGGGCCCGTCGTGAGGGCCCCCTTGAGGGCCTTGAACACCGTCGTCGCCTCGTCGTCCCAGGCGAAAGCGTCGTGGCGGAGCAGCCGCGTGAGGGGCGCCGCGATGAGCCCGAACTCCCGGATAAATTTCCAGTAGTAGCCGGCGAGGCCGAGGAACCCGCGGAGAGCCCGCGGCGAGTGAGGCGTCGGCCAGGCGGAGACGGTTGCCACCTTGTCGGCGTCCATAGCCACCCCGTCGGCCGAGATGACATGGCCGAGGTAGGCGACGGTAGGTGTCCCGAACGAGCACTTCGAGCGCTTAAGGTGGAGGTCGTGCGCCCGAAGCTCGTTGAAGACGATGGCGACGTGCTGGAGGTGCTCGGCCCAGGTGGCGCTGTAGATAAGAATGTCATCAAAGAAAACAAGCACAAACCGCCGTAAGTAGGGCCGAAGGACGTCGTTCATCAGGGCCTGGAAGGTCGCCGGGGCGTTGGCGAGGCCGAAGGGCATCACTAAGAACTCGAAGTGGCCATGGTGGGTGCGAAACGCCGTCTTGGCGATGTCGTCCGGATGCATACGCACCTGATGATAGACCGACCGGAGATCGAGCTTGGTGAAGAGGCGCGCCCCATGGAGCTCATCCAAGAGCTCGTCGACCACCGGTATAGGGAACTTGTCCTTGAGCGTGAGCGCGTTCAGGGCGCGGTAGTCGATGCAGAAGCGCCACGTGTCATCCGACTTGCGGACGAGAAGCACCGGCGCGGAGAAGGGTGATGTGGAGATCCGGATGATGCCCGCAGCGAGCATAAGGGCACAGTGTCTCTCCAACTCATCCTTCTATAGCTGAGGGTAGCGGTAGGGCCGAAACGCCGCGGGGGTGGAGCCCGGCAACAGCATGGTCCGCTCGCCACGGATGCCGGCGAGGCCGTGGAGGGAGACGACCCACGCCGTCGCCGTGGAATCCGCGGGCGTGTCCTCAGCCGCCGCGGGTGGCGGTGGCGCGTCGGTCGACTCGTCCGCCTCGCTGTAGTCGACCTCTCCAAGTAGAAGAGGCGGGGGCAGACATGGGTCGGCGTGTAGGGCTCATCGCAGTTGAAGCAGAGGCCCTGACGGCGACGCTCCTGCTGCTCGGCCGGTGATAACCAGCGGAAGGTCCGTGTCGTGGCCGGGGGTGCGGCCGTCGCGGCTGGAGGAGGCCGGCCCGGCGCTGGTGAAGTCGGCGCTGGTCGACTGAGCTGGCGGCCGCCCCGTCCGGGCGGTTGTTGCAGTGCCTGGGCCCGCTGCTCGAAGGCCCGGGTGTAGTACATGGCCGACTGAAGGTCTGGGGGTTCCCGGAGCTCGACGTCCACGCGAATATGGTCCGGCAGCGCCCACAAAGAACTCGGCGCGCTGAGTCGCGGAGACGCCCGACGCGTGGCACGCCAGGGCCTGGAATCGGTCGGCGTAGTCCTGCACCGTGGATGTAAATGGTAAGCAGCCGAGGGCCGCCAGTCGGCTACCACGGATGGGGGGCCCAAACCAGAGGAGACAGAGCTCCCGAAAGCGATCCCACGGGGGCATGCCGCCCTCGTCCTGCTCGAGGGCGTAGTACCAGGTCTGCGCAGCGCCCCGAAGATGATAGGATGCGAGCCAGGTGCGATTCGAAGCGAGCGTCCGCTGCCCCCGAAAGAACTGCTCGCACTGGTTGAGCCAGTTGAGGGGGTCCTCCGTGCCCTCGTACGTGGTGAAGTTCAGTTTGGCGAACCGAGGGGGTGTCGGACCGCTGTGTCCGGGAGCTGCGGCAGTCGACGGCAACGCGTACGCCGGGTCGGGGATCTCCGGAGCGTAATTCGCCGAGCTGGAGGGCCGATCGAACGGCAGAGAGGGCGCCGGGTGTTCCGGCGCCGTGGTATAGACCAGGCCCGGAGACGATCCGGCCGCCCACGCGGGAAGTGGCGACGGCGATGGCGGAACCTGCACCTGGTGCAGGGGCCGACCGGTGGGGCGGGGCGCGGGTGGTGGGACCGTCGACGGGGGCGACGGCTGGTGGTGCTGTTGTGCCGCAGCCGCCGCCGTGGTGGCCGGTGGTGGCGCCGGCAGAAACTGCTGGGGAGGGCCCCCCCCAGCGGCGCGGTGGTGGCCGGCCACGCCGGCTAAGGAGTCCCCGCGGCGGGGTAGTGCTGCAGCATCAGCGGCGGCCCTCCGTAGGGCGACTGGAAAGCCGGGGCGGGCCACTGTAGCGGCGGCGGTGGCGGCCCTCCGTAGGGCGACTGGAAAGCCGGGGCGGGCCACTGTAGCGGCGGCGGCCCATAGGCGGTGGTGGCGGCGCTCGGCGGCGGGGGCTGGTTCCCGGCGAGGTAGAGGCTGATGCCCTGGATCGCCTGGACGAGCTCCCGCAGGGTGCCCGACACCTCCTCGGGCGAGAGGATGGGGGGCGGCTCTGCCGTGGTGGTGGTCGGCGCTGGCGAGGTGGCGGTCCCGGACGTGATCGCCGGCAGCGGAGGCGGGGCGGTGGCGGTCGGCAGCGGCGGCGGGGCGGTGGCGGTAGGCGGCGGCGGTGGTGGAGGAAGCGACATGATCGACCTGGTGTCTATGGATACCAAATTGGTAGGACTAGGGTTCCTACCGGGCCTCCGGCGTAGATTGTATGGGTAAGGAGGAGGGGGACGAGGGCTGGAACGGGCGCGCCGGCGAGAGGGCGCCGTCGCGGCTAGGGCTGGGTGCGGCGGCGGCTAGGGTTCCGGCTCCTTGGGGAGCCGGGCAACAGAAGATTATAATATCTTTATTGCTTCATCTCCAACAATGTCTTACAACTAGTATTTATAACTTTAGCCTAAGATAACTTGCCTAAGATAACTTGCCTAAGATAACTTGTGGGCCAAGCCCCTAATACTAATGCCCGGTGGGCCTCTTCCGGCTATAGACCAAGCCGGTCATAACATGCTCACACAGTAGCTAGAGTCTGTTTACCGTGAGTTGTGGTCAAACTAAAAAACGCAATAGTTTCTTATTTTATTCTTTGCTCTAAAAACTATCTCATCAGAAATTCTGATTCCAATTTATTATCCAATCTGATAATCACAAGTACCTTCCAAGGCAAGAAATATGCATTTATATACGTAAATGAAAGAAATATGAGCGAGTCATATCAATTATAGGAAGCTCACCAACTTGGCCAACATAGGCAGGCACCCACACTCGTGTCCAGCTGCCCTTACAGGGCAAATCTTCTCTGATGCCTGTTTGAAAGCCTTCTTCCATATGTCTATTGACAAGGTTGCTTGTTGCTGACTGCCCACAACAGTAATCCTTCCGTAACATTTCTTTGCATTCAAACCAGTCTTTGATTCAGTACTGATATAAGCAAATTGCATATGTGGTGTAAATGCCTGCAAAGTAAGATTTTGTAGTGTACAAAATTTGAGAAATTCCTACGGACAAAAGTACATGCAATAAAGATTCAAACTAATAAGGAAACAAACCTGCCACCAAATGCACTCCACAATCCGTGCGAATATCCATGATTCAATCTTCTTTAGTGCAGCTATAAACGTATCAATATCTTCCCAGTTATCAAACTCAGGTGAAAGGAAATTCCCTTTCTTCCGATTAAGCGATTCCCACATCGATGTAGAATTTCTCTTCGGTGCTGTTTTTGAACTATAATCAGTAGCATTAATGTCAATTCCAATGTCCGATTGCTTAGAAGTTTCAGTAACAATTGCTCGCAGCACCACACAGTTTGACAACCAGAAACTCAGCCTGATTGGAAAAATTATGGAAGAATACATATATCAAAATACATTACAAATTTCAAAATCACTGAAGTAATAACACAGTACTACACTCTACATAATGGCAAGAGAATAAAGTTATGCACACCCCAAAAAGTAGCCATTCATTGAAATAGGAAGACCTGAACATAAGAGGAAAAAATTCTATATACCTTGCGACATCGTATCCACAAGCTTTTGCAACAAAAACCAGCCCAGAGGAAGCACTCCTTGCTGCACTTCCCATCTTTTCTCTCGGACAGTTTTTAAATGCATGAACAAAATGCCTAGAGAGCCTTCGTGCAGGTGTATGGACCTTGTTTGCCGAGCTGCCATGTTCGGCAGCCACAGAATAAAGGCCTATCTCAGAAGCAGCGGCTTCTTGCAGCTCAGTTTCAAGCAACTCAACCTTACGTTCAAGTTCTCGAACTTTGTTGTCACTTCGATTATTTGAAATACGCACTGGTGCCTGGGCTTGCATTCCATTACCAGCACTGCTCTTAGTATCATGAGCGATCAAGATATCTTCAGAATCAACTTCCTTCACTTCTTCCTTCTGGGAATCAACTTTCTTACTTACGGTGCTTCCATTAATATCTGGAAGTCTCATACTGAACCTCATATTCTTAGCTCTATCACTAGTTAAAGTGCTGTAAGTTCTCTCGCCAAATTGCCTCTGGTTGGAGTCAGCCATACCATAAGCAAAAGACATTTTACGACCAGTTTTGAGAGCATTGTGTTGTGGAATAGATGGAAATTGTTCTCCCGGTAAATCTGTCCCTGGATGGATGGTTGTCTTTTGCATTTGAATTGGATGCTTTTCAACTTCTTCACTCCGCACTTTTGTACTGCAAGATGGCACTTCACGCTGGGGATCTAATGATGAGCTGGTGCCTTCATTGCCAAATACCCTGGCATCCTTCCCCTGGAAAATTCAGACTACATTGAGATGGTGCAAATAAGAAGATTATATAATTAATTGGAAAAAAAATAGCGTCTGCGTCTTGCGTCTTGCGTGAAAACCGAGTTGCCGGTGAAAACCGAGCCGATGGCGGCGTCTTGCGTCGTTACCTCGATGAAGGCATTGTCGTGTAACTTCTGTCGACTCACTCGTGCTGCTTGGGGGGATACCCTAAGATCTGGTCATTCAGATCGGACGATGGCGGCTGTGGTGTCGTTCCTCTCTTGGGAGCATCGTTTGTGGAGCAGCGCTGGAAGACAGAAGCAGGAGGTGGAGCGGCTAAGTCTTGCACGGAGCTTCGGTGGAGATGCCAAGTCATGCCTGGCCGACAGGTGCTACGCTGTGTCATGCCTGGTCGGCAGGTGCCACGCACGACAGATCTTCCAGAATCTTCGCGTCTGGATGGACGCGCGCTGGCCGGTGGCGCCGTGGTGGCGTCGACAGATGTCTGGACCGGCAAGGATGATGCGGATCTCTATCCTGAAAATGGATCGGTGGTACGATGATGATGGCAGCTTCTAAAACGTTTGCATGTGGTGCGCGCTTTAGGTTTGCTACACCGGTTGCTGGTTCCGATACGTTATGTGGATGGATCGATGACGACACCGGTTTTAGATGTGGGGTGAGAGAGCACTCCACATTATCGAGTTTGTAGGTGTGAGTGGTGGCTTCGGGTGGCTTGATGTATGTTCTTGTCCGACCTTTGTTGAATAACTAATAAAGATGGCTGTATGCATCGATTGATGCAGAGGCCGGGGGTCTAACCATCTTTTCCAAAAAAAAAAAA
>LR738713.1:264557150-264576244 GCA_902687465.1 Secale cereale | reverse complement strand
AGGTGCTACCAGCATGGTGAGATCTGAGAAAGAATATGGCTTTGACCAAACTGTGGCAAGCACCCCGTGTTCAAAGTTTCAACTTTTAGATGGTAACATAGAGAGACGGGTTCACTAAAAACAAGTTGAACAAAGAAGCATCAAGGAACCGTATGGAGAAATGGGCGTCTTTTCAAGGTAGAAAAGACGGGAAATTTATCAACAGTAACACCCAGATCGAAGTATAAGCGCTCTAGAAGCAAAACAAAAACAAGCTACGACCCCGCTACCAAATTACTCCTCCGTACGACAGCATTGAATGCATATTAAATTTCCCACAAACAAGAATGCAAATATGCTAAAATGTCTCAACACCAAGTTCGGTAAGAAAACAAGATAATAGTAAGAAATCGAACAAGTCAACCGAAGAGGTGTAGAGAGATAGAGCGCGCGCGCAAGCACCTGAATCTACCAGGGGGGATCCAAACGCAATGCAAGGAGCCGAAAGCGATTGATTGAAAGAGAGAAAGAGGGATACACAGAGAAGAAGGTCACGTTAGCATGATTATTTGCGTGATTGAGTTCGTGGGCACGCAGCGGTAGCTGTCGGTTTGGTGTGTGTGGGGAGGGAGGGGCGCGCGAGAAAAAGGGGTCTTTTTTCGTGATTTGACTCTTTTTTTCGACATCTCACTCCCGTTTCGAAAAAATTTGAGATCTAACCTTTTTGCCTACCGCCACAGACGTCCTACCGCCAGGGGGTCTGGTGGTAGGCGTCGGCACGCCGTTAGCTGGACTGACGGCTGGGCTGGCGTGGAAAAGGGTCCTACCGCCATGGGCCCTGGCGGTAGGATACAAGAGCCTACCGGCATAGGCCCTGGCGGTAGGATCCTGTGTTCTGGATAAGGTGGGGAGGGGCTAGTTTGTGGGTCCCACCACCACTCTTCTTCCCCACTCATCTTATTCCCCGTGCTCAGCTCCTCCCCCCCCCCCTCTCCCCCTCACAAACCCACCTAGATCCCCTCCATTTGCTTGAGATTTCACCGGTGGATCCGGAGCATTTTCATCACCCAATGTACCTCCCCCATCCCCTCTTTTTGATTGGTTGAGATCTTTGTTTTGTGTTGATTTGGTGAATTTATTGCAAACCCTAGGTGTTGATCTTGTTGTGTGCCTTTATGATGCCTTTATGATGCATTTATGGCTAGTGTTATGATTATGTTAAGGGTTAGTGTTATGGTTATGGTTAGGTTTATGGTGGTTATGTTGGTGGTTAGGGCTAATGGTTAGGTTTACTTGAGTATGAATAGTAGTTAGTTGTCCAATTTGTGCAAAATTTAGTTTATTTGTCCGTTTGAGTTGGTTGAATGACATATATAGATTGCTTGTATTGTTTCCAATTTCTTAGATGCATAAGCTCGTAAATATTCATTATTTGGACAAGTCGACATTTACGCTTAGAAATGACGATGAAGGGGAAGAGGCTATGGTTTTTGACACAAGTCCAAGCTTTGATGATCTTGTAGTAAAAGTGAGAAGTGTCTTACATTGGAATGATCCAAATGCCGAGGTTAAGCTTATTGGGAGGTATGACGTTGGATTGGGAATAAAGTCTCGATTGAAGAGTATGCCAATCACATCCCAATTGCATTGGAATGTGTACAAGGAAAAAGTAGATGCATCACAAGACAAGTCTATTGAGATCTTTGCCACAAAAGTTGATCCTCCTCCTCCCTTGCAAATTGATCTCAACCGCAATGTATCCTCCCCAATGCATGATGATAGTGTCGAGGTGTATGTCCCCAATTGTTCTAGCCAACCACCAAGTAGCCAACCCAATGAAGATCATGTCAATGCTAGCACCATAGTACTCTGTCATGATGCTATTCGTCATGTTGAAGAGGATGCTTGTGGTCATGTTGATGATGATGCTATTGTTGCTCAAGAGGATGCTTACTTGGAGAATGAAGAGATCCATTACAATCCTATTGGTAACTTGGATGTCATTGTGCGGCAACAAGACATGGACCGTACCCTCCCTTATAACCGTATGTGTGGGTATAACTCGGATGACGAGGGTCCGGAGGAAGAATTGGATGAGGATGGGTTGACTCCGCAAGAAAATGAAATCTATAAGAAGGTGGCCGACAAGGAGAGAGAGTCGCCGTTGTTTAGGGATGTGAGTCTTGCGGATAATGCCGTTGTTGACGGTGGGCTGAGATTCGAGTTGTTTGATCCAACACCGTGCCCCAAATTCAGTGATCCTCGACCAGAAAATGAGGATGAGACTGCTCATTTGAAGAAAGGCATCAAGTTTGGTTCTTTGGTAGAGTTCAAGATATGGTTGTGTGACTATGCCATTAGGAACCATAGGCCGTTTGTTGTTGGTCATTCAAATCAAAAAGTTCGGTACACAGTCAAATGTGATCAAGAAGGTTGCAAATGGATGGCCCGCGGTAGAAAATCAAAGAAACCGGACAATGGGTGTTGAAGAGTCTTGTTGGCACTCACACGTGCGTACCCCCGGACAAGGCCGACCGAAGCAAAGGACACCGTCAACTCACGTGCGAGTATCTAGGATACAAATTGTTGAATCAAGTAGCACATGATCCAACCGTGAAGGTCAAGTTTGTCATGCCTTCGATTGAGGAACTTTTCGGATACCCGGTCAAGTATGGGAAGGCATGGATGGCGAAGACAAACGCTATTAGGATGTTGCATGGTGATTATGAGACCGCATATAACATTTTGCCCAAGTTGTTGGCAGCCATTGCTCATCGAAACCCGGAAATGCACCATCGGGTGGAGTCAACTGACGGAGTGTTTCGTCGTGCCTTTTGGAGCTTTGGACAATGCATTGAGGAATTCACGTATTGTCGCCCGGTCTTGTCTATAGATGGTACATTCTTGACCGGCAAGCACAAAGGCACATTGATGGTGGTGATTGCCCACTCTTCAAATGATAACGTGTTGTCGTGGCATTTGCCTTGGTGCCTTCGGAGCACGATGATAAAGGGAGTGGTTCATGAGGCATGTGAGAACCAAGGTGATAGGCAAGCGAGAGGTATGCATTATATCGGATCGCCATCATGGGATTCTCAAAGCAATAGACGTTGATATTCCCGGTCTTCCAAAGCTTCAACACCGTTGGTGCATGAGAAACTTTGTTGCAAACTTTTATCGGGCATGCAAGAACAAGGAGTTTTGCAAAGACCTTACCCTTGTTTGCGTTGCATTCAACACCGCCACATTCAATAGCCGATATGATAAACTCTTCAAGGCTTTGGAGAAGAACAAAGGGGGGAATGAATTCTTGCTAAGGCACGAGCCGGATAAAGAAAACTGGTCACGCGCTTACGATGAAGGAGGTATGCGATATGGGGACATGAGAAGCAACATGGTGGAATGCTTCAACAATGTGTTGAAGGGGGTCCGTTCTTTGCCTGTTACCGCAATACTCAAGTACACTTTCATCAAGCTCAACGAGTACTTCCTAAAGCATTCTGAAAGCACGGCCAAGTGGATTGGCCAAAAGATGGACTATACATTCAAGGTTCAGGATTGGTTGTTGCATCAAGCGCGCAAGTCTTCCAAACAACAAGTGATCACATATAATGAAAAAGAAATTATCTATCAAATCGATGAGCCGGGTGGGACAACAAGGGACGGTAGGTCTTATGGTGGAGTTGCTTACGAGGTGCGCCTCAAAAACCGTTGGTGCTAGTGTGAGAGACCACACAAGTATCATTGGCCTTGCTCGCATTTGATGACCGCAACACGGGCGAGAAACTTGCCCGTATCCGATGGCACAACGGTGCGGTTGCACGAGTTCACATTGGAACGAACAAGGTTGACGTGGGCACCTCGGTTCAATCCTTTCCTTGATGCCTCACGGTGGCCTGAGTATGTTGGGCCAGACATGTGCCAGATCCCGCACTCATGGTGCCTATGAGGGGAAGAAGAAGCAAGAAGAGATTTCGGAGTGACATGGATGATCTAGCTGGATACACCGGGATGACGCAATTTGGTAGTGGTCATTTCATGGAGGCACCGGAGAACAACAATTGTGGAGAATGCAACGACACAGGACACAACGTTAGGACATGCAAGAAACCTAGAACCAACATGGGCACTAGTCAAACACGTGGACGGAGGAATAGCCTTGGACGTGGCTGTGGCCGTGGAGGAAGAACTAGCATTGGAGGGGGTCGTGGCCGTGGTGGAAGAACTAGCATTGGAGGGGGCCGTGGCCGTGGATCGGGTGGTTCTAGTACACGGCGGGTTGATCGGGGAAGGCCTATCGACGTGTTGCTCAATCCGGATGGTTGAAATAATGTGAATGGTACTATTTTTTATATGTTCATGTGTTGATATATTTGCCTCTTTCCATGTCAATGTTTTCATAATTTTGACTTAACAACTTTATTTGTTGTAGGCATGGCTTCATCCGGTTCGATGACGAGGCCACCGTGTGCTAACCAAGAAGACATGCCAACCAAGTGGGAGAACGCATCTTTGGACAAGGTGAAGGAGAAAGATGTGAAAATCCCACCATGTTGGTGTGGAGACGTTTGCAAGGTGAAAGTTTCCACCGACCGAAAGAAGTCATGGACGAAGGGACGGAGATATTTTGTATGCCCCAACTATGCCCATGATCGTGCACTTCCAACTAACGCATATGACCTACCGTCGGTATGTCTTAAAATAACATGTTGCTCTCAAATTTGTGAGAGTACTAATGAATTTTGTGTATGCAGTCACCTCCTCCTCTATGCAAATACTTCACATGGATAGATCATGAAGTGCCAGAAGATGTCAAAAAGGACCAATATCAAGACTGTCTTAGGCGCCAACGGCGGTTCGAGGAATCGTTTCGAAGAAGTTTGGAGGAGGAGCGTTGTCAGAAGGAGAGGTTGGAGAGGAAGAAACGAGAGGAGGAGAGGGCACGCCAAGAGAAGCTTGCTCGTGAGAAGGAGAGGGCAAGAAAGCTTGCAAAAGCTCGCAAGGCACAAGAGGAAGACGAGGCACGTGACAAGAAGGGGAAATGCCCCCGTATGACTCAGTAAAGCCTTCGCTTCGATGGACTCGTCATGTAACCGGATGAAGCCATGCCAAATTTATCATGAACTATGTAGTACTAAGGCAAGAAGCCATGTGTCGTGAACTTGTCGTGGATGATTTTCTCATTTGTATTGAATTTGGTGTGGAGATGTTTTAAACCTACCGCCAGGGCCCCTGGCGGTAGGGTGCTGAAGCCTACCGCCAGAGCCCTTGGCGGTAGGGTGGTGGCACAACACTGGTTTCGGTACTGTAATGAGAAAAAAAATCCCCTTGGTGTCTCATGCTTCGCTGCCGCCTCCGCAGAAGTCTCAACAAAGATGACCGATGCCATCCTACAAGTCGAGGATTACTATAACGGTCACCCAAGGCAAAAATCCTAACCGTTTCTTGCCAAAAACGGTCATTATAGACAAATATTTAAGCATAAACCTAACCATAACCTTGACCCTAACCATGACATTAAACCTAACCATAACAAAAAACTAAATGCTACTTCTTATTACCCCAAACAGTGGTAGTCACACAATACATTGTCAAAGCACAAACATTATTACCCTAAATGCATCATATACATAGATTCCACCACAACAAACACATGAACTAGATTTGTAACAAAATGACCAATATACATGATCTCAACTAATCAAAAGGAGGGGGGATGGGGGAGGTACCTTGGGTGATGAAAATGCTCCGGATCCACCGGTGAAATCTCAAGCAAATGGAGGGGATCTAGGGGGGTTTGTGAGGGGGAGAGAGGGGGAGAGGAGCTGACATCGGGGAAGAAGTGAGTGGGGAAGAAGAGTGGTGGTGGGGCCCACAAACCAGCCCCTCCCCACCTTATCCAGAACACAGGACCCTACCGTCAGGGCCTATGGTGGTAGGCTCTTGTATCCTACCGCCAGGGCCCATGGCGGTAGGACCCTTTTCCACGTCAACCCGACCGTCAGCCCAGCTAACGGCGTGCCGACACCTACCGCCGGACCCCCTGGCGGTAGGACGTCAACGGCTACCGCCAGAGGCTCTGGCGGTAGGCAAAAGGGTCAGATCTCGATTTTTTTTGGAACAGGGGTCAGATGTCGAAATAAAACGAAAAAGGGTCAAAACACAGAAATTTGCCGAAAAAAAGCACCGGGGACATAGGGACGAGACGTGCTTGGTCGCCGGCATCTTCCTCAACCGCACCAGCGCGGAAAGTTTGTGATCTACTTGGTTGCTCGCATATATTATTGGATTTGCATTCGCATGAACTTTACAACAATTCTGGTTTGTCTTGTCGGGAACGCTCGATCGGTAATTTATCCAAATCCAGCGCCATGCGATGCACAGGACGGCGGGAACTGCACGCGTTAGCCACGCTCGTGAAGCCGCGTTATTTTCCAAAGCGCCGGAAGTTATTACCCTCGCCGCTTCCTCTCCCCTCTCCCTTATCCCCACTCTCACCGACGGCGACAACAGCATGAAGCAGATTGGAGAACAGCAAGGTGACATCCGGCCCTTGCAAGGGCATCCGCATCATCACCTCCGGTACGGCAATGGCGGTAAGCACTTTTTTTGACCTCCTCGCTTACTCATTCACATTCGATCCACGTTTAGGTTTGATACGCGTTAGGGGAGTAGGCAATCGGTGTAAATTGCCATAGGAGTGATCATAACATCATCGTAAGTTCATAGTACTGATAGATTTGAGGTTACCGATAGGGATTGAGTAAAGGGTGAGGCAGTATTGGGATTAAATCTTACACGGTAGTCATAGATCTTAGCCCCGTGACCCTTGAGACTTGGAGCAGCGGGTGCCCTAGCCCTTGTTTTTCTCGAGCTGCAGCACCATCTCTTCTTCCTCGCTGGAGTCGAAATCGATTGGCATGCTTCGGCATCCTCGCTCCGGCGCCCTTACAATCGACGCCACCACAACTTCTTCTTCCACCTCCATGGCCATCGCTTCTTGTTCCTTCTGCACCACCACCTCGGAAGAGCCCCCTAGCGGCAAGCATTGTAACTACGACCACTACCAAGAGGAGGGAGGTCCAAGCACTTCTGCAAGGTGATCCCTGCCCCTCAGCTTGAGTGCATCCTGATGCATCTAGACTTCACCAAACACTTCCCGGCGGTGCCACGAGAGTTCAAGCTGAGGACCAACACCGCTTGTGCATGGAGGGTGACCGTCCGGCTGATGGACAGTAGGGTGACCCTTGATCAGGGTTGGGCCCCCTTTGCCGCTGTCTATCCGATCAAGATTAGCTACATGATGATGTTCAAGCTGCTCACTCCGGACATGCTCAAGGTTATCGCCTTCGACGACGGAGGCATCGAAGTGGTGACGAAGTGTGATAAGCATGACGACGCCTTCGCCCTCAACGTCTAGGACAACCCTTCCTATGCTCTGGCTGGTTTAGTTCCTTACTGTACAGTTTTGTGTTTAAACTGATATGTTTAAGTGTGGCATTTTATTTCAGTGTGGTTAGCTATGGTTTACAGCTATCTTCTGTTGTGTGTGTATGATTTTTTTTCTTCATACCATTGTGTGCTGATAAGCACACTACCTCGCCGGATAGGTTACCAGACATCAGTTGTTGCATGGAAGCAAACACCATGTAGTTGCACTGGCCGAGCCAATGCAGTCAACCAAACACTAAGCCAAAATTAACCCCTTAATGCGAGAGGCCTAGATGCGGGCAACCAAACAATGTGCAGATGTCAATTTTTTGCATGGTTTCCTCACCTAGGCTCCGTTTGAGCCAGACTTGAGCTAGCCAAGCCAGGCTCACAAGGCAACCAAACACGCCCAAGATGCAGGCCCTCCTCGAGCTGGACGAGCACAAAAAAGAATAAGCGCCAGTTGGTCGGCCCAATTATCGGTCGTTCACCGTGCACACATCTGATTTGGTCGCGTCTCGCCATCAAATCATGGTCCCGAATCATTTTCTTTAAAAAATCACATTCAATGAAGCAAAGGGAAAACATAAAGTAACAGCCGCCACCGGTCATGATCTGCATTTCTTGCCGGCTCCAGGCATGCAACAATGTGCATGGTTGATAGAGGCAAAGGTGTCTCGTCTTTCGATGAGATGGCGGCTATCGTTTTGGAGGAAGTCGACTTTGATGATCCGACTACGAACGTGCGAGGACGTCGCGCCTTAGCAATCGCTAAACCAACTCCGAGAGGTTATTGACCACGCTGGAGCACGATCAACCTGACCATGAAGGTCTGTTTCCTGCAGGCAAACGAAGAACAAGCAAGAAACGGACATTGCTATCTGAATATTGCGAATATAAGAGGAAAGCTTTATTGATCAAGGTGGGGTTCTGTGACGTCTTTGTCTGGTCGTTGAACACAAATGAAGTACGCGAAGTTGCAACTATGGCGAACTTTAATCTAAACAAAACCCAAAGACTAAACGATGCCCTAAGGGTTGTATATGTGGGGAAACAGAGGGGGAATTTCGTGGCCCCTCGGATAAGGGGTCTGAAACCAACCCTAACTATGTTTTCCCCACACATACAAACTCTAAAAACATCCTATACTTGACTATTTCGAAATTACATGGGCCTGGCCCAATAATAAGGTGACGCAGCACCAATAATAGCCTCTAGACGAAATCTATGAAGTGGCATCTTGTATATTTCGTCCAAGGCTTCTCGCACTCATTATGGTGGCTTCGAAGTCCTGAAATCATCACTTGTAACTCCGTTCTTGCTCCCCTTGCGCGTGCCATCATCTCCATGCTTGATCTTGCTCCAATGTTCATCCTTCTTGTCCAAGCTAGGCCCTTCATTTGTAAGCAAGATAAATGTATCCAATTTAGGCAGGATCATATTCTCATGAACATTAGAATCATTACCAAGAAACAAAAGTACCTGGTAATTTAATTGGCGTGCGCGAGCTCTAGTAATTGGTCTTGTATATGTATCAGTTGGGGCTCTGGGTGTAATCTTGTTAGTGATGTCCTCATCGTACTCCCTTCTTGAATTGAAGTCGTCCTCGATGGAAGCTCATCTTCCTCACCCATGTAAGGCTTCAAATCTGCAATGTTAAATGTGGAAATAACCCCAAAATCTGCAGGCAGCTCAAGATTATATGTAGTATCATTTATTTTCTCTAACACCTTAAAAGGACCATCAACACGTGGCATTAGCTTTGACTTGCGCAAATTAGCAAACCTATCCTTACGCAAATGTAACCAAACAAGATCTACAGGTGCAAAGACAACACGTTTTCTACCCTTATCTCCAACAATTTTATATTTAGCATTCATGCGCTCAATATTTTCTTAGTTAACTCATGCATTTTTAAGATTAATTCAGCATGTTGTTTAGCATCAAAATTAACCTTCTCCGAAGATGGAAGAGGCAACAAATCAATAGGTGCACGAGGTAGGAAACCATATACAATTTCAAAAGGGCACATCTTAGTAGTAGAATGTAACGAACGGTTATAAGCAAATTCAATATGGGGCAAGCATTCTTCCCACATTTTCTTATTATTCTTCAAAACAGCCCTAAGCATAGTAGACAAAGTTCTATTGACTTCTTCAGTTTGTCTATCAGTTTGGGGGTGGCAAGTAGTACTAAAAAGCAGTTTAGTCCCCAACTTAGCCCATAAACATCTCCAAAAGTGGCTAAGAAATTTAGTATCACGATCTGAAACAATAGTATTTGGCACACCATGCAAGCGAATAATTTCAGGAAAGAACAAATCAGCAACATTAGCAGCATCATCACTTTTATGACATGGTATAAAGTGTGCCATTTTCGAGAACCTATCCACGACAACAAATATGGTATCCCTCCCCTTCTTTGTTCGAGGTAAACCCAAAACAAAGTCCATAGATATATCTTCCCAAGGAACAGAAGGGACATGCAAAGGCATATATAAACCATAAGGATTGAGTCGTGACTTAGCTTTTTGACATGTAGTGCAGCGAGCAACAAAACGCTCAACATCCCATCTCATCTTTGGCCAAAAAAAATGTGTAGCAAGTACATCCTCCGTCTTCTTCACGCCAAAGTATCCCATTAATCCTCCTCCATGCGCCTCCTGCAACAAGAAAAGACGAACAGAGCTAGCTGGAATGCATAGCTTGTTAGCACAAAACATAAATCAATCATTAACGACGAACTTGTTCCATGTTCTCCCTTCTTTACAATTCAGCAATACATCTTTAAATTCAGCATCATGCACATATTGATCTTTGATGGTCTCCAAACCAAATATTTTAAAGTCAAGTTGTGAAAGCATAGTATAACGACGAGACAATGCATCAGCAATAACATTTTATTTCACCTTCTTGTGTTTAATAACATAAGGGAAAGTCCCTATGAATTCAACCCATTTAGCATGTCTACGGTTCAGTTTTGCTTGACTTTTAATGTGCTTCAAAGATTCATGATCAGAATGTATAACAAATTCTTCGGGCCATAAATAATGTTGCCATGTTTCCAAAGTCCGGACAAGAGCATATAATTCCTTATCATAAGTAGAATAATCAGACTAGGCCCACTCAATTTTTCAGAAAAGTATGCAACGGGTTTACCATCTTGTAATAACACACCTCCTAACCCAATTCCATTAGCATCACATTCAAGCTCAAAAGTCTTATTAAAATCAGGAAGTTGGAGTAAAGGAGCATGTGTCAACTTATCTTTCAATACCGTGAATGCTTCTTCCTGTGCAGTACCCCAAACAAAAGGCACATCCTTCTTTGTAAGCTCATTGAGAGGTGCAGCAATGTCGCTGAAATCTCGCACAAAACGCCTATAAAATCCAGCGAGGACAAGGAAACTCCTCACGTGTGTGACCGTTTTGGGTTGCGGCCAACTCTCAATAGCTTCAATCTTGGCTTTATCAACCTCAATTCCCCGTGGAGTAACAACATAGCCAAGAAAAGATACTCGGTCGGTGCAAAAGGTGCACTTTCCAAGGTTACGAAACAAACGTGCATCACGTAGAGCAATAAAAAAACACGTAAATGTTCCAAATGTTCCTCCAAAGATCTGCTATAAATCAATATATCATCAAAGTAAACTACCACAAATCGTCCAATGAAAGCACGTAAAACTTCATTCATTAATCTCATGAAAGTACTAGGTGGATTAGTTAACCCAAAAGGCATGACTAACCACTCATATAATCCAAACTTAGTTTTAAATGTTGTTTTCCATTCATCTCCCAATTTCATACGAATTTGATGGTATCCACTACGCAAATCAACTTTGGAGACTATAGTAGAGCCACTCAATTCATCAAGCATGTCATCTAGCCTAGGAATAGGATGACAATAACGAATAGTAATATTATTAATGCCTCTACAATCAACACACATACGCGATGTACCATCCTTTTTTGGTACTAGAATAACATGAACAACACACGGACTAAGGGATTCACGTATATAACCTTTGTCGAGTAGCTCCTATACTTGACGCATAATCTCCTTCGTGTCCTCTGGATTGGTACGGTATGGTGCGCGGTTGGGTAGTAATGCACCGGGAATTAAGTCAATCTGATGCTCAATCCCTCGAATAGGTGGTAATCCCGCTGGCACGTCTTGTGGAAATACGTCCCCGAACTCCTGCAAAATGTTAGTGACAGCAGGAGACAAAGAGGAAGGCACGTCCTCTAATGAAAATAATGCCTCTTTGCACACAAAAGCATAGCAAACAGATTTGCTGAAATCTAGATCATCAATATCAGATTTGGTGGCAAGTAAACATCCACTTTTTAATTTAATTTCAGATGCAACATGAGATGATGGTGTATTATTAGGCTTCATTTGTTACTCAAATTCTTTTGCCGCAATCTGATTTTCACTCTTATTTTGCCCCTATTTCGCTTTATTAGCTCTATTAATATCATCTTTCAAAATGGAATCAGGAGACATAGGAAGCAAAGTAATACATTTATCCTTATGAACAAGAGTATATTGATTGTTTCTACCATGGTGTACATAATTTTTATCAAATTTCCATGGTCTACCAAGTAATAAGGAACAAGCTTGCATGGGTACCACATCACAATCAACATAATCAACATATGTGGAGATACTAAAATGCACACGAACAGTACGTGTTACCTTAACCTTGCCGCTGTTGTTGAACCATTGGATGTAGTAAGGATGTGGATGTGGTCTTGTGGTGAGAGATAGCTTCTCCACCATCTCCATGCTAGCCAAATTGTTGCAACTCCCTCCATCTATGATGACACGAACAGAACGTTCCTTCACAACTCCCTTTGTATGGAACAAATTACGCCTCTGATTTTGCTCCGCTTGTGTGACCTGCACACTCAAAACACGTTGAGAAACTAAACATTCATACCCGTCAGCCTCTTCAGGAGCCATGTCTTGCGTCTCATTTTCAGAATAATCTCCACCGTGTTCTTCGCGTGTAATAAGAGCCAAAATCTCCTCATCATAGTCACTAGCGGACTCATAACCACCATCCTCAGTAGCACTCATGACACGCTGAGATGGGCATTTGCTCGCATAGTGACCACGACCAGTGCAACGACGACATATAACATCATGAGTTGGCCCTGTGGATGCCATGGATGAAGAAGAGCTCTGCGCAGGACCGGAAGGTCTACTCCTGGTTGATGGTGGTGGTGCCTGTTTGCTTTTATCGCGGCTAGAAGTGATGGCTGAAGTAGGCGGTGGTCCAGCCGGACGTGTCGAAGTAGATGATGCACGCGGTGTCCATGATGAATGCCGACCTGCAGAAAAATTAGTTCGCGCCAAGGCCTGTCAATCCTGCACTTCACGTTCAGCTTTGCAAGCAAGATGGAATAAACGAGTGATTTTATTATACTCCTTATACTCTAGAATTCTCCGAATCTCTCTATTTAAGCCACACATAAAACATGCAAAGATAGCGTTATTATCCTCAACAATACCACATCTAATCAGGCCAGTTTGTAATTCCTGATAATATTCCTCTACATAATTTTTTTCTTGTCTTAAATGCTGCAATTTCTGAAGTAATTCACGTTGATAATATGGTGGAACCCAACGAGTACGCATAACAGTTTTCAAAGCATCCCAATTAGTTGGAATATTATTCAGATATAATCTACAATATTCAGACCACCACACACAAGCAAAACTAGTGAAAGCACAAAGAGGAGTAGCAACACGTCTCTCCTCGGGATATTCTAAACATGTAAAACGTTGTTCGATTTCTAACTCCCAAGTAAGATATATATCAGGAAGATATCTACCCTCAAATGGTGGAATATTCAATTTTAGTTTAGGTAGATGGTCATTATCGCGTACCTGAGGGTGTGGTGCAGCCCTACCATTGCGATTATTTGCATGTGGATGACCTGCTGGTTGTGGTGCTCGTGGTTGCACGTAGTTCTGATTTTGATTAACCTCATCCTAGTAATCTCCCGCATAGTCCTCTTCCTCCTCAGCAGCAGCATGAGCCACAGAAGTATCAACAGCAGCACCAACAGTTTGGCCAGGCTCAAGAGGGACACGGCACCCTTTGCGGAGGGCTGTTTCGCGATGTGAAGGTGGTGGTTGTTGTTGTTGTTGTTGCAATGGTGCAGCAGGTGGAGGTAAACGCGCAAGCACTTCAGCAAATTTGGCATCCAACTTGGTGTCAATTGACTTCTCAATGCCATCCATCCTCGCTGGTGCGTCGCCAAAACTGGTCATCACATCTTCTTCCTGTTGACCCATCATTTGTTGAAATTTATCATGCAACTCCTTGTTCGTCAAGTTCTCCCAGTCCGTCTCGTCGACTTGTGATCCTAGCATGGTTAGCAGCAATAGAAACACACAAAAATATGATCCTACAGACTACTAGAAAATGGTGGTGGTGGGGCGTCACAAATCCGTCAAGCAAATCTAAAATTATTACCAGTTCTTACCCAGTAGCAGGTGGTGATCGGCAACCGTGGCAGTCAAAACTCTCAAAGCTTGGATAAAGCGATTACCAAGGAGAGTCAAACGCATGATGTAGATGTATGTGGAGCTGGGAAAGCTTATGATATGGTAGCAAAAATGTCAGCAATAATCAATTCAGAGATGCAAAGATGAATAAACGCTCAACGACGGTACTGTGCTTGTCCTAGGATAGACCGTACTAGAGACGCGAGCCTAGAACACTAACAAGATCACGGCGCTGCACGTAAGAGAAAAGCACACTCTGGAAAAAAACCGCCTCTTTTTTTGCGCTCCTTTTTTTTTGCCAAAAATCACTATAATGGCGAGTGTCTCAAAACTCTTCCCAAGTCAAACTAAGATGATAGACGCGAAATTTTTTTGACGATTTTTTTTCGGAATCAGGGCAGCGACGATGAAAAAGTGCGGTAAAAAACAGTATGATGACACGTGTCTCAAAAGACTCAGAAAAGCCTAAAAATAGGATAGGGAAAAATATTTTCACCTGTCGAAATTTTGGCCTAAAAACTGCCCGGGGGTCTCCAGACTCTTTTTTTCCCGAGACCTACTTACGGATGGAAACACGAAACCAAAACTGGATGGATCTCGAAAACCAATCTAAAAGACTAGACGCTAAGACCATCAACTTGGCAACTTATGACCAGTGGTATATGGATACGGATTATCAACGTGGCCGAATATGGCAGCAGTGGATACGGACCAGCGGCGGCGTGACAACTTATGACCAGAACTCGAAACTGTAAAAGACTAGACGCTAAGACCATCAACTTGACACGACGATGCAACCACAAATTCAACAAAGCAAAATACTGAAAAGACTATGCGAAGGCTCAAACTGGTTAGGATATGATGAACTAACCCTATTTTTTTGGCTTTTTCGTGGACTGTACGTATGAAGAACAGACTCGATCTAATCTACGAAAACTGTAAAATCTCACCGAGCAACCTGGAAATATGATACCACTTGATAGAGGCAAAGGTGTCCCGTCTTTCGATGAGATGGTGGCTATCATTTTGAAGGAAGTCGACTTTGACGATCCAACTAAAAACGTGCGAGGACGAGGCTCCTTAGCAGTCGCTAAACCAACTCCGAGAGGTTATTGATCACGCCGGAGCACGATCAACCTGACCACGAAGGTATGTTTCCTGCAGGCAAACGAAGAACAAGCAAGAAACAGAGATTGCAATCTAGATATTGCGAATATAAGAGGAAAGCTGATGGGGAGCATCCTAAGGACATCACCATGTCAAGAGTTCGTTTGGCAAATGACATGTGCGACATCTACTTCACATACATAAAGGTGAATCATCTCCTTTACACGTGCTCACTTGAACCCTTCGAGACACTCCACTCGTGTGCATGCATAGGTATCGTCGGAGCTTCACGAACGATGAGGAGGAGTGTAAGCGCCAAGGAACACCTACGCCATCAGCGAGGGAAGCATGGAAGCAAAGACGAAAGAAGATGGAGCGGCTGAAGTTACAGCTACCGGACATCCGGCGCCTCAGCAGCTGCCGGACATCTGGCCTTCAGCCCAGAAATCCGGCGCCAGCAACAGAACCGCACCCGAGGCTTGGCCCCGCTAGCCCGGACATCCGACCATTCCCCCGGATATCCGGCAACCCATGAAGAGCCGGACATCCGGCCCGACCGACAGACATCCGGCCTTGCCTGCGTGCATGTATCCGGGCCGAGGCCCATGTACCTGTTTCGCCCCTCACTTACCCCTTCATGGCCCAAGACTATATATACTCCTCCACCTCCACCATTTTAGGGTTAGCATTGTGATAGCTCATTTTAGACTAGAGCTTTTCTCATCCATTACGGATCTACTCCACGAGAGAGACTGCGGCCCCTCTACGGAGAAGATCCAGCTTGGATTCAAGACCCCTAACGGGAAGATCCTTCACGGATTCAAGACCTCCTCTTGGAGATGAACTCTACCTTGTATCTTTCCCTTTGTTGTATCTTGTGTGTTTGATTGTCTAGTGGATGTGTGATTGGACTTGTTATTGAGTGTTTTCCCTCGTGATTCCCCTTTGTGTTCTTCGTGTTCATCGTGAGTTTCCCTCCTCTTCGTGAAAGATCGGCCTAGATCGGGTTGACCCCGCATCAAAAGCTTTATTGATCAAGGTGGGGTTCTGTAACGTCTTTGTCTGGTCGTCGAACACAAACGAAGTACGCAAAGTTGCAGCTATGGCGAACTTTAATCTAAACAAAACCCAAAGACTGAACGATGCCCTAAGGGCTGTATATATGGGGAAAGAGAGGGGGAATTTCGTGGACCCTTGGAGAAGGGGTCCGAAACCAACCCTAACTATGTTTTCCCCACACATACAGACTCTAAAAACAGCCTATACTTGACTATTTCGAAATTACATGGGCATGACCCAATAATAAGGTGACGCAACACCAATAATAGCCTCTGGACAAAATCTATGAAGTGCCATCTTGTATATTTCGTCCAAGGCTTCTCGCACTCATTATGGTGGCTTCAAAGTCCTGAAATCATCACCTGTAACTCCGTTCTTGCTCCCCTTGCGCATGCCATCATCTCCATGCTTGATCTTGCTCCAATGTTCATCCTTCTTGTCCAAGCCAGGCCCTTCATTTGTAAGCAAGACAAATGTATCCAATTTAGGCAGCATCATATTCTCATGAACATTAGAATCATTACCAAGAAACGAAAGTACCTGGTAATTTAATTGGCGTGCGCGAGCTCTAGTAATTGGTCATGTATATGCATCAGTTGGGGCTGTGGGTGTAACCTTGTTAGTGATGTCCTCATCAATGGTGCACCCACAGTTGTGATGGGGAACGAAGTATGAAAATAAAAAAAAACTACGAACACCCAAGGTCTATCTAGGAGAAGCATAGCAACGAGAGGGGAGAGTGTGTCTACGTGTCCTCGTAGGCCCAAAGCGGAAGCATGTATAACGCGGTTGATGTAGTCGTACGTCTTCATGATCCAATCGCGATCCGTCCTGATAAAGTGTCGAACGGACGACACCTCCACGTTCAGCACACGTGCGGCTCGATGACATCTTCGACACCTCGATCAAGTGAGCGAGGGCGGAGTAGTAGATGGGTTCTCAACCAGCATGACAGCGTGGTGGAGGTGGTTGCAGAGCTAGTTCAACAGGGCTTCACCAAGCGCTACTGGAACGAGGACGGAGGAGCTACGTAGTAACGGGAGAGAGAGGGGCGCCAAGGGCTTGCTGATGCAGAGCATCCTATGGACATCACCATGTCAAGAGTCCGTTTGGCAAGTGACACGTGCGACATCTACTTCATATACATAAAGGTGAATCATCTCCTTTACACGTGCTCACTTGACCCCTTCGAGGATGGTTTACTACTTGACACTCCTCTCGTGTGCATACATAGGTATTGTCGGAACACCATGGACGAGGAGGTGGAGTGCGAGCGCAAGTGTACAACTACACCATCTCCGAGAGAAGCATGGAAGAGAAGGAAGAAGACGAATCTTCCCGTGCAGAAATACCGGTACAACCGCCCAACTACGGGTCAACCTTCTGTAATCAAGCGGTACAAGGCCGGTATCGCCCCGGTTTATACCGGTAATAGCCAAAAGACCAGTACTACCGGTCCTACCACCGGTAATACCGCTCCATACCTTCGCGAACACCTCCAGAAACCGGTACCTGAGCTCCGAGCGGTACTACCGCTCCTAGGACCGGTACTACCGCCCTGCCTGTGCGCAGTGAAAGGGGTTTCACCCCCATGTATCCCCCACTTTACCCCCTTGGACTATATATACTTGTCACCTAGCTCCGTATTAGGGTAGCAAATGTGATAGCTCATTATAGACTAGAGTTTTGCTCATCTTAGTGGTTCTCCTCCTACGAGAGACCGCGGCCCCTCTATGGAGAAGATCCACACCGGATTCAAGACCTCCTCACGGAGAAGATCCTTCTAGGATTCAAAACCCCATCTCCTTTGGATTTGGGATGAACTCTACCTTGCATCTTTCCCTTTTGTTGTTCATGTACCTTGTGATGTTGTGTGTTTGTTAGTCTAGTGGATGTGTGATTGGACTTGTTCTTGAGTATCTTCCCTCGTGTCTTCTCTCCGTTTTCCCCTCGTGCTCTTCACGTTCTTCGCGGGAATCCCCTCCAATCGTGAAAGATCGGCCTACACCGGGTTAGCCCCGCATCATATGGTATCATGAGCCAAGGTTTCTCATGAACTAGGAGCCTCCCCATCGTTTTCTAGCCATGTTTTGTTGTGTTCTTGATGAGGACATCACTAACAAGGTTACACCCACAGCTCCAACTGACACATATACAGGACCAATTACTAGAGCTCGCGTACGCCAATTAAATTACCAGGTACTTTCGTTTCTTGGTAATGAATCTAATGTTTATGAGAATATGATGCTGCCTAAATTGGATACATTTGTCTTGCTTACAAATGAAGGGCCTAGCTTGGACAAGAAGGATGAACATTGGAGCAAGATCAAGCATGGAGATGATGGCATGCACAAGGGGAACAAGAATGGAGTTTCAATTGATGATTTCAGGACTTTGAAGCCACCATAATGAGTGCGAGAAGCCTTGGACGAAATATACAAGATGCCACTTCATAAATTTCGTCCAGAGGCTATTATAGGTGTTGCGTCACCTTATTATTGGGCCAGGCCCTTGTAATTTCGAAATACTTGAGTATAGGCTGTTTTTAGAGTCTGGATGTGTGGGGAAACACGAGTTAGGGTTGGTTTCGGACCCCTCCACCAAGGGCCACGAAATTCCCCCATCTTTCCCCCATATATACAGCCCTTAGGGCGTCGTTTAGACTTTGTGTTTTGTTTAGATTAAAGTTCTCCATAGCTGCAACTTCGCGTACTTCGTTTGTGTTCAACGACCAGACCAAGACGTCACAGAACCCCACTTGATCAATAAAGCTTTCCTCTTGAATTCGCAATATCCCGATTGCAATCTCAGTTTCTTGCTTGTTCTTCGTTTGCCTGCAGGAAACAGACCTTCGTGGTCAGGTTGATCGTACTCCGGCGTGGTCAATAACCTCTCGGAGTTGGTTTAGCGATTGCTAAGGCGCGACGTCCTCGCACATTCGTAGTCGGATCGTCAAAGTCGACTTCCTCCAAAATGATAGCCACCATCTCATCGAAAGAC
>LR738713.1:264507411-264557140 GCA_902687465.1 Secale cereale | reverse complement strand
ATGAGAATATGATGCTGCCTAAATTGGATACATTTGTCTTGCTTACAAATGAAGGGCCTAGCTTGGACAAGAAGGATGAACATTGGAGCAAGATCAAGCATGGAGATGATGGCATGCACAAGGGGAACAAGAATGGAGTTTCAATTGATGATTTCAGGACTTTGAAGCCACCATAATGAGTGCGAGAAGCCTTGGACGAAATATACAAGATGCCACTTCATAAATTTCGTCCAGAGGCTATTATAGGTGTTGCGTCACCTTATTATTGGGCCAGGCCCTTGTAATTTCGAAATACTTGAGTATAGGCTGTTTTTAGAGTCTGGATGTATTGGGAAACACGAGTTAGGGTTGGTTTCGGACCCCTCCACCAAGGGCCACGAAATTCCCCCATCTTTCCCCCATATATACAGCCCTTAGGGCGTCGTTTAGACTTTGTGTTTTGTTTAGATTAAAGTTCTCCATAGCTGCAACTTCGCGTACTTCGTTTGTGTTCAACGACCAGACCAAGACGTCACAGAACCCCACTTGATCAATAAAGCTTTCCTCTTGAATTCGCAATATCCCGATTGCAATCTCAGTTTCTTGCTTGTTCTTCGTTTGCCTGCAGGAAACAGACCTTCGTGGTCAGGTTGATCGTACTCCGGCGTGGTCAATAACCTCTCGGAGTTGGTTTAGCGATTGCTAAGGCGCGACGTCCTCGCACATTCGTAGTCGGATCGTCAAAGTCGACTTCCTCCAAAATGATAGCCACCATCTCATCGAAAGACGGGACACCTTTGCCTCTATCAAGTGGTATCAGATTTCCAGGTTGCTCGGTGAGATTTTACAGTTTTTCGTAGATTAGATCGAGTCTGTTCTTCATACCTAAAGTCCACGAAAAAGCCAAAAAAAATTAGGGTTAGTTCATCATATCCGAACCAGTCTGAGCCATTGCATAATCTTTTCCGTGTTTGCTTAGTTGAATTTGCGGTTGCATCGTCGTGTCAAGTTGCTGGTCTTAGCGTCCAGTCTTTTAGAGTTTCGAGTTCTGGTCATAAGTTGTCACGCCGCCGCCGCAACATCTTCATCGCTACTGCCACATAACACCACCGATCCGTATCCATATCCACCACCACCACCACATGCCACCACCGCTGCCATAACCTACCACTGCTACCATAACCTACCACCGCTGCCATATCCTACCACCATATATCCACCATCAATCCGAGTTCTTTTCATATTAGGTTTGTTCTCGAGATCCATCTAGGTTTCGGATTTGTGTTTCCTTGCCTGCGTAGGTCAAAAAAAAAGTCTGGAGACCCCGGGCAGTTTTTAGGCCAAAATTTCGACACGTGAAAATGTTTTTTCCCTATCCTATTTTTGGGCTTTTCTGAGTCTTTTGAGACACGTGCCACCATACTGTTTTTTACCGCACTTTTTCGTCATCGCTGCCCTGATTCCGAAAAAAAATCGTGCCTATCATCTTAGTTTGACTTGGGAAGTGTTTTGAGACACTCGCCATTATAGTGATTTTCGGTAAAAAAAAACAGCGCAAAAAAAAGAGGCGAAAAAATATATTTCAGAGTGTGCTTTCCCCTTGATTACGTGCAACGCCGTGATTTTGTTAATGTTCTAGGCTCGCGTCTCTAGTACGGTCTAGCCTAGGACCAACACAGTACCGTCGTTGAGCGTTTATTCACCTTTGCATCTCTGAATTGATTATTGCTGACCCTTTTTGCTACCATATTATAAGCCTTCCCAGCTCCACATACATCTACATCGTGCATTTGACTCTCCCTGGTAATCGCTCTATCCAAGCTTTGAGAGTTTTGACTACATCGGTTGCCGATCACCGCCTGCTGCTGGGTAAGAACTGGTAAGAATTTGAGATTTGCTTGACGGATTTGTGACACCCGCCACCACCACCACTTGTTAGTAGTCTGTAGGATCATATTCTTGTGTGTTTCTATTGCTGCTAACCATGCCAGGATCACAAGTCGACGAGACTGACTGGGAGAACTTGACGAACAAGGAGCTTCATGATAAGTTTCAGCAAATGATGAGTGTACAGGTGCAAGATGTGCTAAACACATTGGACGAGGCCATGGAGAAGATAGATGGCATGGAGAAGACGTTTGAAACAAAGCTGGATAACAAGTTTGCTGAATTGCTTTTGCGTTTTCCACCACCACCGGCTGCTGCAGCTGTCCCACCTCTACAACAACAACAACAACAACAACATCGCCTTCCAAATCAAGTGGGACGAGCATAGCGCGTTCCCCTTGAGCCTGGTCAAGCTTCTGATCTTGCTGTTGATGTTTCTGTAGCTCTTGCTGCTACTGCAGAGGTGGAGGACCATTACGAGGATGAGGTTGACCAAAATCAGAACTACGTGCAACAACCAGCACCACCACCACCAGGTCGTCCTCATGCATATCATCGCAACGGTAGGGCTGCACCACCACCTGAGGTACATGACCATCTTCCTAAACTGAAATTGAATATTCCACCATTTGAGGGTAGATATGTTCCTGATATATATCTTACTTGGGAGTTAGAAACTGAACAACATTTTACGTGTTTACATTATCCCGAGGAGAGACGTGTTCCTGCTGCTGTTTGTGCTTTCACTAGTTTTGCATGTGTTTGGTGGTCTGAATATTGTAGATTATATCCTATTCCAGCTACTTGGGCTGCTTTGAAAACTTCTATGCGTACTCGTTGGGTTCCACCATATTATCAATGTGAATTACTTCAAAAACTGCAGTGCTTAAGACAAGGAAAAAATTATGTAGAAGAATATTATCAACAATTACAAACTGTCCTCATTAGATGTGGTATTGTTGAGGAGAATGAAGCTATGCTTGCACGTTTTATGGGTGGATTAAATAGAGAGATTCAGACCATTCTAGAGTATAAGGATTATAATAATATCACTCGTTTATTCCATCTTGCTTGTAAAGCTGAACGTGAAGTGCAGGATCGACACGCATTGACGCGGACTAACTTTTCTGCAGGTCGACCTTCATCATGGACACCGCGTGCATCCTCTAGTTCCACACATTATACTGCACCGACACCTCCATCAGCTTTTACCTCCAGCCGTGATACAAGGAAGCAGGCACAACCACCATTATCTGCCAAGAGCACACCTATTGGGCCTGCACAGAGTTCTTCTTCTTCCATGGCATCAACAGGGCACACTAGTGATATTATTTGTCGTTGTAAGGGAAGAGGACATTTTGCGAGAGATTGCAAATCTCAGCGTGTGATGATTGCTACTGAGGATGGTGGATATGAATCCGCTAGTGACTATGATGAGGAGACTTTGGCTCTTATTACACGTGAAGAACACGGTGGAGACGATTCTGATCATGAGACGCAATACATGGCTCCTGAAGATGCTGACAGGTATGAATGTTTAGTTGCTCAACGTGTTTTGAGTGTGCAGGTTACACAGGCTGAGCAAAATCAGAGGCATAATTTGTTCCATACAAAGGGAGTTGTGAAGGAACGTTCTGTTCGCGTGATCATAGATGGAGGGAGTTGCAACAACTTGGCTAGCGTGGAGATGGTGGAGAAGCTATCTCTCACCACAAGACCACATCCACATCCTTACTACATCCAATGGTTCAACAACAGCGACAAGGTTAAGGTAACGCGTACTGTTCGTGTGCATTTTAGTATCTCTACATATGCTGATTATGTTGATTGTGATGTGGTACCTATGCAAGCATGTTGCATATTACTTGGTAGACCATGGCAATTTGATAAAAATTCTGTACACCATGGTAGAAACAATCAGTATACTCTTGTTCATAAGGATAAAAATATTACTTTGCTTCCTATGACTCCTGATTCCATTTTGAAAGATGATATTAATAGAGCTAATAAAGCAAAACAGGAGAAAAATAAGAGTGAAAATCAGATTGTGGCAAAAGAATTTGAGCAACAAATGAAATCTAATAATAAACCATCTACTGTTGCTTCTGAAATTAAATTGAAAACTGCATGTTGATTTGCCACCAAATCTGATATTGATGAGCTAGATTTTAGCAAATCTGTTTGCTATGCTTTTGTGTGCAAAGAGACATTATTTTCATTCGAGGACGTGCCTTCCTCTTTGCCTCCTGCTGTCACTAACATTTTGCAGGAGTTCGCCGACGTCTTTCCACAAGACGTGCCACCGGGATTACCACCTATTCGAGGGATTGAGCATGAGATTGACTAAATTCCCGGAGCATCGCTACCCAACCACGCACCATACCGTACCAATCCAGAAGAGACGAAGGAGATTATGCGTCAAGTACAGGAGCTACTCGACAAAGGTTATATACGCGAATCCCTTAGTCCTTGTGCTGTTCCTATTATTCTAGTGCCAAAAAAGGATGATACATTGCGTATGTGTGTTGATTGTAGAGGCATTAATAATATTACTATTCGTTATCGTCATCCTATTCCTAGGCTAGATGATATGCTTGATGAATTGAGTGGCTCTACAATTTTCTCCAAAGTTGATTTGCGTAGTGGATACCATCAAATTCGTATGAAATTGGGAGATGAATGGAAAACAACATTTAAAACTAAGTTTGGATTATATGAGTGGTTAGTCATGCCTTTTGGGTTAACTAATGCACCGAGTACTTTCATGAGATTAATGAATGAAGTTTTACGTGCTTTCATTGGACGATTTGTGGTAGTGTACTTTGATGATATATTGATTTTTAGCAGATCATTGGAGGAACATTTGGAACATTTACGTGCTGTTTTTATTGCTCTACGTGATGCACGTTTGTTTGGTAACCTTGGAAAGTGCACCTTTTGCACCGACCGAGTCTCTTTTCTTGGCTATGTTGTTACTCCACAGGGAATTGAGGTTGATAAAGGCAAGATTGAAGCTATTGAGAGTTGGCTGCAGCCCAAAACGGTCACACACGTGAGGAGTTTCCTTGGCCTCGCTGGATTCTATCGGCGTTTTGTGAGAGATTTCAACACCATTGATGCACCTCTCAATGAGCTTACAAAGAAAGATGTGCCTTTTGTTTGGGGTACTGCACAGGAAGAAGCATTCACGGTATTGAAAGATAAGTTGACACATGCTCCTTTACTCCAACTTCCTGATTTTAATAAGACTTTTGAGCTTGAATGTGATGCTAGTGGAATTGGGTTAGGAGGTGTGTTATTACAAGATGGTAAAACTGTTGCATACTTTTCTGAAAAATTGAGTGGGCCTAGTCTGAATTATTCTACTTATGATAAGGAATTATATGCTCTTGTTCGGACTTTGAAAACATGGCAACATTATTTATGGCCCAAAGAATTTGTTATACATTCTGATCATGATTCTTTGAAGCACATTAAAAGTCAAGCAAAACTGCACCGTAGACATGCTAAATGGGTTGAATTCATAGAGACTTTCCCTTATGTTATTAAACACAAGAAGGGAAAAGAAAATGTTATTGCTGATGCATTGTCTCGTCGTTATACTATGCTTTCACAACTTGACTTTAAAATATTTGGTTTGGAGACCATCAAAGATCAATATGTGCATGATGCTGAATTTAAAGATGTATTGCAGAATTGTAAAGAAGAGAGAACATGGAACAAGTTCGTCGTTAATGATGGATTTGTGTTTCGTGCTAACAAGCTATGCATTCCAGCTAGCTCTGTTCGTCTTTTGTTGTTGCAGGAGGCGCATGGATGATAGAGGCAAAGGTGTCCCGTCTTTCGATGAGATGGTGGCTATCGTTTTGGAGGAAGTCGACTTTGACGATCCGACTACGAACGTGCGAGGACGTCGCGCCTTAGCAATCGCTAAACCAACTCCGAGAGGTTGTTGACCACGCCGGAGCACGATCAACCTGACCACGAAGGTCTGTTTCCTGCAGGCAAACGAAGAACAAGCAAGAAACTAAGATTGCAATATGGATATTGCGAATATAAGAGGAAAGCTTTATTGATCAAGGTGGGGTTCTGTGAGGCCTTGGTCTGGTCGTTGAACACAAACGAAGTACGCGAAGTTGTAGCTATGGCGAACTTTAAATCTAAACAAAACCCAAAGTCTAAACGACGCCCTAAGGGTTGTATATATGGGGGAAAGAGGGGGCAATTTCGTGGCCCTTGGTGGAGGGGTCCGAAACCAACCCTAACTCTTGTTTCCCCACACATACGGACTCTAAAAGCAGCCTATACTCAAGTATTTCGAAATTACATGGGCCTGGCCCAATAATAAGGTGATGCAGCACCTATAATAGCCTCAGGGCGAAATTTATGAAGTGGCATCTTGTATATTTCGTCCAAGGCTTCTCGCACTCATTATGGTGGCTTCAAAGTCCTGAAATCATCAATTGAAACTCCATTCGTGTTCCCCTTGCGCATGCCATCATCTCCATGCTTGATCTTGCTCCAATGTTCATCCTTCTTGTCCAAGCTAGGCCCTTCATTGGTAAGCAAGACAAATGTATCCAATTTAGGCAGCATCATATTCTCATGAACATTAGATTCATTACCAAGAAACGAAAGTACCTGGTAATTTAATTCGCGTGCGCGAGCTCTAGTAATTGGTCTTGTATATGTGTCAGTTGGAGCTGTGGGTGTAACCTTGTTAGTGATGTCCTCATCATCCTCCCCTTCTTGAATTGAAGTCGTCCTCGACGGAAGCTCATCTTCCTCACCCAAGTAAGGCTTCAAATCTGCAATGTTAAATGTGGGACTAACCCCAAAATCTGAAGGTAGCTCAAGTTTATATGCATTATCATTTTGTTTCTCTAACACCTTGAAAGGACCGTCAGCACGTGGCATTAGTTTTGACTTGCGCAAAATAGGAAACCTATCCTTACGCAAATGTAACCAAACAAGATCTCCAGGTGCCAAGACAACACGTTTTCTACCCTTATCTCCAACAAGTTTATATTTAGCATTCATGCGCTCAATATTTTCCTTAGTTAACTCATGCATTTTTAAGATCAATTCAGCATGTTGTTTAGCATCAAAATTAACCTTCTCCGAAGATGGAAGAGGCAACAAATCAATAGGTGCATGAGGTAGGAAACCATAGACAATTTCAAAAGGGCACATCTTAGTAGTAGAATGCATCGAACGATTATAAGCAAATTCAATATGAGGCAAGCATTCTGCCCACATTTTCTTATTATTCTTCAAAACAGCCCTAAGCATAGTCGACAAAGTTCTGTTGACTACTTCAGTTTGTCCATCAGTTTGGGGGTGACAAGTAGTACTAAAAAGCAGTTTAGTCCCCAACTTAGCCCATAAACACCTCCAAAAGTGGCTAAGAAATTTAGTATCACGATCTGAAACAATAGTATTTGGCACACCATGCAAGCGAATAATTTCACGAAAGAACAAATCAGCAACATTAGCAGCATCATCGCTTTTATGACATGGTATAAAGTGTGCCATCTTCGAGAACCTATCCACGACAACAAATATGCTATCCCTCCCCTTCTTTGTTCGAGGTAAACCCAAAACAAAGTCCATAGATATATCTTCCCAAGGAACACTAGGGACAGGCAAAGGCATATATAAACCATGAGGATTGAGTCGTGAATTAGCTTTTTGACATGTAGTGCAGCGACCAACAAAACGCTCAACATCCCGTCGCATCTTTGGCCAAAAGAAATGTGTAGCAAGTACGTCCTCCGTCTTCTTCACGCCAAAGTGTCCCATTAATCCTCCTCCATGCGCCTCCTACAACAACAAAAGACGAACAGAGCTAGCTGGAATGCATAGCTTGTTAGCACGAAACACAAATCCATCATTAACGACGAACTTGTTCCATGTTCTCCCTTCTTTGCAATTCTGCAATACATCTTTAAATTCAGCATCATGCACATATTGATCTTTGATGGTCTCCAACCCAAATATTTTAAAGTCAAGTTGTGAAAGCATAGTATCACGACGAGATAATGCATCAGCAATAACATTTTCTTTTCCCTTCTTGTGTTTAATAACATAAGGGAAAGTCTCTATGAATTCAACCCATTTAGCATGTCTACGGTGCAGTTTTGCTTGACTTTTAATGTGCTTCAAAGATTCATGATCAGAATGTATAACAAATTCTTTGGGCCATAAATAATGTTGCCATGTTTCCAAAGTCCGAACAAGAGCATATAATTCCTTATCATAAGTAGAATAATTCAGACTAGGCCCACTCAATTTTTCAGAAAAGTATGCAACAGGTTTACCATCTTGTAATAACACACCTCCTAACCCAATTCCACTAGTATCACGTTCAAGCTCAAAAGTCTTATTAAAATCAGGAAGTTGGAGTAAAGGAGCATGTGTCAACTTATCTTTCAATACCGTGAATGCTTCTTCCTGTGCAGTACCCCAAACAAAAGGCACATCCTTCTTTGTAAGCTCATTGAGAGGTGCAACAATGGTGCTGAAATGTCTCACAAAACGCCGATAGAATCCAGCGAGGCCAAGGAAACTCCTCACGTGTGTGACCGTTTTGGGTTGCGGCCAACTCTCAATAGCTTCAATCTTGGCTTTATCAACCTCAATTCCCTGTGGAGTAACAACATAGCCAAGAAAAGAGACTCGGTCGGTGCAAAAGGTGCACTTTCCAAGGTTACCAAACAAACGTGCATCACGTAGAGCAATAAAAACAGCACGTAAATGTTCCAAATGTTCCTCCAAAGATCTGCTAAAAATCAATATATCATCAAAGTATACTACCACAAATCGTCGAATGAAAGCACGTAAAACTTCATTCATTAATCTCATGAAAGTACTAGGTGCATTAGTTAACCCAAAAGGCATGACTAACCACTCATATAATCCAAACTTAGTTTTAAATGTTGTTTTCCATTCATCTCCCAATTTCATACGAATTTGATGGTATCCACTACGCAAATCAACTTTGGAGAAAATTGTAGAGCCACTAAATTCATCAAGCATATCATCTAGCCTAGGAATAGGATGACGATAACGAATAGTAATATTATTAATGCCTCTACAATCAACACACATACGCAATGTACCATCCTTTTTCGGCACTAGAATAATAGGAACAGCACAAGGACTAAGGGATTCGCGTATATAACCTTTGTCGAGTAGCTCCTGTACTTGACGCATAATCTCCTTCGTCTCTTCTGGATTGGTACGGTATGGTGCGCGGTTGGGTAGCGATGCACCGGGAATTAAGTCAATCTGATGCTCAATCCCTCGAATAGGTGGTAATCCCGGTGGCACGTCTTGTGGAAAGACGTCGGCGAACTCCTGCAAAATGTTAGTGACAGCAGGAGGCAAAGAGGAAGGCACGTCCTCGAATGAAAATAATGCCTCTTTGCATACAACAGCATAGCAAATAGATTTGCTAAAATCTAGCTCATCAATATCAGATTTGGTGGCAAATAAACATGCACTTTTCAATTTAATTTCAGAAGCAACAGTAGATGGTTTATTATTAGGCTTCATTTGTTGCTCAAATTCTTTTGCCACAATCTGATTTTCACTCTTATTTTTCTCCTGTTTTGCTTTATTAGCTCTATTAATATCATCTTTCAAAATGGAATTAGGAGTCATAGGAAGCAAAGTAATATTTTTATCCTTATGAACAAGAGTATACTGATTGTTTCTACCATGGTGTACAGAATTTTTATCAAATTGCCATGGTCTACCAAGTAATAAGGAACATGCTTGCATAGGTACCACATCACAATCAACATAATCAACATATGTAGAGATACTAAAATGCACACGAACAGTACGTGTTACCTTAACCTTGCCGCTGTTGTTGAACCATTGGATGTAGTAAGGATGTGGATGTGGTCTTGTGGTGAGAGATAGCTTCTCCACCATCTCCATGCTAGCCAAGTTGTTGCAACTCCCTCCATCTATGATCACGCGAACAGAACGTTCCTTCACAACTCCCTTTGTATGGAACAAATTATGCCTCTGATTTTGCTCAGCTTGTGTAACCTGCACACTCAAAACACGTTGAGCAACTAAACATTCATACCTGTCAGCATCTTCAGGAGCCATGTATTGCGTCTCATGATCAGAATCGTCGCCACCGTGTTCTTCACGTGTAATAAGAGCCAAAGTCTCCTCATCATAGTCACTAGCGGATTCATATCCACCATCCTCAGTAGCAATCATCACACGCTGAGATTTGCAATCTCTCGCAAAATGTCCTCTTCCCTTACAACGACGACAAATAATATCACTGGTGTGCCCTGTTGATGCCATGGAAGAAGAAGAACTTTGTGCAGGCCCAATAGGTGTGCTCTTGGCGGATAATGGTGGTTGTGCCTGCTTCCTTGTATCACGGCTGGAGGTAACAGCTGATGGAGGTGTCGGTGCAGTAGAATGTGTGGAAGTAGAGGATGCACGCGGTGTCCATGATGAAGGTAGTCCTGCAGAAAAGTTAGTCCGCGCCAATGCCTGTCGATCCTGCACTTCACGTTCAGCTTTACAAGCAAGATGGAATAAACTAGTGATATTAGTATAATCCTTATACTCTAGAATGGTCTGAATCTCTCTATTTAATCCACCCATAAAACGTGCAAGCATAGCTTCATTCTCCTCAACAATACCACATCTAATCAGGCCAGTTTGTAATTGCTGATAATATTCTTCTACAGAATTTTTTCCTTGTCTTAAGCGCTGCAGTTTTTGAAGTAATTCACGTTGATAATATGGTGGAACCCAACAAGTACGCATAGCAGTTTTCAAAGCAGTCCAAGTAGCTGGAATATGATATAATCTACAATGTTCAGACCACCAAACACATGCAAAACTAGTGAAAGCACAAACAGCAGCAGGAACACGTCTCTCCTCGGGATAGTTTAAACATGTAAAACGTTGTTCAGTTTGTAACTCCCAAGTAAGATATATATCAGGAACATATCTACCCTCAAATGGTGGAATATTCAATTTCAGTTTAGGAAGATGGTCATGTACCTCAGGTGGTGGTGCAGCCCTACCGTTGCGATGATATGCATGAGGACGACCTGGTGGTGGTGGTGCTGGTTGTTGCACGTAGTTCTGATTTTGGTCAACCTCATCCTCGTAATGGTCCTCCACCTCTGCAGTAGCAGCAAGAGCTACAGAAACATCAACAGCAGCACTAGAAGCTTGACCAGTCTCAAGGGAAACGCGCTGTGCTCGTCCCACTTGATTCGGAAGGCGCCGTTGTTGTTGTTGTTGTTGTTGTTGTTGTTGTTGTTGTTGAAGAGGTGGGACAGCTGCAGCAGCCGGTGGTGGTGGAAAACGCGCAAGCAATTCAGCAAACTTGTTATCGAGCTTTGTGTCGAACGTCTTCTCCATGCCAACTATCTTCTCCATGGCCTCGTCCAATGTGTTTAGCACATCTTGCACCTGTACACTCATCATTTGCTGAAACTTATCATGAAGCTCCTTGTTCGTCAAGTTCTCCTAGTCAGTCTCGTCGACTTGTGATCCTGGCATGGTTAGCAGCAATAGAAACACACAAGAATATGATCCTACAAACTACTAATAAGTGGTGGTGGTGGCGGGTGTCACAAATCCGGCAAGCAAATCTCAAATTCTTACCAGTTCTTACCCAGCAGCAGGTGGTGATCGGCAACCGTGGTAGTCAAAACTCTCAAAGCTTGGATAAAGCGATTACCAGGGAGAGTCAAACGCACGACGTAGATGTATGTGGAGCTGGGAAGGCTTATAAGATGGTAGCAAAAGTGGTCAGCAATAATCAATTCAGAGATGCAAAGTTGAATAAACGCTCAACGACGGTACTGTGCTGGTCCTAGGCTAGACCGTACTAGAGACGCGAGCCTAGAACACTAACAAAATCACGGCGCTGCACGTAATAAAGGGGAAAGCACACTCTGATTTTTTTTCGCCTTTTTTTTGCGCTCTTTTTTTTGCGCTGCTTTTTTTTTGGCCGAAAATCACTATAATGGCGAGTGTCTCAAAACACTTCCCAAGTCAAACTAAGATGATAGGCACGAAATTTTTTTGACGAATTTTTTTTTTCCGGAATCAGGGCAGCGACGACGAAAAAGTGCGGTAAAAAAACAGTATGATGGCACGTGTCTCAAAAGACTCAGAAAAGCGCAAAAATAGGATAGGGAAAAAATATTTTCACCTGTCGAAATTTTGGCCTAAAAACTACCCAGGGGTCTCCAGACTTTTTTTTTGCCGAGACCTACGCAGGCAAGGAAACACAAATCCGAAACCTAGATGGATCTCGAGAACAAACCTAATATGAAAAGAACTCGGATTGGCGGTGGATATATGGTGGTAGGATATGGCAGCGGTGGTAGGTTATGACAGCGGTGGTGGTATGTGGTGGCGGTGGTGGGATATGGCAGCAGTGGTGGTATGGCAGCGGCGATGAATATGGTGCGGCGGCGACGTGACAAACTGTGAACAGAACTCGAAACTCTAAAGAACTAGACGCTAAGACCAGCAACTTGACACGACGATGCAACCGCAAATTCAACAAAGCAAATGCAGAAAAGATTATGCAAAGGCTCAGATTGGTTCGGATGGGATGAACTAACCCTAATTTTTTTTTGGCTTTTTCGTGGACTGTAGTTATGAAGAACAGACTCGATCTAATCTACGAAAAACTGTAAAATCTCACCGAGCAACCTGGAAATCTGATACCACTTGATAGAGGCAAAGGTGTCCCGTCTTTCGATGAGATGGTGGCTATCGTTTTGGAGGAAGTCGACTTTGACGATCCGACTACGAACGTGCGAGGACGTCGCGCCTTAGCAATCGCTAAACCAACTCCGAGAGGTTGTTGACCACGCCGGAGCACGATCAACCTGACCACGAAGGTCTGTTTCCTGCAGGCAAACAAAGAACAAGCAAGAAACTAAGATTGCAATCTGGATATTGCGAATATAAGAGGAAAGCTTTATTGATCAAGGTGGGGTTCTGTGAGGCCTTGGTCTGGTCGTTGAACACAAACGAAGTACGCGAAGTTGCAGCTATGGCGAACTTTTAATCTAAACAAAACCCAAAGTCTAAACGACGCCCTAAGGGCTGTATATATGGGGGAAAGAGGGGGCAATTTCGTGGCCCTTGGTGGAGGGGTCCGAAACCAACCCTAACTCTTGTTTCCCCACACATACGGACTCTAAAAACAGCCTATACTAAAGTATTTCGAAATTACATAGGCCTGGCCCAATAATAAGGTGACGCAGCACCTATAATAGCCTCTGGACGAAATTTATGAAGTGGCATCTTGTATATTTCGTCCAAGGCTTCTCGCACTCATTATGGTGGCTTCAAAGTCCTGAAATCATCAATTGAAACTCCATTCTTGTTCCCCTTGCGCATGCCATCATCTCCTTGCTTGATCTTGCTCCAATGTTCATCCTTCTTGTCCAAGCTAGGCCCTTCATTGGTAAGCAAGACAAATGTATCCAATTTAGGCAGCATCATATTCTCATGAACATTAGATTCATTACCAAGAAACGAAAGTACCTGGTAATTTAATTGGCGTGCGCGAGCTCTAGTAATTGGTCCTGTATATGTGTCAGTTGGAGTTGTGGGTGTAACCTTGTTAGTGATGTCCTCATCAATGGAGGAGGATTAATGGGACACTTTGGCGTGAAGAAGACGGAGGACGTACTTGCTACACATTTCTTTTGGCCAAAGATGCGACGGGATGTTGAGCGTTTTGTTGGTCGCTGCACTACATGTCAAAAAGCTAAGTCACGACTCAATCCTCATGGTTTATATATGCCTTTGCCTATCCCTAGTGTTCCTTGGGAAGATATATCTATGGACTTTGTTTTGGGTTTACCTCGAACAAAGAAGGGGAGGGATAGCATATTTGTTGTCGTGGATAGGTTCTCGAAGATGGCACACTTTATACCATGTCATAAAAGCGATGATGCTGCTAATGTTGCTGATTTGTTTTTTCGTGAAATTATTCGCTTGCATGGTGTGCCAAATACTATTGTTTCAGATCGTGATACTAAATTTCTTAGCCACTTTTGGAGATGTTTATGGGCTAAGTTGGGGACTAAACTGCTTTTTAGTACTACTTGTCACCCCCAAACTGATGGACAAACTGAAGTAGTCAGCAGAACTTTTTCTACTATGCTTTGGGCTGTTTTGAAGAATAATAAGAAAATGTGGGAAGAATGCTTGCCTCATATTGAATTTGCTTATAATCGTTTGTTGCATTCTACTACTAAGATGTGCCCTTTTGAAATTGTCTATGGTTTCCTACCTCGTGCACCTATTGATTTGTTGCCTCTTCCATCTTCGGAGAAGGTTAATTTTGATGCTAAACAACGTGCTGAATTGATCTTAAAAATGCATGAGTTAACTAAGGAAAATATTGAGCGCATGAATGCTAAATATAAACTTGTTGGAGATAAGGGTAGAAAACGTGTTGTCTTTGCACTTGGAGATCTTGTTTGGTTACATTTGCATAAGGATAGGTTTCCTAATTTGCGCAAGTCAAAGCTAATGCCACGTGCTGATGGTCCTTTCAAGGTGTTAGAGAAAATAAATGTCAATGCATATAAACTTGAGCTGCCTGCTGATTTTGGGGTTAGTCCCACATTTAACATTGTAGATTTGAAGCCTTACTTGGGTGAGGAAGATGAGCTTCCATCGAGGACGACTTCAATTCAAGAAGGGGAGGATGATGAGGACATCACTAACAAGGTTACACCCACAGCTCCAACTGACACATATACAGGACCAATTACTAGAGCTCGCGCACGCCAATTAAATTACCAGGTACTTTCGTTTCTTGGTAATGAATCTAATGTTCATGAGAATATGATGCTGCCTAAATTGGATACATTTGTCTTGCTTACAAATGAAGGGCCTAGCTTGGACAAGAAGGATGAACATTGGAGCAAGATCAAGCATGGAGATGATGGCATGCGCAAGGGGAACAAGAATGGAGTTTCAATTGATGATTTCAGGACTTTGAAGTCACCATAATGAGTGCGAGAAGCCTTGGACGAAATATACAAGATGCCACTTCATAAATTTCGTCCAGAGGCTATTATAGGTGCTGCGTTACCTTATTATTGGGCCAGGCCCATGTAATTTCGAAATACTTGAGTATAGGCTGTTTTTAGAGTCTGTATGTGTGGGGAAACAAGAGTTAGGGTTGGTTTCGGACCCCTCCTGATGTAGGGTGGAACCCTAGATGGCCGATCTTTCACGAAATGGAGGGATCCCGCAATGAACACGAAGAACACAAAGGGGAATCACGAGGGAAAACACTCAAGAACAAGTCCAATCACACATTCACTAGACAATCAAACACACAAGATCACGAGTACATGAACAATAAAGGGAAAGATACAAGGTAGAGTTCATCTCCAAGAGGAGGTCTTGAATCCGTGAAGGATCTTCCCGTTTAGGGGTCTTGAATCCAAGGTGGATCTTCTCCGTAGAGGGGCCGCGGTCTCTCTCGTGGAGTAGATCCAGGATGGATGAGCAGAGCTCTATCTCACATATGAGCTAAACCAATGCTAACCCTAAAATGGTGGAGGTGGAGGAGTATATATAGTCTAGGGCCACGAAGGGGTAAGTGAGGGGCGAAAGGGGTACATGGCCAAAAGGCCCGCGGCTGCGCACAGGCAGGGAGCGGAAGTCCGCTGGGCACTGGACGTCCGGTGGATCGGGAGGGACCGGACGTCCGGTAGCTCTCGGACTTCCGCTATTTTGGTTCTGTGAAGGATGTCACGGACGTCCGGTGGCTGTCGGTCGTCCGGTCGCCTGGGACACGTCGGACGTCCGGTAAACGCCGGTCGTCCAGAGCCTGTAGCTTGCAGCTGCTCCGTTTCTTCCGTCTTCTCTTCCACGCTTCCCTCGCGGATGGTGTAGGTGATCCTTGGCGCTTGCACTCCTCCTCGTCATCCGTGAAGCTCCGACGATACCTATGCATGCACATGAGTGGAGTGTCAAGTAGTATACCATCCTCGAAGGGGTCAAGTGGACATGTGTAAAGGAGATGATTCACCTTTTTGTATGAGAAGTAGAGGTCACACGTGTCACTTGCCAAGTAGACTCTTGACATGGTGATGTCCATAGGATGCTCCGCATCATCCCCTCCCCCTTGGGAAAGATCCGACCTCGGATCGAAAACCAAATCACCATGGGAAAGAGATGGCGTCGCCGTGTAGAAGTGGACGATCACAAAGTACTCATCATCTTGAAGCTCAACATGGGCGCTCTCCAATGTCGCACCATCTAGTGATTCCTTCAAAAGGAGCAAAGACAACAAACACTTGGAAAAACATATGTGGTTAGCGTTAGTGCAAAACCAAGCATTCAAGAGGTGATTCACCCAACAAGTGTTGTCATCAAGCATAACATAGGGTGTGACAAAGGGTTGTGGCATGGCATTTAAGCACATCAATTGAGCACAATCAAGGTCATCATGGAAACAAGCATGTAAATGTGAGGTAGAGATGCACATATGTGTGTTAAGAGAATAAGCATCTACCTCAAAGTCATAGCAAGCATGCATAAAGCGCTCAATGAAAGGTCTATGGTAGGCATACGAATCATTCACAACACCAAAGAAAATGAAGTGTCTAAACACAAAGGTCAAGTGCAAGACAATCCAAGCATAATGTGCATAGGGTGTAGTGAAAATCGAGTGGCACTCAACACAATAGAAATTGCAATTGTTCATCATGTGTGAGGCAAACATGTCAATCATGTGACAAGCAATGGGACATGGCATATGTGAAGAGATGACATTGTTGCAACCAAGCATATGATAGGGACAAGTAATCCACAAGTCGGATGCAACACACAAGGCATATATATCACGAGGCATGGAGATGTGTAAATGGCAAGTCAAATCAAGATCTCTAACATGTGTGCAAATAAGTCTCATGGTGCAAGCAACACAAGTAGTGTGATCCATAATATCCATGCTCATGGTTTTGGGTGTCTCGAAAGAGAAGGATATCACCTTGAAAACGTGTCCTTGTGCATCCTTCACAATGCCGAAGCACAAACAAGTGCGATGTAGAAGCGTCGTGGTAGAAAGTGGTTCGCTCTCAAGAGCTCGAATGGTCAACTCACGTGAAGTGGAAGTCGACACGAAGTCCAAGTATCCTACACATGCACACAACAAAACAAAGAATGTATGCGCATGGTAGATAAACACATCATCCATCATGATGGTTCTCTTCTCTTGCACATAACCATTAGAAACAAAAGTGCATGAATAATATGACGCAACAATGGCTATATTCATGGCACTAGGCATATGGTGCAAGGAGGTAAAACAAGCATGCTTCACAAAAATGATGTCAAAATCTCCAAATAAATGCGAGAATGCTATGGGGGCAATCTCATTGGCAAGACTAAAATCATGGTTGCGCTCAATGCATGGACAATCATGACAATCATATCGCATGAGAGAGGCAACATGTGGAGACATATGACAACAAGCAATATCAACCATGTCGTGCAAACTAGTGGAGCGAAGATGCAACACACTAGATGAGTTCATAGCAATCATGTCATGTGAGCAAATAGTGGATACAGGCAATGCACATGACATATCGCAAGCACGATCACAAATCAAGATCAAAGCATCATAATAGGCATGGGGTACAAAGGCATCATGGCAATAACAAGCAATATCTCCACCAAGCTTGCAAATACACATACAAGTATGAGAATCAATCATCATGTGTAATGAGAAGCATGGGTCACAAATGCATGGCAAAGGCATATAAATGAGCATATCATGCAAAGTGAACATGGAAAGAGGGGCATAAGAGATATAATGGACAATAACCCATAACCATGTGAGTGCCATGTAGAAGGAATGCGCGAAGTCTTTGCGCGAAGGGAGCGGTGGGAAAGATAATCCACGGAATCCCAAGTCATCATTGCTCTCTAGAGCTCTTTTCGTCAACTCGTGCTCTTGCGAGGTTGACGAGTAAGTATGGGGACCTACACAAAAGACACACAAACCAAAGAAATTGTGCGCGTGGTAAATGTACACATCATCCATCATGATGTGTATGTGCACATTAGAGTTAGCACAAGATAAGTAAAGCTCAAAGAAATTTGAGGCACGATAGAGAAATATGTCATCCATCATGAAAGAATAGTTGTCATGTATAGCACGATGGGGACATAAATTAGAGCAAGTATGTGGCACAACAATAGCATTTGCATTCATGGGGAGCATATTGTGCACACAAGTATGGAGATCATGCAATGGATGGGACGGATCAAAATCTCCTAAAATATATGAGGAAACTATGGGGGTCTCCTCATGAGCAAAAGTGGAAGCATAATATGGAGAAGTGGAACAACATCCAAAACAATGCATATCTGAAGCTAGGTAATCATGGCATGGCATATGATGGATATGATGCAAAGGAAGCATATCAATATCATCACAAGAAAAACAAATGCCAATAACCATGGGCTTGTCATCTATGCCATAAGTGCAAATTGGATTTATCTTAATGGCATATGCATAGTTACTATGATGAGATTGCAAATATGACATATTGTTGATCTCATGCATAGCATATGACAAGTCAAGTGGATTGTCAAACATGATGTGGCCGAGAGAATTATCACAAGAAATCCTATGCAACATGGCATCACAACTAATAGACTCCACATGGCAATCATCAAACTCATCATAAATGGGTAAATAATGGCATGGGGAAACCATACTAGCACGAAGCATGGCAATAGGTGGATCAACATCATGCAAGCAATCAAAGTTAACATAGTCCACTAGTGGGACGAGAGCATCACCTTCACCTTTGTTACCTTTCTCATTCCACTCATGTGGTGTAGGTGAGGTGGAAAAGACCAAAAGGTGGTCATCATCTTCATCTTAATGGAACCATGTGGGGGGTGCATAATATTCCACCATGGCCACCGTCTTGTCCAATGATAGGACGAAGTAATCGAGGATCGGCGCGTCATCATATATGGGACCTAGCACCAAATGAGAAGACACAATTGAGGTAGAGGTCAAGTCGTTAGTGTTGAAAGTGTCCTCACATGACCTATCAACTATCTCACTCTCTCTATGTGGTGGTTAACTCACTCCCTCAAGGTGGGTGCACTCAAACTCACATATGGTGGAGTCACTCATCTCACTCAAGTGGTGGGAGTTGTGGCTCTCCTCACATGGGAATCGGGGCAGCTCATCATATATGGGCCTAGTGGTGAACTCGCTCTCCCTCTCAATATGGTGGCACAAGTCACTCAAGTCATCATACGCCCCCGTGGTCGAAGGGAAAATCCCATGCTCAACCATCTCGTCACCGTCGCCGTGGATGAAGGCCGAAGATGGCACATCATCACTCTCGCCTCCAAAGATGGAAGCATCATCCTTGCTCGTCACCATGTCGTTCGCCTCCAAAGCTTGGTCCTCGAATGGCTCCGTAGTCGTAGTCGTCGCCGCACCATCTTGAAAAAGAGTCGACGTAGACTCGGCATCATCAATGCCACAAAGAGGGCTGGCGGTGGAGTCAAACTTGGGAGCATCGTCTTGGAGCTCGTTGGGCTTGGACATCGTGGTGGTACTACCCTCACGCTCGCCCTCTTGGAGCTTGGTCTTCGAGAAGTTTGCTTGCGGTGGAGAAGCCTTGGCCTTCATAAGTTCTTGTTCCGCCTTGAGAGCACCAATGTAGTTGTCGTCGAGGGACTTGTAGTTCTCAAGAAAGATATTCTTGGAGATGTCGTTGTTCAATCCCATCATGAAGTGGAACTTCATCGAAATGGGGTCGTCCACACCGGCTCGTCGCAAGGCCATCTTCATCTCCTTGAAGTACTTGTCGATGGACTTGGATCCTTGAATGGTGTTCTCCAGTTGGCGTAGAAGTTGTCCCGTGTAGGTGGGAGGCACGAACTCTCGCCGCAAAGCTCTCTTCGTCTTGGGCCAATTCACGTTGAAGCTCATCGAAGGTGTGTGAAGCCACCATGTTGACGCGTTGTCGTGGAAGTTTCTTGTGGCGCACTTCACTTGATCTTCGTAGGGAACTTGGTGTAGCTTGAGGTAGTCGTCCATCTTGCGCTCCCACTCGAGATACTCCTCGGGGTCTTGAGTCCCATAGAAAGGAATCTCGTGGTCGTTGTCGAGGTCGTTGTAGCTCGTGGAAGTCGCGGACTTGAGCTTGGGGAGCTTCTCTTGAGCATAAGCTTGAGGTGCTTGTGGGCGAAGATGCCGTATGTCCAAAGGCGAAGATGCCTTGAAGTCGCTTGGCGAAGATGCCAAGGTACAAGGTGAAGTCGTTGAGCAATTGTTGGTGTTGAGATCATGACCTTCACGTTCTTGTCGTTGATGTTGTCGATGCCGATGTGATCTCGCCGAAGATGGTAGCTCGGAAGGATGTGCACTAGAGCGTCTTCTCGAAGATGAGGGAGACCTCTTGCGGTTCTTGATGAGGGCTTTGAGCTCCTCCATTTGAGCATTCATGTTGGCGCACAAGTTGTTCGTCATGGCATCGAACTTTTCGTTGTTGGTGTAGACCGAAGTAGAAGAAATGCTTTGCCTATCCATCACAAGACTCGAGCAAAGGCGAGTAGGAGATGAGATAAACAATACCAAGTTACCTTTTCCCAACGTTGAGGATGTATCCCGTTTCACTCAATGTGAAATGAAAGAATAGTGGAATTGGTACTTGACTTGTTCACTCACACCTATCAACTAAAGCTTATCGAGTGGCTCGGTGAGGATAGTGGCACAAAAATTTGATGCAAAATGTTAGCAAGAGTCAATAAGTTGAAAGAGATTCACAAATTCGCAAGTGAAACAAGTAGACCAATAGCAATATGGGTGGCACACGGAAACGCACACACGGATAGATAGATGGGGTCGTGCAACCAAGGAATGAGCACAAAATGTGGAGTCCACGGAAAACGCTCGTGTTGCACAACTCTAGAGAGACGCTAGCACGATTGCTCGATAGGCGGATACGACACTTGTGCACAACCTATAAGATGCAAAATGTATGGACTTTCTATCTCAAGTATGCTATTTGTGTATGATGTTCCGGTGCTTTTAGCACAAGATGATCCAAGATGATCAAGTATAATATGATATTTTGTGATGCTATGGCTCTTGCTTACAAGCTTCTTTGTGGCTCTTTTGCTTAAAAGCTTATTCTTTTTTTTTGTATATGGCCACGATGCACAAACCAAGATAGCAATTGTGTATATGCGGGAACAATCTTGTGACACAAGGGATGATAAGATGATACCAATATGATATGGTATATATGCAATGGAAGAGTGGATTGATGATCACTAATGTGCACAAGTAACGTTGCCGGCAATACTCAAAGGCTAGTCTCGATAGGCAAGTGACGCAAAATGGGCTAGGGGTTAACAATGCAATTGCAAGGGAATATACAATGATGTCGTCGAAGTTACCGTCCGTGTCGATGATGAGAGGTGGCGCTCTTGATGTAGACCCGTTCCTAATTAGCCGAAACACCTTAGGAAACAGAAAAACTACAACTCAAAATCTCAAGGATAAATGTCAAATGGTGGTAGCGACAATGCCATGGTGGTTGCGGAAGTGGAATGATGGGCTATACACGGTGTCGGAGTTGACGTCACGGTCCCTAAGTAGCCGAAACACCTTAGGAGACACAAGCCACAACTCAAACAAGCTCGAACAAAATTTGGTTAAGTTGGGTTGGCTATGTATGGTGGACTAGGCTATGCGGAAGTGGTGGTGGTGGTTCATGAATAAGCAATTGTCCCTAAGTAGCCTAAACACCTTAGGAGACTCAAATCACTACTCAAGCAACCACAAATGCTATGGTGGACAAAATGGTTAGGTTGCGGAAGAATATGATGGCTATGCGGATGATATGGTGGAGGGCCTATACAAACTTGCCAAATTTGACAAAATTTGATGGAGTCAAATGAATATGGTGGTATTTTTGTGGAATGGGGGATGTCAAGAGCTTCAAAACGAGATCAAGAACGTCCAAATCGGAGTTCGTATGAATTAGTTATGACCAAAACAAAAATCAGCCGAAGTCAAAATCTGGGTGTACCGGACGTCCGGAAAAGACCGGAAATCCGGTATTTTCTGCTGTATATGTGGTTCCGGTCGTCCGGTGAGTTCCGGACGTCCGGTGCTTCGTGAGGGTCCGAACGTCCGGTAAAACGCCGGTCGTCAGGTGGGTCGGGGTCAACGCGAGATTTGAGATCCGGGACGCGATTTTGGGCGGAATTTGATGATTTTGGGGTCAAAATTGATGAGATTTCGTGGAGGAAAGATGGGGAAACTTGGGGAAATGCTAGATCCATTTGAAACCAAGCAAATCCACTGATCAAATCAACAAAATATCAGCAAACCAACAGATCACAAAGTTATTTGGGGCTATTTTTGGTGGGGAATTTTTGAAATTGGGGAAGAACACAACAAAAACAAGCTAGAAATCGGTGGAGGGGGCTCCAAATTCGTGAGAAACCGTGGCTCTTGATACCATAATGATGTAGGGTGGAACCCTAGATGGCCGATCTTTCACGAAATGGAGGGATCCCGCGATGAACACGAAGAACACAAAGGGGAATCACGAGGGAAAACACTCAAGAACAAGTCCAATCACACATCCACTAGACAATCAAACACACAAGATCACGAGTACATGAACAACAAAGGGAAAGATACAAGGTAGAGTTCATCTCCAAGAGGAGGTCTTGAATCCGTGAAGGATCTTCCCGTTTAGGGGTCTTGAATCCAAGGTGGATCTTCTCCGTAGAGGGGCCGCGGTCTCTCTCGTGGAGTAGAACCGGGATGGATGAGCAGAGCTCTATCTCACATATGAGCTAAACCAATGCTAACCCTAAAATGGTGGAGGTGGAGGAGTATATATAGTTTAGGGCCACGAAGGGGTAAGTGAGGGGCGAAAGGGGTACATGACCAAAAGGCCCGCGGCTGCGCACAGGCAGGGAGCGGACGTCCGCTGGGCACCGGACGTCCGGTGGCTCGGGAGGGACCGGACGTCCGGTAGCTCTCGGACTTCCGCTATTTTGGTTCTGTGAAGGATGTCACGGACATCCGGTGGCTGTCGATCGTCCGGTCGCCTGGGACACGTCGGACGTCCGGTAAACGCCGGTCGTCCGGAGCCTGTAGCTTGCAGCAGCTCCGTTTCTTCCGTCTTCTCTTCCACGCTTCCCTCGCGGATGGTGTAGGTGATCCTTGGCGCTTGCACTCCTCCTCGTCATCCGTGAAGCTCCGACAATACCTATGCATGCACACGAGTGGAGTGTCAAGTAGTATACCATCCTCGAAGGGGTCAATTGGACACGTGTAAAGGAGATGATTCACCTTTTTGTATGAGAAGTAGAGGTCACATGTGTCACTTGCCAAGTAGACTCTTGACATGGTGATGTCCACAGGATGCTCCGCATCACCTCCACCAAGGGCCATGAAATTCCCCCATCTTTCCCCCATATATACAGCCCTTAGGGCGTCGTTTAGACTTTGGGTTTTGTTTAGATTAAAGTTCTCCATAGCTGCAACTTCGCGTACTTCGTTTGTGTTCAACGACCAGACCAAGACGTCACAGAACCCCACTTGATCAATAAAGCTTTCCTCTTGAATTCGCAATATCCCGATTGCAATCTCAGTTTCTTGCTTGTTCTTCGTTTGCCTGCAGGAAACAGACCTTCGTGGTCAGGTTGATCGTGCTCCGGCGTGGTCAATAACCTCTCAGAGTTGGTTTAGCGATTGCTAAGGCGCGACGTCCTCTCACGTTCGTAGTCGGATCGTCAAAGTCGACTTCCTCCAAAACGATAGCCACCATCTCATCGAAAGACGGGACACCTTTGCCTCTATCAGTTCTTCCCCAAATTCGAAAATTCCACACCAAAAATAGCCCCAAATTTTTTTGTGATCTGTTGGTTTGATGATGTTTTGTTGATTTTGATCCATGGATTCATTGTGTTTCAAGTGGATCTAGCTTCCACACAAGTTTCCCCACCTTCGATCCACGAAATTCGTCAAATTTTGCCCCCAAAATCATCCATTTGCGCCCCAAAGTTCATCCCGATCCCGATCTATGAATTTTCCCGACACCAGTGGTACAACCGCCCCCCAAGGCAGTACTACCGCCCCCCATCACCTAGCAGCCAAAACTGGTGCCCCAGGACGCTCTAGGAGCGGTACAACCGCCCCTCCCATGTTTCACCTCGGCTGATTGACAGTTTTGACCATAACTAATTCATCTGAACTCCGATTTTGACGTTCTTTAGCTCGTTTTGAAGCTATTGACATCTCCCATACCAAAAAAATACTACCATCATCATTTGACTCCAACAAAATTTGTGAAATTTGGCAAGTTTGCCTAGGCCTTCCACCATATCATCCGCATAGCCACCATAGCCTTCCACAACCTAACCCATTTTATTCCCCATAGCATTTGTGGTTGCTTCAGTAGTGATTCGAGTCTCCTAAGGTGTTTAGGCTAGTTAGGGACAATTGCTTCTTCATCAACCACCACCACCACTTCCGCATACCCATTGCTCACTATACATTTCCGCCGGCCTAAGCTAACCCAATTTTGCTGAGCTTGTTTGAGTTGTGGCTTGTGTCTCCTAACGTGTTTCGGCTACTTAGGGACCGTGACTTCAACTCCGACACCGTGTATATCCCATCATACCCTTCCGCCACTATAACCCATTTTAACCGGGTTTCCTCCAACAATTCTGTTACCACCACCGCATTTCCGCTTCCACCATTTGACATTTGTCCTTGAGATTTTGAGTTGTGGTTTTTCCGTTTCCTAAGGTGTTTCGGCTAATTAGGAACAATTCTACATCAAGAGCACTGCATCTCATCTTCATCATCAGACGGTAACTTCGACGACACCATTGTATATTCCCCTTGAAATTGCATGGTTAACCCTAGCCCATTTTGCGTCACTTGCCTAGCGAGACTAGCCATTTGAGTATTGCTGGCAACGTTACTTGTGCACATTAGTGGTCATCGATTTACACCTTCCATTACATACATACCATATCATATTGGTATCAGCATAGTGTGCTACAAGATTGTTCCCGCATATACACAATTTCTATCTTGGTTTGTGCATTTCGCATCATGACAATAAAAATAATAATCTTTTAAGCAAAAAGAGAAAAACAAAGAGCTTGTAAGCTAGAGCCATAGCACCGCATCACAATATATCATATGATATCATATCCGATCATCTTGTGCTACAAGCACCAGAACATCATACATAGATAGCATACTTGGGATAGAAAGTCAATACATTTTGCATATAATAGGTTGTGCACAAGTGTCGTATCCGCCTATAGAGCAATCGTGCTAGCGTCTCTCTAGAGTTGTGCAACACGAGCGTTTTTCGTGGATTCCACATTTTGTGCTCATTCCTTGGTTGCACGACCCCATGTATCTATCTGTGTGTGTTTCCGTGTGCCACCCATATTGCTATTGGTCTACTTGTTTCACTTGCGAATTTGTGAATCTCTTTCAACATTATTTGACTCTTGCTAACATTTCCATCAGATTTTTGTGCCACTTATCCTAACGAAGACACTCAATAAGCTTTACTTGGTAGGTGTGAGTGAACAAGTCCGGTATCAATTCCACTATTCTTTCATTTCACATTGAGTGAAACGGGATACATCCTCAACATTGGGAAAAGGTAACTTGGCATTGTTTATCTCATCTCCTACTCACCTTTGCTCGAGTCTTGTGATCGATAGGCAAAGCATTTCATCTACGGTATACACCAACAACGATGAGTTCGATGCCATGAAGAACCACTTGTGCGCCAACATGGATGCTCAAATGGAGGAGCTCAAAGCCCTCATAAAGAACCACAAGAGGTCTCCCTCATCTTCGAGAAGACGCTCAAGTGCACATCCCTCTGAGCTACCATCTCCGGCAAGATCACATCGGCATTGATACCATTACTACTTCTCGAGCTTGCGTTGTATTACCTCAAAGAGGAAAGGGTGATGCATCACAGTAGCGTAAGTATTTCCCTCAGTTTTTGAGAACCAAGGTATCAATCCAGTAGGAGACCACGCGCGAGTCCCTCGCACCTGCATAAACAAATAAGAACTTCGCAACCAACGCGATAAGGGGTTGTCAATCCCTTTATGGTCACTTACAAAAGTGAGATATGATAGAGATGATAGTTTGATATTTTTTGTATTTTTGGATATAAGAACAGAAAGTAAAAGCGGAAAAGTAAAGTAGATTGTAGATTGATATGTTGAGAATTGACCTAGGGGCCATAGTTTTCTCTAGTGGCTTCTCTCATGATAGCGGTATTCTACGACGAGTAAACAAATTACTATCGAGCAATTGATAGAAAAGCGAATACTTATGAGACTATCTAGGCATGATCATTATATATAGGCATCAAGTCCGAGACAAGTAGACTGAAATGATTCTGCATCTACTACTATTACTCCACACATCGACCGCTATCCAGCATGCATCTAGAGTATTAAGTTCATAAGAACAGAGTAACGCCTTAAGCAAGATGACATGATGTAGAGGGATAAACTCAAACATAGTGATATAAACCCCATCTTTTTATCCTCGATGGCAACAATACAATACCTGCCTTGTTGTCCCTACTATCACTGGGAAAGGACACCGCAAGATTGAAGCCAAAGCCAAGCACTTCTCCCATTGCAAGAACTATAGATCTAGTAGGCCAAACTAAACCAATAATTCGTAGAGACTTGCAAGGATATTATAATCATACATAAAGAGTTCAGAAAAGAACCAAATATTTCTCATAGATAATCTTGATCATAAACCCACAATTCATCGGATCTCGATAAACACACCGCAAAAAGAGATAACACCGAATAGATCTCCTCGAAGACCGAGGAGAACTTGGTATTGAGATCCAAAGAGGGAGAAGAAGCCATCTAGATACTAGCTATGGACCCGAAAGTCTGTGGTAAACTACTCACAACTCATGGTGAGGCGATGATGATGATGTAGAAGCACTCCGTGGTAGATCCCCCCTCCGACGGAGCTCCGGAACAGGCCCCAAGATGGGATCTCACAGGAACAGAAGGTTGCGGCGGTGGAACTAGGGTTTCTCTGTTGTTCTGATGGTTTCGGGGTACGTAGATATATATAGGAAGAAGGAGGGCACCGGGGGCCAAACGTGAGGCCCACGAGGCAGGGTTGCGCGCCCTATAGGGGGGCGCCCCCACCCTCGTGGACGCCACGTGTGCCCTACTCCGTGGTTCTCAAGTCTCCCGTGCGTATTTTGCTCCAAAAATATCTCTCCCGAAGGTTTCATTCCGTTTGGACTCCGTTTGATATTCCTTTTCTATAAAACCCTGAAATAGGCAAAAAACAGCAATCTGGACTGGGCCTTTGGGTTAATAGGTTAGTCCCAAAAATAATATAAAAGTGTATAACAAAGCCCATTAAACATCCAAAACATCATAAATAATAGCATGGAACAATAAAAAATTATAGATACGTTGGAGACGTATCAAGCATCCCCAAGCTTAATTCCTGCTCGTCCTCGAGTAGGTAAATGATAAAAACATAATTTTTGATGTGGAATGCTAACCAACATAGTTTTCAATGTAGTTCTCTTAATTGTGGCATGAATGTTCACATCTGAAAGATTGATGACAAAAGTCTATATTGACATAAGAAATAATAATACTTCAAGCATACTATCAAAGCAATCATGTCTTCTCAAAATACTATGGCTAAAGAAAGTTATCCCTACAAAATCATATAGTCTGGCTATGCTCCCTCTTCATCACATAAAATATTCATATCATGCATAACCCAAGTTTCAGCCAAGCACTTGTTTTCACACTCTATTCTTTCAAACCTTTCAAGTTTCACGCAATACATGAGCATGAGCCATGGACACAGCACTATGGGTGGAATAGAGTGGTGGTTGTGGAGAAGACAAAAAAAGGAGGGAGATAGTCTCACATCAACTAGGTGTATCAACGGGCTATGGAGATGCCCATCAATAGATATCAATGTGAGTGAGTAAGGATTGCCATGCAACGGATGCACTAGAGCTAAAAATGTATGAAAGCTCAACAAAAGAAACTAAGTGGGTGTGCATCCAACTTGCTTGCTCACGAAGACCTAGGGCATTTGAGGAAGCCCATCGTTGGAATATACAAGCCAAGTTCTATAATGGTAATTCCCACTAGTATATGAAAGTGACTAAACATGAGACTCTCTATCATGAAGAACATAGTGCTACTTTGAAGCACAAGTGTGGAAAAAGATAGTAGCAATTATCCTTTTTTTCTTTTTTTGGGCCTTTCTTTTTTTTCTTTGGCCTTTCTTCTTCTTTTTTTGGAGGGGCTTTATTTATTTAGCCTTTCCTCACATGGTACAATGCTCTAATAATGATGATCATCACACATATATTGATTTACAACTCGATATTACAACTCGATACTAGAACAAGGTATGACTCTATATGAATGCCTCCGGCGGTATACCGGGATATGCAATGAATCAAGAGTGACATGTTTGAAAAATTATGCATGGTGGCTTTTCCACAAATACGATGTCAAGTACATGATCATGCATGGCAATATGACAATATGAAGCGTGTCATATGAACGGAACGATGGAAAGTTGCATGGCAATATATCTCGGAATGGCTATGGAAATGCCATGATAGGTAGGTATGGTGGCTGTTTTGAGGGAGATATATGGTGGCTGTTTTGAGGAAGGATATATAGTGGGTGTATGGTATCGACGAAAGTTGCTCGGTACAAGAGAGGCTAGCAATGGTGGAAGGGTGAGAGTGCGTATAATCCATGGACTCAACATTAGTCATAAGAACTCATATACTTGTTGCAAAAATTTACGAGTCATCAAAACAAAGCAATCAACGCATGCTCCTATGGGGGAGGTTGGTAGGAGTTAACCATCACGCACCCTCGACCTCCACACAAAGGAGGACACTCTACAAATACCTCATGCTCTAACTTCGTCACATAGTGGTTCACCATACGCGCATGCTATGGGAATCACTAACCTTAACACAAGTATTTCTCAATTTCATAATAACTCTACTAGAATGACTCTAATATCACTATCCTCATATCTCAAAACAATTATCAAGCATCCAACTTCTCATCATATTCAATGCACTTAGTATGAAAGTTTTTACTACATTCATCTTGGATGCCTATCATGTGAAGGCTAGTTTTATAGCCAAAGCACATTACCATGCTGCTTTAATAGACTCTAAAAAGGATATAAGTGAAGTATGAGAGATCAAAAATTTCTACAAAATATAATCACCACCGTGCTTTAAAAGATATAAGTGAAGCACTAGAGCAAAAACTATTCAACTCAAGAGATATAAGTGAAGCACATAGAGTGTTCTAACAAATCCTAGGCCATATTTAACTCTCTCAAAAAGGTGTGTCCAGCAAGGATAATTGTGGCAAACTAACAAACAAAGACTCAAATTATACACGACGATCCAAGTAAAACACATATCATGTGGTGAATAAAAATATAGCTCCGAGTATAGTTATCGATAGATGAAGACGAAAGAGGGGATGCCTTCCCGGGGCATCCCCAAGCTTAGGCTTTTGGTTGTCCTTGAATTTTACCTTGGGGTGCCTTGGGCATCCCCAAGCTTAGGCTCTTGCCACTCTTTGTTCCGTAGTCCATCAAAGCAATACTCAAAACTTGAAAACTTCACAACACAAAACTTAGACAAAAATCTCGTGAGCTCCATTAGTATAAGAAAACAAACCACTACTCAAAGGTACTGCAATGAACTCATTCTTTGTTTATATTGGTGTTAAACCTACTGTATTACAACTTCTCTATGATTCATATCCTCCAATACTACTCATAGATTCATCAAAATAAGCGAACAACACATTAAAAACAGAATATGTCAAAAACAGAACAGTCTGTAGTAATTTGTAACTTTCGCATACTTCTGTAACTCCAAAAAACTTCAAATAAATTGGAAAACATGAGGAATTTGTCTATTAATCATCTGCAAAAAGAATCAACTAAATAGCACGCTCCAGTAAAATCTGGTGACCATTCTAGCGAGTGCTAACGTTTCTGTTTTTCACAGCACGATCATATAAACTTCACACAAGTCTTCCTAAAGGTTCTACTTGGCACAAACACTAATTAAAACACAAAACCACATCTAAACGGAAGCTAGATGCAATATTTATTCCTAAACAGAAGCAAAAACAAAATAAAATAAAATTGGGTTGCCTCCCAACAAGCACTGTCGTTTTACGCCCCTAGCTAGGCACGATACATGGATAGATCTAGGTATTGCCATCTTTGGAAGGCAATCCATAAGTGGCTCTCATAATAGATTCATATGGTAATTTGATTTTCTTTCTAGGAAAGTGTTCCATGCCTTTCCTTAACGGAAATTGGAATCTAATATTTCCTTCCTTCATATCAATAATTGCACCAATCGTTCTAAGGAAAGGTTAACCAAGAATAATAGGACATGAAGGATTGCAATCTATATCAAGAACAATGAAATTTACGGGCACATAATTCCTATTGGCAACAATAAGAACATCATTAATCCTTCCCATAGGTTTTTTAATAGTGGAATCCGTAAGATGCAAATTTAAACAACAATCATCAAGCTCATGGAAGCCTAGCAAATCACTCAAAGTTTTTGGGGTTGTGGAGACACTTGCACCCAAATCACACAAAGAAAAGCACTCATGATCTTTTATTTTAATTTTAATAGTAGGTTCCCACTCATCATAAAGCTTTATAGGTATAGAAACTTCCAATTCAAGTTTTTCTTCATAAGATTGCATCAAAGCATCAACTATGTGTTTGGTAAAAGCTTTATTTTGACTATAAGCATGCAGAGAGTTTAGTACGGATTGCAACAAGGAAATACAATCAATCAAAGAGCAATTATCATAATTGAATCCCTTGAAATCCAAAGTAGTGGGTTCATCACTATGCAAAGTTTTAATCTCTTCACTCCCACCTTTAACAATTTTAGCATCAAGATCTAAAAACTCTGAATCATTGGGGCACCTTTTAATTAAAGTAGACTCATCTCCAATCCGATCTTTATCAAGATTCATACTAGAAAACAACGATCTAATAGGTGACACATCAATAACTTTCAGATCTTCAACTTTATTTTCATGATAACTAGAAGAACACGCTTTTATATAATTCTCTCTTTTAGCATGCATCCTAGCGGTTATTTCATTGCATTCATCAATGGAAATTCTCATGGTTTTGAGAGACTCATTGATATCATGCTTAAGTGGGATAGATCTAAGTTTCAAAGAATCAACATCAAGAGTAATTCTATCTACACTTCTAGCCAATTCATCAATCTTAAGCAATTTTTCTTCAAGCAAAGCATTGAAATTCTTTTGCGAATTCATAAACTCCTTAACACTAGTTTCAAATTTAGAAGGCATCTTTCCATAAGATTTGTTGTAGGAATTACCATAATTATTAGATGAATTACTAGGAAAAGGCCTAGGATTAAAGTTTCCTCTATAAGCATTGTTACCAAAATTATTCCTACCAACAAAATTCACATCCAAAGATTCATTATTATTTTCAACCAACGTGGATAAAGGCATAACATTAGGATCAGAAGAAGCACTCTTAGCAGCAAGTAATTTCACAAGTTCATCCATCTAAAAGATTTCTAGAAGCAAAATTCATGCCAGCATAAAAGTTTTGAATAATCATCCATAAGTTCAAACCATGTGTAGGGCAATTACGTATCATTAATTTCTTTCTCTCCCAAGCTTGTGAAACATGCTCATGATCTAGTTGCTTAAAATTCATAATATCATTTCTAAGAGAGATGATCTTAGCAGGAGGGAAATACTTAGAGATAAAAGCATCTTTGCACTTATTCCACGAATCAATACTATTTCTAGGCAAAGAGGAAAACCAAGTTTTAGCACGATCTCTAAGTGAAAACGGAAATAACTTCAATTTAACAATATCGTTATCCGTATCCCTTTTCTTTTGCATATCACACAAATCAACAAAGTTGTTTAGATGGGTAGCGGCATCTTCACTAGGAAGGCCAGAAAATTGATCTTTCATGACAAGATTAAACAGAGCATCATTGATCTCACAAGATTCAGCATCGGTAATAGGAGCAATCGGAGTGCTAATAAAATCATATTGTTGGTATTGGAGAAGTCACACAATTTGGTATTGTTCTGAGCCATAGTGACAAGCAAGCAATCCAACACACAAGCAGACAAGAAGCAAGCGAACGATAAACACATGGCAGAAGAAGGGCAAATAAAATGGCAAGGGTGAAGTGGGGGAGAGGAAAACGGGAGGCAAAAAATTTAATGCGAAGGGTAAGGGTTTGTGATAGGTACTTGGTATATGACTTTTGTGTAAGCCTCCCTGGCAACGACTCCAGAAATTCTTCTTGCTACTTCTCGAGCTTGCGTTGTATTCCCTCGAAGAGGAAAGGGTGATGCCACACAATAGCGTAAGTATTTCCCTTAGTTTTTGAGAACCAAGGTATCAATCCAGTAGGAGACCACGCGCGAGTCCCTCGCACCTGCACAAACAAATAAGAACTTCGCAGCCAACGCGATAAGGGGTTGTCAATCCCTTTACGGTCACTTATGAAAGTGAGATCTGATACAGATGATAGTTTGATATTTTTGGTATTTTTGGATATAAGTACGTAAAGTAAAAGAGGAAAAGTAAAGTAGATTGTAGATTGATATATTGAGAATAGACCCGGGGGCCATAGTTTTCTCTAGTGGCTTCTCTCATGATAGCGGTATTCTACGGCGGGTAAACAAATTACTGTCGAGCAATTGATAGAAAAGCGAATACTTATGAGACTATCTAAGCATGATTATTATATATAGGCATCATGTACGAGACAAGTAGACCGAAACAATTCTGCATCTACTACTATTACTCCACACATCGACCGCTATCCAGCATGCATCTAGAGTATTAAGTTCATAAGAACAGAGTAACACCTTAAGCAAGATGACATGATGTAGAGGGATAAACTCAAACATAGTGATATAAACCCCATCTTTTTATTCTCGATGGCAACAATATAATACGTGCCTTGCTGCCCCTACTGTCACTGGGAAAGGACACCGCAAGATTGAACCCAAAGCCAAGCACTTCTCCCATTGCAAGAACTATAGATCTAGTAGGCCAAACTAAACCAATAATTCATAGAGACTTGCAAGGATATTATAATCATACATAAAGAGTTCAGAAAAGAACCAAATATTTCTCATAGATAATCTTGATCATAAACCCACAATTCATCGGATCTCGACAAACACACCGCAAAAAGAGATTACATCGAATAGATCTCCTCGAAGACCGAGGAGAACTTGGTATTGAGATCCAAAGAGAGATAAGAAGCCATCTAGATACTAGCTATGGACCCGAAAGTCTGTGGTAAACTACTCACAACTCATGGTGAGGCGATGATGATGATGTAGAAGCACTCCGTGGTAGACCCCCCCCTCCAGCGGAGCTCCGGAACAGGCCCCAAGATGGGATCTCACGGGAACAGAAGGTTGCGGCGGTGGAACTAGGGTTTTCTCTGTTGTTCTGATGGTTTCGGGGTACGTAGATATATATAGGAAGAAGGAGGGCACTGGGGGCCAAACGTGGGGCCCACGAGGCAGGGTGGCGCGCCCTATAGGGGGCGCCCCCACCCTCGTGGACGCCACGTGTGCCCTACTCCATGGTTCTCAAGTCTCCAGTGCGTATTTTTCTCCAAAAATATCTCTCCCGAAGGTTTCATTCCGTTTGGACTCCGATTGATATTCCTCTTCTGTAAAACCCTGAAATAGGCAAAAAAAAACGCAATCTGGACTGGGTCTTTGGGTTAATAGGTTAGTCTCAAAAATAATATAAAAGTGTATAACAAAGCCCATTAAACATCCAAAACATCATAAATAATAGCATGGAACAATAAAAAATTATAGATACGTTGGAGACGTATCAACCATCAACGACAAGAACGTGAAAGTCAAGAGCTCAACACCAACAACCGCTCTACGACTTCACCATCTACCTTGGCATCTTCGCCAAGAGACTTCAAGGCATCTTCGCCTTTGGATGTGCGGCATCTTCGCCCACACGCACCTCAAGCTTATGCTAAAGAGAAGCTCCCCAAGCTCAAGTCCATGACTTCCACGAGCTACTACGACCTGGATAACGACCATGGGATTCCTTTCTATGGGACTCAAGAACCCTAGGAGTATCTTGAGTGGGAACCCTTGATGGACGACTACCTCACATTTCATCAAGTTCCTCCCGGAGATCAAGTGAAGTGCGCCACAAGAAACTTCCATGACTTCGCGTCGACATGGTGGCTTCACACACCTTCGGAGGACTATGACGTGAGTTGGCCCAAGATGAAGAAAGCTTTGCGGCGAGATTTCGTGCCTCCCACTTACACGGAACATCTTCTACACCAATTGGAGAGCACCATTCAAGGATCCAAGTCCATCGACAAGTACTTCAAGGAGACGAAGAATGCCTTGCAACAAGCCGGCGTGGACGACCCCATTTTGATGAAGTTTCACTTCATGATGGGATTGAACAACGACATCTCCAAGACTATCTTCCTCAAGAACTACAAGTCCCTCAATGACAACTACATTGGTGCTCTCAAGGCGAAACAAGAACTCATGAAGGCCAAGGCTTCTCCACCCCAAGCACACTTCTGAAAGACCAAACTCCAAGAGAGCGAGCATGAGGCTACTACCACCACGATGTACAAGCCCAACGAGCTCCAAGGCGACGTTCCCAAGTTCGAATTCATCGCCATACCTCTTTGTGGCATTGATGATGCCGAGTCTACTTCAACTCTTTTTCAAGACGGTGCGGTGATGACTACGACTATGGAGCAATTCGAGGACCAAGCTTTGGAGGTGAGCGACAAGGTGGCGAGCAAGGATGATGCTTCCATCTTAGGAGGCGAGCGACAAGGTGGCGAGGAAGTATGATGCTTCCATCTTAGGAGGCGAGAGTGATGATGTGCCATCTTCGACCTTCATTCACGGCGGCGGTGACGAGATGATCGAGCATGGGATTTTCCCCTCAACCACGACGACGTATGATGACTTGAGTGACTTTTGCCACCATATCGAGAGTGAGAGTGACTTCACCACTAGCGCCATATATGACGAGTTGTCCCAATTCCCATGTGCGGAGAGCCATAACCCCCACCACTTGAGTGAGATGAGTGACTCCACCATAGTACTCTGCACTTTCTAGGGTTAGCATTGTGATAGCTCATCTAAACCTAGAGCATTGCTCATCGTTAGTGGTTCATCTCCTCGTAAGTGACTACGGCCCCTCCACGGAGAAGATCCACACGGATTCAAGACCACCTACGGAGAAGATCCTCACGGATGCAAGACCTCCTCACGGAGAAGACTACCACTACTTGTATCATCCTTAGTTGATCGTGGATCGTGTATTACTCTTTGTGTTCCCGGATCTAGCATATGTGTGACCTAAACTTGTTGATTTGAGTGTTTTCCTCTTGTTCCCCTTGTGTTTTCCCTCGTGTTCTTCGTGCTCATCCTCGGGATCCCTCCATTTCGTGAAAGATCGGCCTAGAATCGGGTTAGCACCGCATCAATATGCCTTATGTGTTGCATACAATTCTTGGATTACTTGTTCCTATCATATGATTGGTGCAACAATATCATCTATTAAAATATGCCATGTCCCATTGCTTCTACCATCATTGACTTGATTGCCTCACATATGATGAACAATTGCTCTTCATATTGTGTTGAGTGCCACACGATTTTCACTACACCCTATGCACGTTATGCTTGGATTGTCTTGCACTTGACTCATGTGCTTAGACACTTCATTTTACTTGGTGTTGTGAATGATTCTTATGCCTACCATAGACCTTTCATTGAGTGCTTTATGCATGCCTGCTATGACCATGAGGTAGATGATTATTCTCTTGTCACACATATTTGCATCACTACCTCCCACTTGCATACTTGGCCACATTATATCTTTTCTTGTGCCCAATTGATGTGCTTACATGCCATGCCACAACCCTTTGTCACACCCTATGCTATGCTTGATAAACACTTGTTGGGTGAATCACCTCTTGAATGCTTGGTTTTGCACTAATGCTAACCACATTTGTTTTTCCAAGTGCTTGTTGTTCTTGCTCCTTTGAAGGAATCACTAGACGATGCAACATTGGAGAGTGCCAACTTTGAGCTTCAAGACGACGAGTACTTGGTGAACGTCCACTTTTAGACGGCGAAGCCATCTCTTTCCCATGGTGATTTGGTTTTCGATCCGAGGTCGGATCTTTCCCAAGGGAGGGGAGATGATGCGGAGCATCCTATGGACATCACCATGTCAAGAGTCCATTTTGCAAGTGACACATGCGACATCTACTTCACATACATAAAGGTGAATCATCTCCTTTACACGTGCTCACTTGACCCCTTCGAGGATGGTTTACTACTTGACACTCCTCTCGTGTGCATACATAGGTATTGTCGGAACACCATGGACGAGGAGGAGGAGTGCGAGCGCAAGTGTACAACTACACCATCTGCGAGAAAAGCATCGAAGAGAAGGAAGAAGAGGAATCTTCCTGCGCAAAAATACTGGTACAACCGCCCAACTACCGCCCAACTACCGGTCGACCGGTACAACCGCCCAACTACCGGTCGACCGGTACAACCGCCCAATTACCGCCCAACTATCAGTCAACCTTCTGTAATCAAGCGGTACAAGGCCGGTATCGCCCCGGTTTATACCGGTAATAGCCAAAAGACTGGTACTACCGGTCCTACCACCGGTACAACCGCTCCATACCTTCGCGAACTCCTCCAGAAACTGGTACCTAAGCTCCCAACAGTACTAGCGCTCCCAGGACCGGTACTACCGCCCTGCCTGTGCGCAGTGAAAGGGGTTTCACCCCCATGTATCCTTCACTTACCCCCCTTGGACTATATATACTTGTCCCCTAGCTCCGTATTAGGGTAGCAAATGTGATAGCTCATTTTAAACTAGAGCTGTGCTCATCTTAGTGGTTCTCCTCCTATGAGAGACCGCGGCCCCTCTACGGAGAAGATCCACACCGGATTCTAGACCTCCTCACGGAGAAGATCCTTCTAGGATTCAAGCCCCCATCTCCTTTGAATTTGGGATGAACTCTACCTTGTATCTTTCCCTTTTGTTGTTCATGTACCTTGTGAGATTGTGTGTTTGTTTGTCTAGTGGATGTGTGATTGGACTTGTTCTTGATTGTATTCCCTTGTGTCTTCTCTCCGTTTTCCCCTCGTGTTCTTCGTGTTCTTCGTGGGAATCCCCTCCAATCGTGAAAGATCGGCCTACACCGGGTTAGCCCCACATCACTTGGTGTGTCCTCTTGGGGCACCCCTTCCCCTCTATATATAGGTGGTGGGGCGTGGGGAACAACCCCTCCAAGCCCTAGGGCACATGCAAGGGGGAGGGGTGGAATCCTAGTCTTCCTCCTTCCATACAAAGGTGGACTTTCCACCTTTCCATGTTGCATGGGCCTCGAGGGACTTGTGCGCCTGGACCAATAAGGCCAGGGCGCCTCCCCTCAACCCATGATGACCCTTGGGACGTTTTGAAACCCTTGGTGGACTTCCGGACTCCTCTGGAAGTTTCCGAAACCTTCTGGAAGCTTCCCAGTACAATAGCGAAAAACAAAAGCTTTTTCTGGAACCCTGAAAACAACTTTCCATATATAAATCTTTACCTCCGGACCATTTCGGAGCTCCTCGTCATGTCCGGGATCTCATCCGGGACTCTGAACAACATTCGGTGACCAACATACATAACCCAATAATACTATATCGTCATCGAACATTAAGCGTGTGGACCCTATGGGTTCGAGAATGATGCAGACATGACCGAGACACTCTCCGGTCAATAACTAATAGCGGGACCTTGATGCCCATATTAGCTCCTACATATTCTAAGAAGATCTTTATCGGTCGAACCTCGATGTCAAGGATTCGGTCAATCCCATATACAGTCCCTTCGTTCGTCGGTATGTTACTTGCCCGAGATTCGATCATCGGTATTTCATACCTAGTACAATATCGTTATCGGCAAGTCTCTTTACTCGTTTCATAATACCAGATGTCGTAACTAACTCCTTAGTCACATTGCTTGCAAGCTTCTATTGATGTTGTATTACTGAGAGGGCCCAGAGATACCTCTTTGTCAAACGGAGTGACAAATCCCAGGCTCAATCCATGCCAACCCAACAGACACCCTCGAGAGTTGCACAATCTCATGGTCGAAGGAACAGATACTTGACACGAAGAAAGCTATACAAATAACTTAAGTGATCTGATGCTAAGTTTACGATTGGGTCTAGTCCATCACATCATTCTCCTAATGATGTGATCCCGCTATAAAATGACAACTCATGTCTATGGTTAGGAAACCTTAACCATATTTGATCAATGAGCTAGTCTAGTACTGGATCACTAGGGGCATAGTATTTGCGTATGTATTCACACATGTATTTAAGTTTCTGGTCATTACAATTCTAGCACGAATAATAAACCTTTATAATGAACAAAGAAATATGGTAATAAACAATTTATTATTGCCTCTAGGGCATATTTCCAACAGTCTCCCACTTGCACTAGAGTCAATAATCTAGCACTACTGAAATCAGGGATTTTGTCGTCTGTCAGTTCTTTGCTGTCTGCTGGCAGACGACAAAGAATCTTTGCCATCAGCCAGTTCTTTGCCGTTTGCCAGCAGACAACAAAGAGGTGGTGGTGGGGTCCACTGGATGTCAGTACACTGCAACGGTCCACCCCACCTCTTTGTCGTGTGCTAGCAGACGACAAAGAAAACGATACCTAACGACACCTAACGACACTCAGCCACCTCTACCGCTTCATCTCACCTCCACCCCTCTCCCACCAAGACCCAAATCGCCGCCGCCGCCCTCACCGCCCCCTGACCCCCCGCCACGCCGCCCCACCAACGCCCTGCCGCCCGGCGGCCTCGCTGCCCCGATGACCCAGCCCCCTCCTCCACTGCCCCTTCCTCCTCCGGCCCGGCACCCCGGCGCCCCGCGGCCCCGCCGGCCCGGTACCCCGCCGGCCAGGCCCCCTCCTCCGTCGGCCCGGTGCCACATCGACCCCTCCTCCACCGGTGAGCTCTCTCTCTTTTCTCCTCGTTTTTCTGTTTTTTAGATTTAGTTTAGTTTTTTTAGGTTTAGGTTTAGATTCAGAGTAGTTTAGGTTAAGAAGAAAGAAGAAAGATGAAAAAAGAAGAAGAATAAGAGGAAGAAGAAGAAAAAGAAGAAGAAGAAGAAGAGGAGGAAGTGAAGAAAAGAAGAAGGGGAGGAGGAGGAGGAGGAGGAGGAGGAGAAGAAGAAGAAGAAGAAGAAGAAGAAGAAGAAGAAGAAGAAGAAGAAGAAGAAGAAGAAGAAGAAGAAGAAGAAGAATCCCCCGATTACCGAGGGGTCAATAGTCGGGGCAGAGGGATCACCGGTCGCCGAGGGGTTGAGGGTCAGGAATGATGGTCGAGGATAGCCGGTTGCCGAGGGGTCGAGAGTCCGGGTTGAGGATCGAGGATCGCCGGTTGCCGAGGGGATAGATGGTGATGCTAGTGAGTCCCGCCGGTCCCGACGCCGTCGCCCAGACCGAGAATCCACTCGTCTGAGTGCTGACCCGTTGATCGTGCGTCGCCATACCTGAGGGCGCCCGGGGACGAGCGCGTTAGGGGGTTCCTCGGCGTCGATGGAGCCCTAAATGATAACTATTTAGGTTAGGGGGTGCCTTGGCGTCGACGAAAGCCTAAATGACATCTATATAGGTTAGGGGTACCTCGATGTCGACGAAACCCTGAATGACATATATTTCGGTGGCATACTGTTGTAATATTTGGTTAGGTTGATGACAAAAGCAGTAGTGCTATGTTACTCATTTTTGGATTTAAATGTGTAGTTGTTTCATCGCTGCGAGAGTCTGGTGTTCGACGAGCTCCGCCCCTGCATCCATGGGTGAGACCAATGACATCTCCCTCCCCCCCTTCATTTGCTTTGTTCTGATCTTTGTGTCGATGAAACTTGCTAGCTATAGGTGTCTTCAATCACCAGTATGTGTGACTACTATGCGTCTCCCATTCGAAAGGGTTACATCTATAAATATGCATGCATTTGCATATTATGACCATGATTCTTTTGAATTCTCCAACGTTATCCATGGACAGCCCAAGTATGTCTAGATTGGGTTCGTTTTCCCATATGCTCTGCTTCGGATCCGATGCAGAATTTCGTCAGTGCATCCCTGTTGTTCTCCGGGTACACATCCTCTCTGCTTATTGCCGAGACGTGTATCAGGAGAACAGCTGGGAGGTGCTACCGAAATTTTGCGTCGGATCCGGAGCAGAGCATGGGAAAACGAACCCAATCTACACATACTCGGGGTGGGATTAGGACCTATCTTTACCTATTAGCATCTAGGTTACATGGACGTAATAAAACTGACAAACTCCATTAACTCATGAATATGGTTTGCTGAATTGTGTGTATATTTCTTGTGTGTCCAGTAGCTAGGCAAGATGAGTGATCGTGCGTGGATGTACACCGGTCACACTAGTCAGGAAGACATGACCGATGAATGGTTTACAAAAAGCAAGGGTTTTGTGAGAGCCGCATTTATAAATGTCCAGAGAAAAACCTGGTGCCCCTGTGTGCGATGCGACAACTATCATAGGAGGACATAGCTTGACATGAGTAAACATCTGCATAAGTGGGGTTTTTACGCCTGCTTATACGGCCTGGACATTTCATGGTGAGTCGGCCCAACGCGCCAGAGCTGAGGTGGTTCATCGTCGCACCGATGAGCATGGTACCAGGATGGAAGACATGGTGGAATACTTTGATGATGCTCGGGACTCGGACGATGAGATGGAGGAATCTGCAAAGGCCTTCAATGGAATGTTGGAGTCTTCAAAATGTCCTCTCCACGAGCACACTGAGCTTTGTTAGTTGGATGCCATCTCACAAATAATGGCTCTGAAGGCTCAATTCAACTTGGGCAGAGAATGCTATGAAGCGATGATGACAGTATTTGGACACTTTCTACCCAAAGGACATGTACTGCCTGCAAACCTGTACCAGTCAGACAAAATCCTCCATGCTCTTAAGATGCCCTATGAGAAGATATATGACTGTGAGAAAGGATGTGCCTTATTTAGGCTTGAGTATGCGGACTTAAACTATTGTCCCATTTGCAAGTCTTACAGGTATGTTGTGGTAGACAACAGCGTGGGTGAGAAGACGTAGACCAAAATCCCCGTTAATGTTCTTCGGTATATGCCAATCATACCAATACTTCAACACCTTTTCATGGTCGAAGAGACGGCTAGACGTATGACATGGCACAAAACGGGCCAAAGAACCGAACTGGATGCAGATGGGAATCTGATGATGGTACACACATTGGATGGTGAAGCGTGGAAGCGCTTCGATGACTTACATGAGCAAAAAGTGGCAGATCCAAGGCATCCACGAGTGGCCATCAACACGGATGGGTTCAGTGTGTTTGGTCTAACGGCAATCCAATACAGTTGTTGGCCCGTATTTGTCATTCCACTCAATCTCCCCCCGAACAGATTATGCAAAGAAAGAACATTTTCCTGACGTTGATAATTCCAGGGCCGAACTATCCGGGGAAGAATATGAATGTGTACATGCAGCCGCTTAAGGATGAATTGCAAGAAGCTTGGGATAATGGGTTCAAGACATATGACGCCTTTAGCAAACAGAACTTCATAATGCGTGTCTGGTACATGTACTCGACGCATGACTTGTCGGCGTATGCGCTATTCGTTGTTTAGAAGGTTCCCGTGCCCCCCATGCAAGGCAGCTCTCCAGTTTCGTTGGTTGTAGGCGGGTCGCAAGTTTTCTTGCTTCAACTTGCATAGACAGTTCCTGGATCCTCGCCATAAGTTCAGGAAAGACTAGAAGAACTTCATCAAAGGCAGAGTTGTCAAAAACTCTGCACCACCTCCGTTGACAGGCCAAGAGACCCTGGATCAGTTAAACGCTCTCGAGCCAGATCCAGAGTGTCCAGGCTATTTCAAGGGGTATAACTCGGAACACGCTTGGACTCACAAGACATGCTTGTGGGATCTGCCTTACTTTACATACCTCCTTTGCCCACACAACATCGACGTGATGCACACTGAAAAGAATATCGCCAAGGCCCTATTTGGTACATTGTTCGGCATAGAGGGGAAGTCAAAGGATAATACTAAGGCTAGAGTCGATCAAGAGGCGCTATGTGATAGACCTTTACAAAACATGAAAGAACCGAAAGGAAAGCAGAACTAGACGAAGCCAAAGGCATGGTTCAATCATGGAAGGCCAGCTATGAGGGAAATTATCTTGTGGGTGAAAATGCAATTGATGTCCCCCGATGGGTATGCAACGAATCTAAAGAGGGAAGTGAGCTTTTAAAAATTGAAAATATTTGGTCTCAAGAGTCATGATTGGCACATATGGATTGAGCGGGTAATGCCGGTGATGTTGCGTGGTTTTATCCCTAAGGATGGATGGCTAGTACTGGCAGAGCTGAGCTATTTCTTCCGTGTTCTTTGTGCAAAAGAACTACCGTCTATCGTGCTAGAAGAAATGGAAGAGTTGGCACCGAAGTTGATCTACAATTTAGAGAAGATCTTTCCATCGGGCTTCTTTAATCCAACACAACACTTGATTTGGCATCTCCCGAACGGGCACGATTGGGGGGGGGGTGCAAAATCGTTGGTGCTACGCAATAGAGAGGATGCAGAAGACACTTCAAGCAAAATGTAAAAATAAACATAGAATTGAAGCATCGATGGCCGAGGCATTCATTACTGAGGAGGCGGCAAACTTCGTGACAGCACACTACGAAGCCAAAAATCGTCATTTGCATAATCCGAAGCCTCGGTACAATGCTGGCGACCCTAAAAAGGGTGGATCCAACCTCAGCCTATTCAAAGGGAAGCTCGCACCAGCCGGTGATTCTAATCCATATTCGTTGGATGTCGAAGAATGGTGGACCACTTCGTTGTATATCTTCAACAACCTAATAGAAGTGCGGCCGTACATCGAGTAAGTTCTCGGTGTGTTGTTTCGCAACTTCTAATTCCTTCGAACTGCTCTTATTCCCGTATATTTGATATAGTCGATACGTCCCCAAATTCTCGTATGGAGCGGTGATCCAAAAGGATTCCGTCGAAGAGTACGAGCTTCTGGCAAAGCGAGGAGGTGGCTATCCCGGTTTCATCTCTTGGTTCAAACAAACAGTAATTTCCATTAGACCATTTCATTTCTTCGTCTAATTTGCAACTAATGCAACAATCCTTCTTTCGTATTAAACTTGTAGGCTAATTCAGAGTTTATGGACGCTGAATTGAGACAAGCCGCTCATGGTTTTGACTATAAGGTTTGTTCATTTGACAAATATGACATCAATGGGTATCACTTTCATACCAATGGCAAAGAGCTATCTATGGTGGACCAAAAGTCTACAAATTGTTGTGCCTCTGCTATCGGCGAAGGAGGTACTGAGTATTATGGAAGAGTTGAAGCAATTTATGAACATTTATTCTATAGTGCTAACCCACCAAATGTGGTAGTCTTCAAATGTTATTGGTTCCAGCCAAAGGAGACTAGAAGGACTCATGAACATATAGGGCTAGTCGAAATCAAATAAAGCACCCATTTGGATGTTCCCGATGTCTAGATTATGGCTCAACATGCAACCCAAGTTTTCTATCTACCGTGGGCCTATTCAAGTGATCTAAATCTCAATGGTTGGGATGTCGTTTGTGAAGTGCCGCCGCATGTTAGACCACCTCCCCCCAATGGAGAGGATTATGAACCTCACATTTACCTAGACACATATGAAGGATAATTCTTCCAAGAAATACGTCATTCCAAAAAACGTATCAAGAAACGCTCTACTTCAGCCCAGAACATCGAAGTAGACATCGATAGTGAATCCGACTTCACCTCTGAGTCGGAACAAGAAGAGCCGGAACAAGAAGAGATTACTGCTGCGGATGACCTGTCAATGCTTGACTGATTACGTAAAGGAGGCATTCCACATGTTGATACATTTATTGATGATGATGATGAGGACATCATTACCGATAGTGATGATGATGATGCATTTATTGATCCCGGAGCATTTATAGACGATGAAGATTATTAATTAGTTCATGTTATTTGGTATTCAATTTTTTATTATGTTCATGATGATGATACACTTAAATTTTTCTTCTCGGGTTCAGCTTTTTTATGTTGTACTAATTTCGTTTACTCTTTGTCATTGTAGGTGTTGTCAGATGGTGGGTACGGGTCGAGAGCGCTCCGAGGCTCCTTCCTCGGCGCGTGCAGGGAGGGGTGCTTCCCTTCCACCCGAGCACCTCTAGAGAGCGCTGCTATACAGTATGCAGTCACCAACGGCGGGCGCTTCTTCTTCGATCGGGGGAAGAAGAGGGGTGCTAGAGGTGGATGTACCGGCGGGAGAGGTAGGAAGGCTGTTGGGCCTTCCTTGCCAACACCCCCAGCTGATTCACCCGACCACATGACTGCTCCGTCTGAGGTGGACTGGTCTGACGTGGACCCGTCTCGGACTCCAGTCCACGAGCCTCGGGCCGCCGAGCCTCGGGTCGCCGAGCCTTCGCCCCACGAGACTCCGGTCCCAGAGTCTTTGTCCCATGAGACTCCGGTCCCAGAGTCTTCATCCCACGAGACTCCGGAGCAGAGCAGGGATCACGCTATGTCACAGTCGACCTGAGGGGGGGACGGGCCGCCGGAGGCGAGTGGCCATGCCGATGGTGGGGATGATCGCTTTTTTGATAGCTATAGCGAGGGCGAGCTGGTTGAGGGTGGAAACGTCTACTAGTGTGGTGGTACAAGGCTCCTGCCCGTGCCGGCGACCCACGAGCAGAGGTGGTTGATTGCGCCTAATGGGCTGAAGTAAGTGCATTTACTCTTTTTTAATCTTTTGCCTCCATGTTTCTTCAAATTAATATCTAATGTGTTGGCCTTGTCATACAGCAGGAGTTGGAAACATACCCCTGCTGTCTGCAGGCCCAACCAGGTCCTTGGTGTGATTTGCCGCAGAAGTTCTCGTGGTGGGTCACGTTGCTCGGTGAGGGTCAGGTTCCACAGCTAGTACTAAGCTAGGAGATGTACTTGGCTGCCTCGGCCCCATCGGAGGAGACGGTGAACGGTGTCTTGTGTCACACGGCGGCCGACATCGTGATCCAGACATTTTGGGTAATTTCTCCTTTACAGAATTAAAAATCAAGAGTACCTAGTGATTGTACAAATTATCAGTGTTGTCTTGTTTGATTGCAGACCTTCTACATGTGTCTTGAGGGAGAGGAGGATGCCGCGGCTATGGTTATCAAAACCGAGTGCAAGCGCCTACTTCAGAATTTATGACACAAGGCTTGGGTGTAGGCTGTTCGAGACTACTACGCCTCGATTGTCATTAAGAGGTCCAAGACGAAGTGTCGCGGCAAGTTACTGAGTAAGGACAAGTACAAGAAGGTAATTACCTATTCTTAAGGCCTTGTACTTAGTTTCCTTGATTTGGTTAATAGGTGTGGCGCTAAATTTTCTCTTGACTAACTTAGGTGCCCCGAGATGGTGTGCGGATAGGATGGACTGTTGGGAGGCGTTGGTGAATGAGTGGTGCTCTCCCGAATGGCTAGCGTCCACAAGAAGGCCCAGGATAATCGTGCCCAAATGGTTGGTGTGCCACACCATCAAGGGAGCTCCGACCTATATGAGTACGGGGATAACTGGGTATGTGGTTTACTTCACGATTCATGCAATTTCTTCATGCTAGCTTTAGCCCTTAACTAATACTTTGTTCCTCTCTTTTTTGGGTGATATAACAAGAAGGAGGTGCTAGGGTTGTTCGACCTCTATGGCATGGCCCACAGTGCCCCATACAAGAAGGCCAAGGCATTCTCTGAGTGATGTAGGGTGGAACCCTAGATGGCCGATCTTTCACGAAATGGAGGGGATCCCACGATGAACACGAAGAACACAACAAAACAAGGCTAGAAAACGGTGGAGGGGCTCCAAATTCGTGAGAAACCTTGGCTCATGATACCATAATGATGTAGACTAGATGGGGGGCTCCAATTTCGTGAGAAACCATGGCTCTGTTACCATAATGATCCTAAACTAGATGGGGGACTCCAATTTCGTGAGAAACCTGGCTCTGATACCATAATGATGTAGGGTGGAACCCTAGATGGCCGATCTTTCACGAAATGGAGGGGATCCCACGATGAACACGAAGAACACAAAGGGGAATCACGAGGGAAACACTCAAGAACAAGTCCAATCACACATCCACTAGACAATCAAACACACAAGATCACACGGTACATGAACAACAAAGGGAAAGATACAAGGTAAAGTTCATCTCCAAGAGGAGGTCTTGAATCCGTGAAGGATCTTCCCGTTTAGGGGTCTTGAATCCAAGGTGGATCTTCTCCGTAGAGGGGCCGCGGTCTCTCTCGTGGAGTAGATCCGGGATGGATGAGCAAAGCTCTATCTCACATATGAGCTAAACTAATGCTGACCCTAAAATGGTGGAGGTGGAGGAGTTTATATAGTCTAGGGCCACCAAGGGGTAAGTGAGGGGCGAAAGGGATACATGGGCCTCGGGCCTGAACACTGTACGCAGACAGGTACCGGTCGTCCGCTGGACACCGGACGTCCGGTGGCTCGGGAGGGACCGGACGTCCGGTAGCTCCCGGACTTCCGGTAATTTCCTGGATTTCGGTTCTGATGCCGATGTCACGGACGTCCGGTGGCCTCCGGTCGTCCGGGCGCCTGGGAGTCGCCGGTCGTCCGGTAGAGGCCGGACGTCCGGAGCCTGTAGCTTTTCCAGCAGCTCTGTTTCTTCCGTCTTCTCTTCCACGCTTCCCTCGCAGATGGTGTAGGTGATCCTTGGCGCTTGCACTCCTCGTCATCGTCCGTGAAGCTCCGACAATACCTATGCATGCACACGAGAGGAGTGTCAAGTAGTATACCATCCTCAAAGGGGTCAAGTGAACACGTGTAAAGGAGATGATTCACCTTTTTGTATGAGAAGTAGAGGTCGCACGTGTCACTTGCCAAGCGGACTCTTGACATGGTGATGTCCATAGGATGCTCCGCATCACTGAGTCTGACCTCGATCATCCAGAGAGCTTCACCAACATCTCCTCCCACGACAAGCTCTTGAGGTACAGAGACGAGGGGAAGAAGAGGAAAGGGGAGGACTTTAACCCGAGCCAGTATCCTTTTGATACAAAGCTGGTGATGCTATCTGGTGGCGGGAGGAAACATGGCTCGTTAGCCATTGGGGATGGGCCGATACGTTATCCTAGCACTCTCCCGCAGATCTAGAAGCACCTGACGAGCTCCGATTATGAGATAAGGCCTCGTCCACGACCAATGGAGCTCGCCATGGAGGTTAGTTATACGGACTCATATACATTTCCTCCATTACATTGTGTGTGCGACCGTTGATGATTACAATGCTAACGAGGAGTAGTGTTGTAGAGAGTGAACACCGAGGTGCTTCTGGCGGAGGCAAACATGCAGGCGGTGGAGAGAGAGAGGGAATTATAGGAGAGGACGACTAAGCTGGTGGAGGAGGAGAGGAACCGGAACGACGCGTCTCACCAGGCCCTATACGAGCTCCTCGTGGTAAGTTTCTCCTGCATATTAGCCAAATCATGCACGTAATGTTTGTTTCATTACTAACTAATATGATCGACTCATGAAAACCAAATGTCCAATCTGTGTGCCACACCAATGGCCAGACTCCTCCGCCGATGCCCCAGATTGTTCCGGCGACCACGATGAGTTTCATTTGAATGATCATTACTTACTAGTATTTACATTTGAGTTGCATCATGCTAACGAGACATTGCAAATGATCTTTGGTGCAGCAAGCCTCCCGACAAGCATCGACCAATCCTTCTCTGTCTCCCACTGGTGCGACCGGTCCTTCACCTCCGTGATGACGGTAAGTTTTTCCAAGTGTTTTGCTTAACAAATACATAGTTAGCTTAAGAAATGACCTATTTAGTTCCAAAATGACCTATACTTAGCTTATTTCCCTCGAAAATGACATAATAACCTTACTTAGCTCCAAAATGACCTATTTTACCTAGGATAGCTATAAAATGACGAGCATTTTTTCCTCCAAAATGATTTAATATGCTTAATTAGCTAAAAATGGCATAACTACATAGGATAGCTCAATAATGACCTATACTTAGCTTAGCTAGTTCCTTTATGACATAATTAGCTTACTCAAGTAAAAAAGGCATAATAATCTTGGTTTAGCTACAAACTGTCATATAATTAGTTTATTGTCCTCCAAAATGACATAATAACCTTACCTAGCTCCAAAATGACCGATTTTAACTAGGAGAGCTCTAAAATGACCTACACTTACCATTTTCCTCCTAAATGAATAAATATGCTTAGTTAGCTCAAAAATGGCATAACTACCTATGTTAGCTAAAAAGACCTATACTTAGCTTATTTATTTCATTTATGACATACTTAGCATACTTAGGTCAAAAATGGCATAATAATATTGGTTACCTCCAAAATGATATATACTTAGCTAATTTTCCACGAAAATGATATAATAACCTTACTTACCTCCAAAATGACCTATTTACCTAGGTTAGCTCTAAAATGACGTACACTTAGCATTTTCCCCTCCAAAATGACTTAATATGCTTAGTTAGCTAAAAAAATGACATAATTACCTATTGGGGAACGTAGTATTTCAAAAAAAAACTACGATCAAGCAAGATCTATCTAGGAGAAGCATAGCAACGAGCGGGGAGAGTGTGTCTACGTACCCTCACAGACCGAAACGGAAGCGTTTAGTAACACAGTTAATGTAGTCGAACGTCTTCACAATACAACCGATCCAAGTACCGAACGTACGACACCTCCATGTTCAGCACACGTTCAGCACGATGACGTCCCTCGAGCTCTTGATCCAGTTGAGGACGAGGGAGAGTTTCGTCAGCACGACGACGCGGTGACGGTGATGATGAAGCTACCAGCGCAGGGCTTCGCCTAAGCACTACAACGATAATACTGAGGTGTGTAACCGTGGCGGGGGGCACCGCACATAGCTAAGAGAAACTTTGGTGTGCCCCCCTCCCACGTAGATAAAGGAGGGAGGGAGGAGGAGGCCGACCTAGGGGTGGCATGCGCCCAGGGGGGGAGTCCTACTCCAAGTAGGTTTTGGCCCCCCCTTTCCTATTCCTACTAGGAGAAGGAGGAAGGAGGAGGAGAGGAGAACCCTAAACCAATTCGGTTTGGGCCTAGGGGGTGCTCCCCACCACTTGCCCGCTGCCTCCTTTCTCCACTAGGGCCCATCAAGGCCCATTGACTCCCCGGGGGGTTCCGGTAACCTCCCGGTACTCCGAAAAATACCCGATACACTTCGGAACCCTTCCGGTGTCCAAATATAACCTTCCAATATATCAATCTTTATGTCTCGACCATTTCGAGACTCCTCTTCATGTCCGTGGTCTCATCCGAGACTCCAAAAATCTTCGGTCATCAAAATCACATAACTCATAATACAAATCGTCATCGAATGTTAAGCGTGCGGACCCTACGGGTTCGAGAACTATGTAGACATGACCGAGACACATCTCCGGTTTAAAGTGCTGTATATCGACTAGAGGGGGGGGGGG
>LR738713.1:264431013-264507384 GCA_902687465.1 Secale cereale | reverse complement strand
GGGGGGGGTGAATAGGCGATTTTTAGGAAAGTCTTCAAAACATGGAAGTTTCAAAGACAAACGATAAAACCAGTCCTATTTATATGCAGCGGAAGGTAGACTACACTAGACAAGCCATAGTCAAGTATTCAATGAAGTGAAAGCATGAAGACTAATAGCAGCTATGCAGTATGGATCGGGATGGAAGATGATATGAAGCCAATCAGAACAAGTAGTCACACAGTGAAGTCAAACAGATAAGGTAAGCAGGCAATGACTTCACAATGAAAGACAATAAGTAAAGAGAAGGAAATGATAGAACTAGTAGCTCGGGGAAGACAGTGATTTGTTAGACCAGTTCTAGTTGCTGTGACAACTGTACGTCTGGTTAGTAAGGCTGAGATTTAACTCAGAAGAACGCGTCTTCACCTTATTCCCCTTGAGCTAAGGACACCTAGTCCTCGCCCAATCACTCTGGTAAGTCTTCAAGGTGGACTTCCAAACCTTCACAGACTTCGTTCACCGGAAATATATAATGACTCTTGGATGCTCAGAACGCAATGCCTAACCGGCTGGAGGAAACACAGTCCTCAAGTGTAACAAGTCTTCAGGTCACACAGACAGAAAGACTTCAGTGATGCCTAACACTCTTTGGCTCTGGGTGTTTGGGCTTTGTCCTCGCAAGGATCTCTCTCTCAAATGCTTCGGAGGTGGGTTGCTCTCAAACGACAAAAGACATGTAATAACTCTGAGCAGCCGCCAATTTATGGTGTAGCGGATGGGCTATTTATAGCCACTGGGCAACCCGACCTGATTTGTCCGAAGTGACCCTGGGTCACTAAGGAACTGACACGTGTTCCAACGGTCAGATTTCAAATACATGCGGCAACTTTACTTGGGCTACAAGTAAAACTGACTCATCCAGCTCTGGACAAGATTTGCTCTCATTGTCTTCGCTCGAAGACATAGGATTTGGTTGAGCATAACTTCAGTCACTCTGACTTAGTTCACTTGGACCCCACTTAACAGTACGGTGGTTCCTATGACTCAACAAAGAAAAAAAAGGAAACAACGAAACATCTAAGTCTTCGCGCTCCATAGCCTTCACACAATGTCTTCTCTTGTCATGGGCTTCAATATGATTATCTTCATGTACCACCATTGTCGTCAATGTCTTCATACATTTTTAGGGGTCATCGCCGGTAGGTAAACCGAATCAATGAGGTACTACTACCTGTGTTATCTTGCAATTCTCACAAACACATTTGTCCCTCAACCAGGTTTGTCGTCAATACTCCAAAACCAACTAGGGGTGGCACTAGATGCACTTACAATCTCCCCCTTTTTGGTGATTGATGACAAACTGGTTGAAGTTTTCAACGGGGATAAAAGTATGTGAAATTGTAAAGGATAAAGGTATTGTCGTCATAAGTAGCAAAAGGCTCCCCCTGAAGATGTGCATATAGTTGTTTCCTTTTGAATGCAAATGCACATGGTAGGTTGTACTTGTGGAGATCCTCTTCAACTTATGAAGACAATTCATCATGCACAATTGATATGTCGAATATAATGATATGCATAATGAGAAATGGACGTCTGCAAAATGACTAAGTGTGGATATATCGTAGCACATGCGGAATTTATCATCGCATTACAGAGTACCAGAAAACGTAGCAGACGACCATCAAGTTTCAGTGTTACAACTCCAAGAACCAAATGCAGCAAAAACGAGAGTTGTAAACACTAGGCAAAATATAAAGCACCCGCCCATATGGACCCGCTTGAAGACTATAAACTCATATGCTTCTGCCCCTTTTGTCAGTAAGGACCAAAAAGGTTTAAAGACATAGAGCCTCTATTCGTTCCCAGTTGGAGCAGGAGAGGATGCAGGGTCGGCGTTGGCGTTTGGCAGTGCAGAGGATGTTGGTGCAGTGTCGACACGAGCTGAAGAAGGAGGTGGTGAGGTTGCATCATCTTGATCATCTATCACCCTGGCGCCCATAGTTGCAGTGGAGGAGGAATAGTCAGAGTCTTCAAGAGACGGAGTTCGACGCAAAACAACATTCCTGGGAGGAGTGTGGTCAAACTTGAATCTCTCAGTGAAGCCATCGTCTTGAAGATCTGCTTCAGCACTAAGTAAAGTCAAACTCTTCCATGACCTCCGACAGGTTTCATGAGCAACAAAGGCAATCTTGGTGGCAAGGTTGCGAATGCGATTGACGTCCACCAAGAGGCTTTGCATCTGATGCTTCAACCAGTAGTGATGCTTATCCTATTTCTGATGTAAGGCAACGAGAAGCTCTCGGTCATTTGAGAACACGAGAACGCTTCCAAGGCCTTTGGGCAATGGTGCTCTCAGTAGCTTCAATCTCTGCATGGCGAGGTAAGCGAGTACGGCCAGCCAGAGGATAAACACGAGTAACTACTGGAACTCCTTCAATGGGCTGAGTGAAGCTTTGGTGGTCAGTATTGTGAAGACTAACATGCTCTTTGGCAGGCTCTTGGTATATGGCTTCAGCTGACATATCAACCTGTGGCAAGAGTATGTGATGCTTGCGAGCAGAAGGCTGATAGTTGATAGCAGAATGAAGCTTGATGAGGCGCATAATCCATGGAGCGTAGAACTTGAGGCCAAATAGATCAGAGCCTGAAACAGCCAACTGCCTGATAAAGAAGTCTTGAGCATTGAAGCTGATGCCATTGAAGATATAGAAGACCAATGTCTTCATTGTGCCTTCAAGCTTGGCTGATGAAGAATGTCCTTTGACAGGCCATAGAGTTCGCCTGATGATATGATATATGGTGCGTGGCAGATACTCAAGGTCTTCAACAAATAACTCCTTTGGATATTCAGCATCAATTGGCAAAGGCTTCATCATGCTCAGCATTTGGCTCATGTTGGGCTTGTGCTTCTGAAAGATACTCTCCAAAGCTTTGTTGTGTAGTTGACAGCCAGGTTCATACAGTTCTTCTAGAGTGGGCAGGCCAGTAAGCTCAATGAGGTCAAAGGCTTTGGCTTCATGATGGACATTGCCTGTCATCCACTCAAGGACCCATGTCTTCGGATCCCTGCTGTAGCCGCGAATGTGGAGGGTTGCATAGAATTGCAGAAGCAGCTCTTCATTCCAATGCTCTTTGTCAGTCACAAAGTTGAGCAGGCCAGCATCACGAAAGCAATCAAGGGCTTCCTCAAGACAGGGCAATCCAGTAATGGCTTCAGTATCAAGACGCATATGTGGGAATATGCGCCCTTGATCATAGAGAACTTGATGTAGGGTGGAACCGTAGATGGCCGATCTTTCACGAAATGGAGAGGATCCCACAAAGAACATGATGAACACGGGGAGAAACACAAGGGAAAACACTCAAGAACAAGTCCAATCACACATCCACTAGACAATCAAACACACAAGATCACACGGTACATGAACAACAAAGGGAAAGATACAAGGTAAAGTTCATCTCCAAGAGGAGGTCTTGAATCCGTGAAGGATCTTCCCGTTTAGGGGTCTTGAATCCAAGGTGGATCTTCTCCATAGAGGGGCCGCGGTCTCTCTCGTGGTGTAGATCCGGGATGGATGAGCAAAGCTCTATCTCACATATGAGCTAAACTAATGCTAACCCTAAAAAAAGGTGGAGGTGGAGGAGTATATATAGTCTAGGGCCACGAAGGGGTAAGTGAGGGGCGAAAGGGGTACATGGCCAAAAGGCCCGCGGCTGCGCACACGCAGGGAGCGGACGTCCGCTGGGCACCGGACGTCCGGTGGCTCGGGAGGGACCGGACGTCCGGTGGCTCTCGGACTTCCGCTATTTTGGTTATGTGAAGGATGTCGCGGACGTCCGGTGGCTGCCGGTCGTCCGGTCGCCTGGGACGCGTCGGACGTCCGGTAAATGCCGGTCGTCCAGAGCCTGTATCTTGCAGCAGCTCCGTTTCTTCCGTCTTCTCTTCCACGCTTCCCTCGCGGATGGTGTAGGCGATCCTTGGCGCTTGCACTCCTCCTCGTCATCCGTGAAGCTCCGACAATACCTATGCATGCACATGAGTGGAGTGTCAAGTAGTATACCATCCTCGAAGGGGTCAAGTGAACACGTGTAAAGGAGATGATTCACCTTTAAGTATGAGAAGTAGAGGTCACACGTGTCACTTGCCAAGCGGACTCTTTGCATGGTGATGTCCATAGGATGTTCCGCATCATCCCCTCCCCCTTGGGAAAGATCCGACCTCGGATCGAAAACCAAATCACCATGGGAAAGAGATGGCGTCGTCGTGTAGATGTGGACCATCACGAAGTGATCATCATCTTGAAGCTTGAAATGGGCGCTCTCCAATGTCTCACCGTCTAGTGATTCCTTCAAAAGGAGCAAGGACAACAAACACTTGGAAAAACAAATGTGGTTAGCGTTAGTGCAAAACCAAGCATTGAAGAGGTGGTTCACCAAACAAGTGTTGTCATCAAGCATAGCATAAGGTGTGACAAAGAAGTGTGGCATGGCAAATAAGCATATAAGTTGAGCACAATCAAGAACATCATTGAAACAAGCGCGCAAGAGTGAGGTAGAGATGCAAATAGGTGTGACAAGTGAAGAAGCATCTACCTCATGGTCATAGCAAACAAGATCAAAGCGCTCAATGAAAGGTCTATGGTAGGCATAGGAATCATTCACAACACCACATAAGAGTAGACATCTAAACACATGGGGTAAGTGCAAGACAATCCGAGCATAACATGCACAAGGTGTAGTGAACATAGTGTGGCACTCAACACAATAGAAAGAGAACATGTGTGAGGCAATCAAGTCAATCATGTGAAAAGCAATGGGACATGGCATATGTGAAGAGATGACATTGTTGCAACCAAGCATATGATAGGGACAAGTAATCCACAAGTCGGATGCAACACACAAGGCATATATATCATGATGCATGGAGATGTGTAAATCGCAAGTCGAATCAAGATCTCTAACATGTGTGCAAAGTGTCATGGTGCAAGCAACACAAGTAGTGTGATCCACAATATGCATGCACATGGTTTTTGGTTCCTCGAATGAGAAGGATATCACCTTGAAAACGTGTCCTTGTGCATCCTTCACAATGCCGAAGCACAAGCATGTGCGATGTAGAAGCGTCGTGGTAGAAAGTGGTTCGCTCTCAAGAGCTCGAATGGTCAACTCACGTGAAGTGGAAGTCGACACGAAGTCCAAGTATCCTACACATGCACACAACAAAACAAAGAATGTATGCGCATGGTATATAAACACATCATCCATCATGATGGTTCTCTTCTCTTGCACATAACCATTAGGAGCAAAAGTGCATGAATAATATGATGCAACAATGGCTATATTCATGGCACTAGGCATATGGTGCAAAGAGGTAAAACAAGCATGCTTCACAACAAATATGTCAAAATCTCCAAATAAATGTGAGAATGCTATGGGGGCAATCTCATTGGCAAGACTAAAATCATGGTTGCGCTCAATGCATGGACAATCATATAGCATGAGAGAGGCAACATGTGGAGACATATGACAACAAGCAATATCAATCATGTGCAAAGCATGGCAATGGTTGACATCAACCGCATGAAAGGAGCAAGTATGAATCGTCGGTGATGCAACATAAGCAAGCATATCAAACATGTCGTGCAAACTAGTGGCGCGAAGATGCAACACACTATAGGAAATCATGGCAATCATGTCATGTGAGCAAATAGTGGATATAGGCAATGCACATGACATATCGCAAGCATGATCACAAATCAAGATCAAAGCATCATAATAGGCATGGGGTACAAAGGCATCATGGCAATAACAAGTCATATCTCCACCAAGCTTGCAAATACACATACAAGTATGAGAATCAATCATCATGTGTAATGCAAAGCATGGGTCACAAATGCATGGCAAAGGCATATAAATGAGCATATCATGCAAAGTGAACATGGAAAGATGGGCGTAAGAGATATAATGGACAATAACCCATAACCATGTGAGTGCCATGTAGAAGAGATGCGCGAAGTCTTTGCGCGAAGGGAGCGGTTGGAAGAATAATCCATGGACTCCCAAGTCGTCCTTGCTCTCTAGAGCTCGTTTCGTCAACACGTGCTCTTGCGAGGTTGACGAGTAAGTATGGGGACCTACACAAAAGACACACAAACCAAAGAAATTGTGCGCGTGGTAAATGTACACATCATCCATCATGATGTGTATGTGCACGTTAGAGTTAGCACAAGATAAGCATCTCTCAAAGAAATTTGATGCATGGTATAAGAACATGTCATCCATCATGAATGAATAGTTATTGTGTATAGCATGATGTGGATGCAAATTGAGCATACAATTATATGGCACATCTATAGCATGTTCATTCATGGGGAGCATATTGTGCACACAAGCATGGGGATCATGCAATGGATGGGATGGGTCAAAATCTCCTAAAATGTATGAGGAAACTATGGGGGTCTCCTCATAAGCAATATCGGAAGCATAATTTGGAGAAGTGTAACAACATCCAAAACAATGCATGTCGGAAGCTAGGTAATCATGGCATGGCATATGATGGATATGATGCAAAGGAAGCATGTCAATATCATCACAAGAAAAAGAAATGCCAATAACCATGGGCTTGTCATCTATGCCATATGTGCAAATTGGGTTTATCTTAATGGCATATGCATAGTTACTACGATGAGATTGCAAATATGACATATTATTGATCTCATGCATAGCATATGACAAGTCAAGTGGATTGTCAAACATGATGTGACCGAGAGAATTATCACAAGAAATCCTACGCAACATGGCATCACAACTAATAGACTCCACATGGCAATCATCAAACTCATCATAAATGGGTAAATCATCGCATGAGGAAATCATACTAGAATGAAGCATGGCAATAGGAGGATCAACATCATGCAAGCAATCAATGTTAACATAGTCCACTAGTGGGACAAGAGCATCACCTTCACCTTTGTTACCTTTTTCATTCCACTCATATGGTGTAGGTGAGGTGGAAAAGACCAAATGGTGGTCATCATCTTCATCTTGATGGAACCATGTGGGGGGTGCATTATATTCCACCATGGCCATCGTCTTGTCCAATGGAAGGACGAAGTCGTTGAGAATCGACGCGTCATCATATGTGGGACCTAGCACCAAATGAGAAGACACAATAGAGGTAGAGGTCAAGTCGTTAGTGTTGAAAGTGGCCTCGCATGACCTATCAACTATCTCACTCTCTCTATGTGGTGGCTCACTCACTCCCTCAAGGTAGGTGCACTCAATATCGCATATGGTGGAGTCACTCATCTCACTCAAGTGGTGGGGGTTGTGGCTCTCCTCACATGGGAATTGGGGCAACTCGTCATATATGGGGCTAGTGGTGAACTCGCTCTCACTCTCAACATGGTGGCACAAGTCACTCAAGTCATCATACGCCGCCGTGGTCGAAGGGAAAATCCCATGCTCAACCATCTTGTCATCGTCGCCGTGGATGAAGGCCGAAGATGGCACATCATCACTCTCGCTTCCAAAGAAGGAAGCATCATCCTTGCTCATCATAATCTCGTTCGCCTCCAAAGCTTGGTCCTCGAATGGCTCCGTAGTCGTAGTCGTCGCCGCACCATCTTGAAAAAGAGTCTAAGTAGACTCGGCATAATCAATGCCACAAAGAGGGATGGCGGTGAAGTCGAACGTGTGAGAGTCGTCTTGGAGCTCGTTGGGCTTGGACATCAAGGTGGTACTAGCCTCATGCTCGCCGTCTTGGAGATTGGTCTTAGAGAAGTGTGATTGCGGTGGAGAAGCCTTGGCCTTCATGAGTTCTTGTTCCGCCTTGAGAGCACCAATGTAGTTGTCGTCGAGGGACTTGTAGTTCTCGAAGAAGATAGTCTTGTAGATGTTGTTGTGCAATCCCATCATGAAGTGGAGTTTCATCGAAATGGGGTCGTCCACGCCGGCTCGTCACAAGGCAATCTTCATGTCCTTGAAGTACTCGTCGATGGACTTGGATCCTTGTATGGTGTTCTCCAATTGGCGTAGAAGATGTTCCGTGTAGGTGGGAGGCACGAACTCTCGCCGCAAAGCTCTCTTCGTCTTGGGCCAATTCACGTTGAAGCTCATCGAAGGTGTGTGAAGCCACCATGTTGACGCGTTGTCGTGGAAGTTTCTTGTGGCGCACTTCACTTGATCTTCGTAGGGAACTTGGTGTAGCTTGAGGTAGTCGTCCATCTTGCGCTCCCACTCGAGATACTCCTCGGGGTCTTGAGTCTCATAGAAAGGAATCTCGTGGTCGTTGTCGAGGTCGTTGTAGCTCGTGGAAGTCGCGGACTTGAGCTTGGGGAGCTTCTCTTGAGCATAAGCTTGAGGTGCTTGTGGGCGAAGATGCCGCATATCCAAAGGCGAAGATGCCTTGAAGTCGCTTGGCGAAGATGCCAAGGTGTACGGTGAAGTCGTTGAGGAGTTGTTGGTGTTGAGCTCATGATCTTCACGTTCTTGTCGTTGATGGTGTCGATGCCGATGTGATCTCGCCGAAGATGGTAGCTCGGAAGGATGTGCACTAGAGCATCTTCTCGAAGATGAGGAAGACCTCTTGCGGTTCAAGATGAGGGCTTTGAGCTCCTCCATTTGAGCATTCATGTTGGCGCACAAGTTGTTCGTCATGGCATCGAACTTGTCGTTGTTGTTATAGACCGAAGTAGATGAAATGCTTTGCCTATCCATCACAAGACTCGAGCAAAGGTGGGTAGGAGATGAGATAAACAATACCAAGTTACCTTTTCCGAATGTTGAGGATGTATCCCGTTTTACTCAATGTGAAATGAAAGAATAGTGGAATTGGGACCGGACTTGTTCACTCACACCTATCAAGTAAAGCTTATGGTGGAGCTCGGTGAGGATAGTTGCACAAAAATTTGATGCAAAATGTTAGAAAGAGTCAATAATGTTGAAAGAGATTCACAAATTCGCAAATGAAACAAGTAGACCAATAGCAATATGTGGCACACGGAAACACACACACGGATAGATAGATGGGGTCGTGCAACCAAGGAATGAGCACAAAATGTGGAGTCCACGGAAAACGCTCGTGTTGCACAACTGAAGAGAGACGCTAGCACGATTGCTCGTTAGGCGGATACGACACTTGTGCACAACCTATAAGATGCAAAATGTATGAACTTTCTATCCCAAGTATGCTATGTATGTATGGTTCCCGTTGTTGATCCAAGATGATCGGATATAATATCATATGATGCGATGCTATGGCTCTTGCTTACAAGCTTCTTTGTCTTTCTCTTTTTGCTTAAAAGCTTTATTCTTTTTTTTTGTATATGGCCACGATGCACAAACCAAGATAGCAATTGTGTATATGCGGGAACAATCTTGTGACACAAGGGATGATATGATGATACCAATATGATATGGTATGTATGAAATGGAAGGCAGATAGATGATCACTAATGTGCACAAGTAATGTTGCTGGCAATACTCAAAGGCTAGTCTCGATAGGAAAGTGACGCAAAATGGACTAGGGGTTAACAATGCAATTGCAAGGGGAATATACAATGATGTCATCGAGGTTACCGTCCGTGTCGATGATGAGAGGTGGTGCTCTTGATGTAGACCCATTCCTAATTAGCCGAAACACCTTAGGAAACGGAAAAACCACAACTCAAAATCGCAAGGACAAATATCAAATAGTGGTAGCGGGAATGCCGTGGTGGTTGCGGAAGTGTAATGATATGCTATACACAATGTCGGAGTTGAAGTCACGGTCCCTAAGTAGCCGAAACACCTTAGGAGACACAAGCCACAACTCAAACAAGCTCGAACAAAATTTGGTTAAGTTGGGTTGGCTATGTATGGTGGACTAGGCTATGCGGAAGTGGTGGTGGTGGTTGATGAAGAAGCAATTGTCCCTAAGTAGCCTAAACACCTTAGGAGACTCAAATCACTACTCAAGCAACCACAAATACTATGGTGGACAAAATGGTTAGGTTGCGGAAAGCTATGGTGGCTATGCGGATGATATGGTGGAGGGCCTATACAAACTTGCCAAATTTGACAAAATTTGATGGAGTCAAATGATGATGGTAGTATTTTTCTGGTATGAGGAATGTCAAGAGCTTCAAAACGAGCTCAAGAACGTCCAAATCGGAGTTCGTATGAATTAGTTATGACCAAAACAAATATCAGCCGAAGTCAAAATCTGGGGGTACCGGACGTCCGGAAAAGACCGGAAATCTGGTATTTTCTTCTGTATATGTGGTTCCGGTCGTCCGGTGAGTTCCGGACGTCCGGTGCTTCGTGAGGGTCCGGACGTCCGGTAAAACGCCGGTCGTCCGGTGGGTCGGGGTCAACGCGAGATTTGAGTTCCGGGACGCGATTCTGGGCGGAATTTGATGATTTTGGGGTCAAAATTTGACGGATTTTGTGGAGGAAAGATGGGGAAACTTGGGGAAATGCTAGATCCACTTGAAACCAAGCAAATCCACGGATCAAAATCAACAAAACGTCATCAAACCAACAGATCACAAAAAAATTTGGGGCTATTTTTGGTGGGGATTTTCGAATTTTTGGACGAAATCACACAAAACAAGGATAGAAAACGGTGGAGGGGGCTCCAAATTCGTGAGAAACCGTGGCTCTTGATACCATAATGATGTAGGGTGGAACCCTAGATGGCCGATCTTTCACGAAATGGAGAGGATCCCACAAAGAACATGATGAACACGGGGAGAAACACAAGGGAAAACACTCAAGAACAAGTTCAATCACACATCCACTAGACAATCAAACACACAAGATCACACGGTACATGAACAACAAAGGGAAATATACAACGTAAAGTTCATCTCCAAGAGGAGGTCTTGAATCCGTGAAGGATCTTCCCGTTTAGGGGTCTTGAATCCAAGGTGGATCTTCTCCGTAGAGGGGCCGCGGTCTCTCTCGTGGAGTAGATCCGGGATGGATGAGCAAAGCTCTATCTCACATATGAGCTAAACTAATGCTAACCCTAAAATGGTGGAGGTGGAGGAGTATATATACTCTAGGGCCACGAAGGGGTAAGTGAGGGGCGAAAGGGGTACATGGCCAAAAGGCCCGCGGCTGCGCACAGGCAGGGAGCGGACGTCCGCTGGGCACCGGACGTCCGGTGGCTCGGGAGGGACCGGACGTCCGGTGGCTCTCGGACTTCCGCTATTTTGGTTCTGTGAAGGATGTCGCGGACGTCCGGTGGCTGCCGGTCGTCCGGTCGCCTGGGACGCGTCGGACGTCCGGTAAACGCCGATCGTCCGGAGCCTGTATCTTGCAGCAGCTCCGTTTCTTCCGTCTTCTCTTCCACGCTTCCCTCGCGGATGGTGTAGGCGATCCTTGGCGCCTGCACTCCTCGTCGTCGTCCGTGAAGCTCCGACAATACCTATGCATGCACATGAGTGGAGTGTCAAGTAGTATACCATCCTCGAAGGGGTCAAGTGAACACGTGTAAAGGAGATGATTCACCTTTAAGTATGAGAAGTAGAGGTCACATGTGTCACTTGCCAAGCGGACTCTTTGCATGGTGATGTCCATAGGATGCTCCGCATCAGAACTCGTGAGTAATAACTGGGCTGTTGATGGCTCCAAAACCTATCTGATGACATCCTTGGCTTGGAATAGGGTTTCTTGGCGCTGTCAAAGAAAGTGTTGTGCGCAGTGAAGCCATTGGCATTGAAGGACCCTGGTGAAGTGGCAGTACCTGGGAACCTTGGCAGTCTTGGCTTGGGCTTCTGAACCTGAGGCATGTGCTCAACATGGTAGTCAAATTGAGGACCAACAGCAGGCGGTCCAGCAGCAGGCGGAGGCACCAGAATGGGCCATCTGACAGAGATGAGCTGGTCATCTTTGTCGTATGCTTGCTCGATTGTATGGGGCCGTGGAGGCGGAACAGGAGCAGCGGCATTGGCTTCGGGCTGCTGAGTGGCTTCAGGGGCAGCATTGGTTTCAGGTGCCATCACATCAGGCACCACATTGTCTTTAGGTGCCACATTAGCTTCAGCCATGACAACGTCATTGGCTTCAGTGGTGGTGGTGGTAGCCTCAGAATTTGTAACCTCCACTTCAAGAGCTGGAGGGTCGGACACGTTCTCCTTGAGAACAGGGGGTGTGGCAGCACGTGCTTCTTCTTCTCTTGGTGGTTCTTCATCGGCTGATGCAATCGGAATATCTTCAGCCGTTTTGGCTTCCGACTCTGGGACGTTCGCAGTTGGAGAGACTTCAGGTAACACTTGTTGTGAAGCAGTTTGGTGCACATCTCCTTCTGGAACGCTGGGAGGATCGACTTGAGGCCTTGGTCCTTTGCGAAGCCTGCAGAATGTTGGCGACGCTTTTTGGAGATGGAGTTGGTTGGGCCTCAAAGTCTTCATCTTCAAGCACCGAACTGGTGACTTGAGTTGGGGGAGTTACTGGTGTGTCGTCAACACGCGGGGATTCTTGTGGGTGATCAGCCCAAGAGTCATCCTGAGCAATTGGCGTCAATGGACGACCAATGCTGATGCGTTCGCTGTTCGTGAGAACAGGCGAGGATTCCACATTATACTCGATCTGAGGAAGGACTTCATCATCTTCAACATTGTCTTGAGGACCAATGTCTTCAGCTGCGGTGGGGTCAACAGCTGGAATGTCTTCACTAGCCTCTATGGGAGCAGGCTCATGAACAGTCAGACGACGCTCTTGGTGTGCAGACATAGGACGAGCAACATAAATGGGCTCGACGACAAGGGGCTCTGTGGGAGCAGCCCGGACCTTCTTGATTTTTCGCTTCTTGGTGGGTGGAGCATTGGCTTCATCAGTGGTGTTCTTGGTTTTGCGCTTGCGCGCCTCAGCTTCAGCCACCTTTGTCTTCTTAAGCTCTGAAGCAATTGGGGTGACCTTAGGCTTCGTGCCTGTCATGCTAGCAGGGAAGACAATGCGAGATTCTTCCTGCCTTGATCCTTCAGCTTGGGCCACAGTTTGCTTCTTCTTCTTGGCAGCCATTCTGGGGTCTATGCCAGGACGCCCAAGGGCCTTGCGCTTCTCAGCTTCATTGTAGGCTTGGACGCACTTGGCAGCCTAGGCCTTGATGCGCTCACGAGAACCTTTGGCTTCTTCACGCCTCTTGTGAAAGGCTTACTTGCGCTCATGCATCATGACTTTGAAATTCTGGACTTCTTGGACGCTGAGCTTGGCCACATGCTTCTTGAACTGAGCCTTTTCATAGTCAATCTTTTGCTTCAGCTCAACAATTCTCTGAGCAAGAGCTAGCTCAGAAGCAATGGCGCCATTGAAGGAGACGCTTAGGCCAACGGGAAGTTGCAGATCATCAAAACTGAGGTTGGGGGGGGGTGTCAAACCACTCATTAATGAAGTTGTTCAACACTTCCATGTCAAAGAGGGGCAGATCATTGAAGATTTTTGCATCTTGCTTGCTCTTGATCAATTGCTCAAGAGCGTCATCAGCTAGATCTTCATCACTTGATAGATCAATGGCTTCATTGGCGTTCTTCAGAACAGCATCAGGAGTCAGAGCTGGACTGGGGTTGTGCATGGGCTTCTTCCTTAGCTGTTTGCTCTTGGAAATGCGAGAGTGCTCTTCAGATTGCACACTTGGTGCTGGTGGAGCAGTGGCCAAAGGCTTCACTCTCGAAGCTGTTGGTGGAGTGGTCTTCGAAGCCTTTGATTTCTTCTTCTTCTTCGGCTTCAGAGATGCAGGCGCTTCATCAGAATCAGCGTCGTCTGCAGATTGATCCACATCCGCCCCTTGAACCCTTATATGACTAATGAGTCCTTCTAAGTTGTAGAAGGGCCCAACAAGGTTAGGTTCAGCTTCGCGCGTACCATCGGTACGGGGCGCAGAGGGGCCAGGATTGAAGTCTTATTCCCAGTTCTTCTTGTTTTCTTTGGCCGAGTTCTTGGCATACTGAAGATTGCGCTTGAACAGATTGTCGTCGCGACACCATAGCAGTGAAGATGGGTTGGCATCTGCTGGTTGTGGCCCTATGACCATACAAGGATAGAAGCCTTGAGCAATGGCTTCAGCTTGAGTCCTGGGTGGAAGATTTTTATATAGACTGTCTCCCCAGGGTGGCTTGATGGCATTCTTCTCAGCATATTCTTGGGTCACAAATCTATACTTAAACCATTGTTCTGCCCAATATCTTCAAATCCATTGGATTCGAGTCTTCCTCTGATTGTAATCCTCCTTTGGACCAGTCTTGTACATTTCAATGAGGTCAGGAGGCAAATCCTTGGAGGTGTTTCCACGGCGCTGTCTGCCACCCTTCCTAACAGATTTTTCACTAGCCATTGGGTTCAACATGAAAGGCTTCAAGCTGAAAGGCTTCAACACTGGCAAATGCTTCGGTCTACTGGTCAGACAGGAACTGGCTTCGGGAGAGTGAATATGACGCTGCAAGAATTCTACAAATGAATGCAGACTATGAGAACCAAGGGATTCTCCCACGGACATGTACGTGTGACATCATTAGAGATGCGAGGGAAGGGGAAGAGGTCATATGCATTCTCAGAAGATTTTGAAGATAAATCAGTTTAGAAGACATTGACCTCATAGCGCGAAGACATTCACTTTTATGTTGAGAGTTGGTTCCAGATTTGTACGAATCCAAGAATAGGTACAAGTGAGGAATCTAACTATGTTTGAAGCATATGTGAATGTACTAGGCAAGATATGAGATGCAGACAAGATAGATCTAAATATATGGAGGCAGAAACTTCTTATGGTAAAGAGGATGAATCTATTGGCTCAGGAAGATGGTAAAAAGAGTTTTAATTTACCACACGATGAACTGCTAGACGGAGAAGAAGTGGATGCCGAGCAGTTCGATCTTCCGTGCCCTAACTTGGCGACGGAGGACACCTACGGCGGCGGCGGAGAAGACGATGTCCGCGGCCAGCGTGAAGACGGCGTCGACGAGGTCGCGGCAGCAAAGCGCTTCGTCGCCGGCGTCGTCGAGCGCAATTACGCAGGTGCCCCTGGCGGGTTCACATTTGAGGGACACGTGGCAGACTTGTAACACATTGGGAGTTGTCCCACGATGCCACGCACGTCTGGAGTGTCGGGGTGGTCGTTCCGGCTTCTCCGGGTTTCAGGCATAAAGGATTGAGCATTAAAAATAGATTTAAAGTTTGTCTCTGTATCTTCTGCTGACAAGGACGCAGAGAAGACATTCAACTATTCCAACAGAATGCATATGATTTGGATAGATAGAGTTTGAGGTGAGGAAGCATAGAGTGGTTAGGGTCCGATCACATTCACTTAGTTCGAAAGATTCAAATAAGAAGACATAGCTATAAGTGAATTCTGTAGAGGACAGAACACAAGTCTATATATGTCCTATATGAAGATAAACCAAATGCGATGACTTTGCGAATGTAACGCTAAGAGAAACACTTCAAACAAAGATTTGGTGGTGGCGTTACCCACCGTATAGGAAGTATTAGACCCAGACACGGCGCATAATTATCGTGGCACTCCGAAGTCAAATTCCACGTTAATGTATTCACACTCAGAGTGTAAGTCTTTATTGATTGAAGATATACTTTACTTCGTGCGTTGCACATCTTAGTCATTAATATGCATAAGTGTTAGGATGTGTGCCTGATCACAGGACATTAGAGGATTCTAAGATATTTAGCTCACACCGTAACTTGCAAAACCTTTTCTCATCCAAGGGCTTTGTGAAGATATCAGCCAGCTGTTCTTCAGTGTTGACGTGTATGATATCAATATCTTCCTTCATGACATGATCTCTGAGAAAGTGATGACGAATTTCAATGTGCTTTGTCTTCGAGTGCTGAACTGGGTTGTTGGCAATCTTGATGGCGCTTTCATTGTCGCAGTAGAGTGGCACATGCTTCAGATGGAAACCATAGTCCTTGAGTGTTTGCTTCATCGAGAAAAGCTGAGCGCAGCAAGATCCAGCAGCAATGTATTCAGATTCAGCAGTGGAGAGTGATACACAGTTCTGCTTCTTTGAAGACCAACAAACAAGTGATCGTCCCAGAAAGTGACATGTGCCTGATGTAGACTTGGGATCAACTTTGTGACCAGCATAATCAGCATCTGAGAATCCAACTAGATCAAACTCTGAGCCCTTTGGATACCATAATCCTAGTGTTGGGGTGTAAGCCAAATATCGAAGTATTCGCTTCATAGCTAAGTGATGCGACTCCTTTGGTGCCGCTTGGAATCAAGCACACATGCAAACACTAAGCATAATATCTGGCCTAGATGCACATAAATAAAGTAAAGAACCAATCATGGAGCGGTATACCTTTTGATCGAAATCTTTACCATTGGCGTCGGGACTCAGATGACTTTTAGTTGGCATAGGCGTCGTGTATCCTTTGCAGTCTTGCATACCAAACTTCTTCAGGCAATCTTTGAGGTATTTCTCTTGAGATATGAAGATGCCGTTGCTTTGCTGACGAATTTGAAGACCAAGGAAGAACTTCAGCTCACCCATCATGGACATCTGATATTGCTCTTGCATCATGTAACCAAACTCATCACTGTATCTTTTGTCCGTCCAGCCAAAGATAATGTCGTCCACATAGATTTGGCAGACAAATAGTTCACCATCATATGTCTTCATGAAGAGTGTGGGATCCAAGGAACCAGGTTTGAATCCTTTGCTCTTCAGGAAGTCTTTGAGTGTGTCATACCAAGCACGAGGGGCTTGTTTGAGGCCATACAGTGCCTTGTTGAGCTTGTATACCATATCAGGACGTTTTGGATCTTCAAAGCCAGGTGGTTGTGCAACATACACTTCTTCTTCAATCCTTCCATTGAGAAAGGCACTCTTCACATCCATTTGATACAGAAGTATGTTGTGATGATTTGCATAGGCTAGTAGTATGCGAATAGCTTCAAGCCTAGCCACAGGAGCAAATGTTTCATCGAAGTCAATCCCTTCAATTTGAGTGTATCCTTGAGCAACGAGACGAGCTTTGTTTCTGACAACTTGACCATGCTCATCTTGCTTGTTGCGATATATCCATTTTGTGCCTATTATGTTGTGCTTGCGAGGGTCAGGACGCTTGACAAGTTCCCATACGTTGTTCAGCTCAAACTGTTGAAGCTCTTCTTGCATTGCTTGAATCCATTCAGGTTCCATAAAGGCTTCAGCAACTTTCTTGGGTTCAGATATTGAGACAAATGCAAAGTGCCCACATAAATTTGCTTGTTGTGTTGCTCTTGAACGAGTGAGTGGACCAGGTGCATTTATGCTGTCAATTATCTTCTCAACTTGTACTTCATTTGCAACACGGGGATGAGTTGGACGAAGATTTTGCTCTTGTTGTTCATTGTCATCATCAGGAGGATTGTCTTCAGGCTGAGCATTGTCTTCAGGTTGATTTGGAGCAAAAATGATGAGTTCCTCCTCAGGCTGTGCTTCAGAAGGCATGATTTCACCTGTTCCCATTAGCTTGATAGATTCACTAGGTGAAGCTTCATCCAGCACATTTGTCAGGAACTCTCTTTGTGAACCATTCGTTTCATCAAACCGCACATCCACAGTTTCAACCACTTTATAGAGAAAGATGTTGAAGACTCTGTAGGAGTGTGAGTCATTTCCATAGCCGAGCATGAAACCTTCATGTACTTTTGGTGCAAATTTTGAATTGTGATGTGGATCCTTGATCCAGCACCTAGCTCCAAATACCTTGAAGTAACTGACATTTGGCTTCTTGCCAGTAAGAAGTTCATAGGACGTTTTCTTCAGAAGCTTGTGAAGATAAACACGGTTGATGATATGGCATGCAGTATCAATAGCTTCGGGCCAGAACTTTCTTGGTGTCTTGTATTCATCGAGCATCGTTTGAGCCATCTCAATTAGGGTTCTATTCTTGCGCTCTACGATGCCATTCTGCTGAGGTGTGTATGGAGCTGAGAACTCATGAGTGATTCCCATTGTATCCAGATAAAGATCAAGGCCCGTATTTTTGAACTCAGTTTCATTGTCACTTCTGATATGCTTGATCTTGACGCCATAGTTGTTCATGGCACGGTTGGCGAAGCGTCTGAAGACATCTTGCACTTCAGTCTTGTAGAGAATTATATGCACCCATGTGTATCTTGAATAATCATCAACAATGACGAAGCCATAGAAACAAGCTGTAGTGGTGAACATGGAGTAGTGAGTAGGGCCAAATAAGTCCATGTGAAGCAGCTCGAAGGGTTTGGATGTCGACATGATTGTCTTCGAGGGATGCTTGGCCCTAGTCATCTTCCCAGCTTCACAGGCACCACATAGATGATCTTTCTTGAACTTGATGAGGACATCACTAACAAAGTTACACCCACAGCTCCAACTGACACATATACAGGACAAATTACTAGAGCTCGCGCACGCCAATTAAATTACCAGGTACTTTCGTTTCTTGGTAATGAATCTAATGTTCATGAGAATATGTTGCTGCCTAAATTGGATACATTTGTCTTGCTTACAAATGAAGGGCCTAGCTTGGACAAGAAGGATGAACATAATGAGTGCGAGAAGCCTTGGACGAAATATACAAGATGCCACTTCATAAATTTCGTCCAGAGGCTATTATAGGTGCTGCGTCACCTTATTAGTGGGCCAGGCCCATGTAATTTCGAAATACTTGAGTATAAGCTGTTTTTAGAGTCCGTATGTGTGGGGAAACAAGAGTTAGGGTTGGTTTCGGACCCCTCCACCAAGGGCCACGAAATTCCCCCCTCTTTCCCTCATATATACAGCCCTTAGGGCGTCATTTAGACTTTGGGTTTTGTTTAGATTAAAAGTTCACCATAGCTGCAACTTCGCGTACTTCGTTTGTGTTCAACGACCAGACAAAGGCGTCACAGAACCCCACCTTGATCAATAAAGCTTTCCTCTTATATTCGCAATATCCAGATTGCAATCTTAGCTTCTTGCTTGTTCTTCGTTTGCCTGCAGGAAACAGACCTTCGTGGTCAGGTTGATCGTGCTCCGGCGTGGTCGATAACCTCTCGGAGTTGGTTTAGCGATTGCTAAGGAGCGACGTCCACGCACGTTCGTAGTCGGATCGTCAAAGTCGACTTCATCCAAACGATAGCCACTATCTCATTGAAAGACGGGACACCTTTGCCTCTATCAAGTGGTATCAGATTTCCAGGTTGCTCGGTGAGATTTTACAGTTTTTCATAGTTTAGATCGAGTCTGTTCTTCATACCTATAGTCCACGAAAAAGCCAAAAAAAAATTAGGGTTAGTTCATCCCATCCGAACCAATCTGAGCCTTTGCATAATCTTTTCGGTATTTGCTTTGTTGAATTTGCGGTTGCATCGTTGTGTCAAGTTACTGGTCTTAGCGTCTAGTCTTTTAGAGTTTCGAGTTCTGGTCATAAGTTGTCACGCCGCCGCCGCAACATCTTCATCGCTACTGCCACATACCACCACCGATCCATATCCATATACCACCACCAATCCGTATCCATATACCACCACCGCTGCCATAACCTACCACCGCTGACATATCCGACCACCATATATCCACCACCAATCCGAGTTCTTTTCATATTAGGTTTGTTCTCGAAATCCATCTAGGTTTCGGATTTGTGTTTCCTTGCCTGTGTAGGTCTCGAGAAAAAAAAAAAGATTCTGGAGACCCCCGGGCAGTTTTTAGGCCAAAATTTCGACAGGTGAAAATATTTTTTCCCTATCCTATTTTTGAGCTTTTCTGAGTCTTTTGAGACACGTGCCACCATACTGATTTTTTCCTGCACTTTTTCGTCGTCGCTGCCCTGATTCCGAAAAAAAAATTCGTCAAAAAAATTTCGTGCCTATCATCTTAGTTTGACTTGGGAAGTGTTTTGAGACACTCGCCATTATAGTGATTTTCGGCGCAAAAAAAAAAAGCAGCGCGAAAAAAAAAGGCGAAAAAAAATTTCAGATGGTGCTTTCCCCTTGATTACGTGCAGCGCCGTGATTTCGTTAGTGTTCTAGGCTCGCGTCTCTAGTACGGTCTAGCCTAGGACCAGCACAGTACCGTCGTTGAGCGTTTATTCAACTTTGCATCTCTGAATTGATTATTGCTGACCACTTTTGCTACCATATTATAAACCTTCCCAGCTCCACATACATCTACATCGTGCGTTTGACTCTCCCTGGTAATCGCTCTATCCAAGCTTTGAGAGTTTTGACTACATCGGTTGCCGATCACCGCCTGCTGCTGGGTAAGAACTGGTAAGAATTTCAGATTTGCTTGACGGCTTTGTGACACCCGCCACCACCACCACTTGTTAGTAGTCTGTAGGATCATATTCTTGTGTGTTTCTATTGCTGCTAACCATGCCAGGATCACAAGTCGACGAGACTGACTGGGAGAACTTGACGAACAAGGAGCTTCATGATAAGTTTCAGCAAATGATGAGTGAACAGGTGCAAGATGTGCTAAACACATTGGACGCGGCCATGGAGAAGATAGATGGCTTGGAGAAGACGTTTGATACAAAGCTCGATAACAAGTTTGCTGAATTGCTTTCGCGTTTTCCACCACCACCGGCTGCTGCAGCTGTCCCACCTCTTCAACAACAACAACAACGTCGCCTTCCGAATCAAGTGGGACGAGCACAGCGCGTTCCCCTTGAGACTGGTCAAGCTTCTGGTGCTGCTGTTGATGTTTCTGTAGCTCTTGCTGCTACTGCAGAGGTGGAGGACCATTACGAGGATGAGGTTGACCAAAATCAGAACTACGTGCAACAACCAGCACCACCACCACCAGGTCGTCCTCATGCATATCATCGCAACGGTAGGGCTGCACCACCACCTGAGGTACATGACCATCTTCCTAAACTGAAATTGAATATTCCACCATTTGAGGGTAGATATGTTCCTGATATATATCTTACTTGGGAGTTACAAACTGAACAACGTTTTACATGTTTAAACTATCCCGAGGAGAGACGTGTTCCTGCTGCTGTTTGTGCTTTCACTAGTTTTGCATGTGTTTGGTGGTCTGAACATTGTAGATTATATCCTGTTCCAGCTACTTGGGCTGCTTTGAAAACTGCTATGCGTACTCGTTGGGTTCCACCATATTATCAACGTGAATTACTTCAAAAACTGCAGTGCTTAAGACAAGGAAAAAATTCTGTAGAAGAATATTATCAGCAATTACAAACTGGCCTGATTAGATGTGGTATTGTTGAGGAGAATGAAGCTATGCTTGCACGTTTTATGGGTGGATTAAATAGGGAGATTCAGACCATTCTAGAGTATAAGGATTATACTAATATCACTCGTTTATTCCATCTTGCTTGTAAAGCTGAACGTGAAGTGCAGGATCGACAGGCATTGGCGCGGACTAACTTTTCTGCAGGTCGACCTTCATCATGGACACCGCGTGCATCCTCTACTTCCACACATTCTACTGCACCGACACCTCCATCAGCTGTTACCTCCAGCCGTGATACAAGGAAGCAGGCACAACCACCATTATCTGCCAAGAGCACACCTATTGGGCCTGCACAGAGTTCTTCTTCCATGGCATCAACAGGGCACACCAGTGATATTATTTGTCATCGTTGTAAGGGAAGAGGACATTTTGCGAGAGATTGCAAATCTCAGCGTGTGATGATTGCTACTGAGGATGGTGGATATGAATCCGCTAGTGACTATGATGAGGAGACTTTGGCTCTTATTACACGTGAAGAACACGGTGGAGACGATTCTGATCATGAGACGCAATACATGGCTCCTGAAGATGCTGACAGGTATGAATGTTTAGTTGCTCAACGTGTTTTGAGTGTGCAGGTTACACAAGCTGAGCAAAATCAGAGGCATAATTTGTTCCATACATAGGGAGTTGTGAAGGAACGTTCTGTTCGCGTGATCATAGATGGAGGGAGTTGCAACAACATGGCTAGCATGGAGATGGTGGAGAAGCTATCTCTCACCACAAGACCACATCCACGTCCTTACTACATCCAATGGTTCAACAACAGCGGCAAGGTTAAGGTAACACGTACTGTTCGTGTGCATTTTAGTATCTCTACATATGTTGATTATGTTGATTGTGATGTGGTACCTATGCAATCATGTTCCTTATTACTTGGTAGACCATGGCAATTTGATAAAAATTCTGTACACCATGGTAGAAACAATCAGTATACTCTTGTTCATAAGGATAAAAATATTACTTTGCTTCCTATGACTCCTGATTCCATTTTGAAAGATGATATTAATAGAGCTAATAAAGCAAAACAGGAGAAAAATAAGAGTGAAAATCAGATTGTGGCAAAAGAATTTGAGCAACAAATGAAGCCTACTAATAAACCATCTACTGTTGCTTCTGAAATTAAATTGAAAAGTGCATGTTTATTTGCCACCAAATCTGATATTGATGAGCTAGATTTTAGCAAATCTGTTTGCTATGCTGTTGTATGCAAAGAGGCATTATTTTCATTCGAGGACGTGCCTTCCTCTTTGCCTCCTGCTGTCACTAACATTTTGCAGGAGTTCGCCGACGTCTTTCCACAAGACGTGCCACCGGGATTACCACCTATTCGAGGGATTGAGCATCAGATTGACTTAATTCCCGGTGCATCACTACCCAACCGCGCACCATACCGTACCAATCCAGAAGAGACGAAGGAGATTATGCGTCAAGTACAGGAGCTACTCGACAAAGGTTATATACGCGAATCCCTTAGTCCTTGTGCTGTTCCTATTATTCTAGTGCCGAAAAAGGATGGTACATCGCGTATGTGTGTTGATTGTAGAGCCATTAATAATATTACTATTCGTTATCGTCATCCTATTCCTAGGCTAGATGATATGCTTGATGAATTGAGTGGCTCTACAATATTCTCCAAAGTTGATTTGCATAGTGGATACCATCAAATTCGTATGAAATTGGGAGATGAATGGAAAACAGCATTTAAAACTAAGTTTGGATTATATGAGTGGTTAGTCATGCCTTTTGGGTTAACTAATGCACCTAGTACTTTCATGAGATTAATGAATGAAGTTTTACGTGCTTTCATTGGACGATTTGTGGCAGTATACTTTGATGATATATTGATTTTTAGCAGATCTTTGGAGGAACATCTGGAACATTTATGTGCTGTTTTTATTGCTCTACGTGATGCACGTTTATTTGGTAACCTTGGAAAGTGCACCTTTTGCACCGACCGAGTCTCTTTTCTTGGCTATGTTGTTAGTCCACAGGGAATTGAGGTTGATAAAGCCAAGATTGAAGCTATTGAGAGTTGGCCGCAGCCCAAAACGGTCACACACGTGAGGAGTTTCCTTGGCCTCGCTGGATTCTATCGGCGTTTTGTGAGAGATTTCAGCACCATTGCTGCACCTCTCAATGAGCTTACAAAGAAGGATGTGCCTTTTGTTTGGGGTACTGCACAGGAAGAAGCATTCACGGTATTGAAAGATAAGTTGACACATGCTCCTTTACTCCAACTTCCTGATTTTAATAAGACTTTTGAGCTTGAATGTGATGCTAGTGGAATTGGGTTAGGAGGTGTGTTATTACAAGATGGTAAACCTGTTGCATATTTTTCTGAAAAATTGAGTGGGCCCAGTCTGAATTATTCTACTTATGATAAGGAATTATATGCTCTTGTTCGGACTTTGGAGACATGGCAACATTATTTATGGCCCAAAGAATTTGTTATACATTCTGATCATGAATCTTTAAAGCACATTAAAAGTCAAGCAAAACTGAACCGTAGACATGCTAAATGGGTTGAATTCATAGAGACTTTCCCTTATGTTATTAAACACAAGAAGGGAAAAGAAAATGTTATTGCTGATGCATTGTCTCGTCGTTATACTATGCTTTCACAACTTGACTTTAAAATATTTGGTTTGGAGACCATCAAAGATCAATATGTGCATGATGCTGAATTTAAAGATGCATTGCAGAATTGCAAAGAAGGGAGAACATGGAACAAGTTCGTCGTTAATGATGGATTTGTGTTTCGTGCTAACAAGCTATGCATTCCAGCTAGCTCTGTTCGTCTTTTGTTGTTGCAGGAGGCGCATGGAGGAGGATTAATGGGACACTTTGGCGTGAAGAAGACGGAGGACGTACTTGCTACACACTTCTTTTGGCCAAAGATGCGACGGGATGTTGAGCGTTTTGATACGGAGTATCCCATGATCATCCCCATGTTCACTCGACGAGACCTCAACTACACACAATTGGACACAAGGTTCACTCGCTCCTCTCTGAACCTCCACTTTCTACATGTGAGACATGCCTACTACCTCAAATATATGTGCTATGCATGGTCAGGAACACCCAAGGAGACCATGGAGAACCCAAGGACCAAGGCCAAGTGCGCGTGGAAGAGAAGGAAGAAGGACCAGCATCTGCAGGCCCCGGACATCCGGCCAGAGGCCCGGACATCCGGCTCCTCGCGAGCCGCCGGACATCCGGCCCCCGGCCCGGACATCCGGCGCCTGCCTGCGCACAGAGACGGGCCTGAGGCCCATGTATCCCTCTCCCACTTACCCCTTCGTGGACCTAGACTATATATACTCCTCCCCCTCCTCCATTTGAGGGTTAGCTTAGAGATAGCTCATTTGATACCTAGAGCTTTGCTCATCTAGTGGTTCATCTCCTTGTGAGTGACTGCGGCCCCTCCACGGAGAAGATCCACACGGATTCAAGACCTCTGCGGAGAAGATCCTACGGGATTCAAGGCCCCTCGCGGGAAGATCCTACGGGATATCATCAAGACCTCCTCACGGAGAAGAACCGGTTACCCTTTGTATCGTCCCTTGTTGATCATGGATCTTGTATCTCTTTGTGTTTTGAGGATCTAGCATATGTGTGACTTGTTCTTGTTGGTTTGAGTGATTCTCTCGTGTTTTCCCTCGTGTTCCCCTCTCGTGTTCTTCGTGTTCATCGTGGGATCCCCTCCATTTCGTGAAAGATCTGCTGATTAGGGTTCCACCCTGTATCACGCCGGATTTCCGGGCCCGGGGCCGGATGTCCGGGCCGTGCTTGGCCGGATGTCCGGGCCCTGGCCGGATGTCCGGGCCCTGTAGCTTCTGCTGCAGGAGGCCTTCTGTAGTTGAACGCCCAGGTGCCGGATGTCCGGGCCATGGGGCCGGATGTCCGGGGCCTGGAGCTTCCTTCTGCCCTTCTCGATGCATCAGCTCGTCCGTGGCCTTGGGGACTTGTCCATCTTCAAGCTCTTCTCCGAAGCGGTCTCCTTCACACCTGAGCACACAAAGCACACTCGCTTGAGGTAGCAACCATGTCTCGCAAGATTCATAAGGAAGTAGGGCTAGGAGTGACGTCACCTCGGTCTCGAAAGCTCTAGTACGAGCACGTGTCATCGGTCCTTGAGGCACTTGAGGGGGTGAAGGAGGGTCCATGGGGATGGCCCTAGGATACACCGTATCACTTTTGAGCTTGAATGTGATGCTAGTGGAATTGGGTTAGGAGGTGTGTTATTACAAGATGGTAAACCTGTTGCATATTTTTCTGAAAAATTGAGTGGGCCTAGTCTGAATTATTCTACTTATGATAAGGAATTATATGCTCTTGTTCGGACTTTGGAGACATGGCAACATTATTTATGGCCCAAAGAATTTGTTATACATTCTGATCATGAATCTTTAAAGCACATTAAAAGTCAAGCAAAACTGAACCGTAGACATGCTAAATGGGTTGAATTCATAGAGACTTTCCCTTATGTTATTAAACACAAGAAGGGAAAAGAAAATGTTATTGCTGATGCATTGTCTCGTCGTTATACTATGCTTTCACAACTTGACTTTAAAATATTTGGTTTGGAGACCATCAAAGATCAATATGTGCATGATGCTGAATTTAAAGATGTATTGCAGAATTGTAAAGAAGGGAGAACATGGAACAAGTTCGTCGTTAGTGATGGATTTGTGTTTCGAGCTAACAAGCTATGCATTCCAGCTAGCTCTGTTCGTCTTTTGTTGTTGCAGGAGGCCCATGGAGGAGGATTAATGGGACACTTTGGCGTGAAGAAGACAGAGGACATACTTGCTACACATTTCTTTTGGCCAAAGGTGCGACGGGATGTTGAGCGTTTTGTTGCTCGCTGCACTACATGTCAAAAAGCTAAGTCACGACTCAATCCTCATGGTTTATATATGCCTTTGCCTGTCCCTAGTGTTCCTTGGGAAGATATATCTATGGACTTTGTTTTGGGTTTACCTCGAACAAAGAAGGGGAGGGATAGCATATTTGTTGTCGTGGATAGGTTCTCGAAGATGGCACACTTTATACCATGTCATAAAAGCGATGTTGCTGCTAATGTTGCTGATTTGTTCTTTCGTGAAATTATTCGCTTGCATGGTGTGCCAAATACTATTGTTTCAGATCGTGATACTAAATTTCTTAGCCACTTTTGGAGATGTTTATGGGCTAAGTTGGGGACTAAACTGCTTTTTAGTACTACTTGTCACCCCCAAACTGATGGACAAACTGAAGTAGTCAACAGAACTTTGTCTACTATGCTTAGGGCTGTTTTGAAGAATAATAAGAAAATGTGGGAAGAATGCTTGCCTCATATTGAATTTGCTTATAATCGTTCGTTGCATTCTACTACTAAGATGTGCCCTTTTGAAATTGTTTATGGTTTCCTACCTCGTGCACCTATTGATTTGTTGCCTCTTCCCTCTTCGGAGAAGGTTAATTTTGATGCTAAACAACGTGCTGAATTGATCTTAAAAATGCATGAGTTAACTAAGGAAAATATTGAGCGCATGAATGCTAAATATAAACTTGTTGGAGATAAGGGTAGAAAACGTGTTGTCTTTGCACCTAGAGATCTTGTTTGGTTACATTTGCGTAAGGATAGGTTTCCTAATTTGCGCAAGTCAAAGCTAATGCCACGTGCTGATGGTCCTTTCAAGGTGTTAGAGAAAATAAATGATAATGCATATAAACTTGAGCTGCCTGCAAATTTTGGGGTTAGTCCCACATTTAACATTGCAGATTTTAAGCCTTACTTGGGTGAGGAAGATGAGCTTCCGTCGAGGACGACTTCAATTCAAGAAGGGGAGGATGATGAGGACATCACTAACAAGGCTACACCCACAGCTCCAACTGACACATATACAGGACCAATTACTAGAGCTCGCGCACGCCAATTAAATTACCAGGTACTTTCGTTTCTTGGTAATGAATCTAATGTTCATGAGAATATGATGCTGCCTAAATTGGATACATTTGTCTTGCTTACAAATGAAGGGCCTAGCTTGGACAAGAAGGATGAACATTGGAGCAAGATCAAGCATGGAGATGATGGCATGCGCAAGGGGGACAAGAATGGAGTTACAATGGATGATTTCAGGACTTTGAAGCCACCATAATGAATGCGAGAAGCCTTGGACGAAATATACAAGATGCCACTTCATAAATTTCGTCCAGAGGCTATTTTAGGTGCTGCGTCACCTTATTATTGGGCCAGGCCCATGTAATTTCGAAATACTTGAGTATAGGCTGTTTTTAGAGTCCGTATGTGTGGGGAAACAAGAGTTAGGGTTGGTTTCGGACCCCTCCACCAAGGGCCACGAAATTTCCCCCTCTTTCCCTCATATATACAGCCCTTAGGGCGTCGTTTAGACTTTGGGGGTTTTGTTTAGATTAAAAGTTCGCCATAGCTGCAACTTCGCGTACTTCGTTTGTGTTCAACGACCAGACCAAGGCGTCACAGAACCCCACCTTGATCAATAAAGCTTTCCTCTTATATTCGCAATATCCAGATTGCAATCTTAGTTTCTTGCTTGTTCTTCGTTTGCCTGCAGGAAACAGACCTTCGTGGTCAGGTTGATCGTGCTCCGGCGTGGTCAACAACCTCTCGGAGTTGGTTTAGCGATTGCTAAGGCGCGACGTCCTCGCACGTTCGTAGTCGGATCGTCAAAGTCGACTTCCTCCAAAACGATAACCACCATCTCATCGAAAGACGGGACACCTTTGCCTCTATCAAGTGGTATCAGAGCGATTACCTCGTGCACCTATTGATTTGTTGCCTCTTCCATCTTCGGAGAAGGTTAATATTGATGCTAAACAACGTGCTGAATTGATCTTAAAAATGCATGAGTTAACTAAGGAAAATATTGAGCGCATGAATGCTAAATATAAACTTGTTGGAGATAAGGGTAGAAAACGTGTTGTCTTTGCACCTGGAGATCTTGTTTGGTTACATTTGCGTAAGGATAGGTTTCCTAATTTGCGCAAGTCAAAGCTAATGCCACGTGCTGATGGTCCTTTCAAGGTGTTAGAGAAAATAAATGATAATGCATATAAACTTGAGCTGCCTGCAGATTTTGGGGTTAGTCCCACATTTAACATTGCAGATTTGAAGCCTTACTTGGGTGAGGAAGATGAGCTTCCGTCGAGGACGACTTCAATTCAAGAAGGGGAGGATGATGAGGACATCACTAACAAGGTTACACCCACAGCTCCAACTGACACATATACAGGACCAATTACTAGAGCTCGCGCACGCCAATTAAATTAACAGGTACTTTCGTTTCTTGGTAATGAATCTAATGTTCATGAGAATATGATGCTGCCTAAATTGGATACATTTGTCTTGCTTACAAATGAAGGGCCTAGCTTGGACAAGAAGGATGAACATTGGAGCAAGATCAAGCATGGAGATGATGGCATGCGCAAGGGGAACAAGAATGGAGTTTCAATTGATGATTTCAGGACTTTGAAGCCACCATAATGAGTGCGAGAAGCCTTGGACGAAATATACAAGATGCCACTTCATAAATTTCGTCCAGAGGCTATTATAGGTGCTGCGTCACCTTATTATTGGGCCAGGCCCATGTAATTTCAAAATACTTGAGTATAGGCTGTTTTTAGAGTCCGTATGTGTGGGGAAACAAGAGTTAGGGTTGGTTTCGGACCCCTCCACCAAGGGCCACGAAATTCCCCCCTCTTTCCCTCATATATACAGCCCTTAGGGCGTCGTTTAGACTTTGGGTTTTGTTTAGATTAAAAGTTTGCCATAGCTGCAACTTCGCGTACTTCGTTTGTGTTCAACGACCAGACCAAGGCGTCACAGAACCCCACCTTGATCAATAAAGCTTTCCTCTTATATTCGCAATATCCAGATTGCAATCTTAGTTTCTTGCTTGTTCTTCGTTTGCCTGCAGGAAACAGACCTTCGTGGTCAGGTTGATCGTGCTCTGGCGTGGTCAAAAACCTCTCGGAGTTGGTTTAGCGATTTCTAAGGCGCGACGTCCTCGCACGTTCGTAGTCGGATCGTCAAAGTCGACTTCCTCCAAAACGATAGCCACCATCTCATCGAAAGACGGGACACCTTCGCCTCTATCAGCCCACCCCTACACCATAAATTGGTGGCTCCTCAAAGTTATTGCATGGCTTTTGTCGTTTGAGAGCAACCCACCTCCGAAGCATTTGAGAGAGAAATCCTTCCGAGGACAAAGCCCAAACACCCAGAGCCAAAGAGTGTTAGGCATCACTGAAGTCTTTCTGTCTGTGTGACCTGAAGACTTATTACACTTGAGGACTGTGTTTCGTCCAGCCGGTTAGGCGTCGCGTTCTGAGCATCCAAGAGTAATTGTGGATTGCCGGTGAACGAAGTCTGTGACGGTTTGGAAGTCTACCATGAAGACTTACCAGAGTGATTGGGCGAGGACAAGGTGTCCTTAGCTCAAGGGGAACAAGGTTAAGATGCGGTCTTCTGAGTTAAATCTCAGCCTCCCTAACCAGACGTACAGTTGTCACAACAACTGGAACTGGTCTAACAAATCACTGTCTTCCCTGAGCTACTGGTTCTATCCTTTCCTTCCCTTTACTTACTGCTCTATGTTGTGAAGACATTGCATGTTTGCTTTATCTAATTGTCTTCACTGAGTATCTACTTGTTGTGATTGGCTTCATTCCTTCTTCCTTTATGATCACTACTGCCTAGTTGATATTAGTCTTCATGCTTTCACTTCATTGAATACATGACTATGGCTTATCTTGTGTAGTCCACTTTCCGCTACATACTAATAGGCTTGAGCTTATCGTTTGTCTTCGAAACTACCATGTTTTGAAGCATTTCACAAAAATCGCCTATTCACCCCCCCTCTAGTCGATATACCACACTTTCAATTGGTATCAGAGCAAGGTACTCCCTTGTTTTGTGTGATTCGGTTTAACCACCTGGAGTTTTAGCTACGTCGACTGCAGGGATAATCAAAGTCTCCGCTGCGTGCCCCGTCTTTGATGGCACCGAATATCCCTACTGGAAGAACAAGATGCGCATGCATCTTGAAGCCATTGACGTGGACCTCGGGTTTGTCGTCAAGAACGGCGTTCCCAAGACTGGTGAAGGTATCACCCCTGCTGATGTCAAGAGGCTCATTCAATTGGATTCAATGGCCAAGAACATCATCTGTGGTCATCTGACCAAAGGACAGTACGGTCGTGTGAGTGCTCTGGACAAATCAAAGGAAGTTTGGGACTGGCTCTCAAAGGTCAATGAAGGAGTCTCTACCCAGAGAGATCAAAGGATCAGCGTCCTTCGCAATCTCTTCAATCGCTTCAAGAGACATGACAATGAGAATGTCCAGCACACTTTTGATCATCTCACTGACATCACCAATGAGCTTCAAGCACTTGGCGCCACTGAGATTACCAAGCATGAAATCGTCAAGACCCTTCTGAGATCACTCGACAGCTCATTTGATATCCTTGCCCTGATGATTCAAGAATGCCCTGACTTCAAGACTCTCGATCCGTCTGATATACTTTAGAGGCTCAACACACATGAGTTCCAGCTATCTGAGAAGCGTGACATCTATGGTCCCAACTATGGCCGATCTCGCGCCTTGAAGGCAAAAGCTGTTTCCTCATCTGAAGAAGAATCTGACTGCAGTTCTGATGATCCTGAAGACATTGGAAAGGAGCTTGCCATGCTTGTGAAGCAGTTCCAGAAATTCACCAGGAAGAAAGGCTTCAGAAAGTCTTCAAGATCCAGCTCAAGAAATGATGAAGCCTCTACTCATGACTACAAGAAGAGAACATGTCATAAGTGCAAGAAACCTGGGCACTACATCTCTGAGTGTCCTCGGTGGAACAACGAGAGGAAGAAAAAGAAGAGCAAGGAATATGATTCTGATGACAAGAAAAAGAAGAAATACTCAAAGTCTTCTTCAAAGTCTTCATCAAAGTATTCATCACACAAGAAGAATTCATCTGGCAAGGCTCGCGCTTTTGTTGGCAAGGAGATGGAGTCGGAGGAAGAGTCTGATTCTGGTGCTGCAAGTCTGGCTTTAGCCACTGCTTATGTGGGCAAGTCCATCTTCAACACTGAAGACAATGGCCCCGTCCCCAACAATGATGATGAGGACGACGACTCTGCACCCACCTTCTGCTTCATGGCACACGGTGCCAAGGTAAAATTACGCGATGCTTACTTTCAAACATCTAGTGAAGATGACTCTGATTGTGAATCAAAACCTAGCTACAAAACACTTGCTAAAATTGCCACTGAACAACAGGAAGCCATGGAACATATTCAAAAACTGTTAGACAAAGGTGATGACCTGTTGGATGCGGAAATGACCCGTTCTCAGTCCTTAATTGAAGACATAAAAAATCTTCATGATAAGTACAAAGAACTTGAAGGTCTTTATGAATCGCTTTCAAAAACTCATGAAAAGCTTTCCCACGATTACATTCAAAGGAAACGAGAACTTGAGAAAGTGAAAGCGGCTCATGAAGATCTTCAAAAGGAGAATGAGTCACTCCGCGCACAACTGATCAGGTCCACTCACGAAGAGTTTGAACCACCATGTCTAAAATGCATTGAACGTGATAATGCTACATCTGTTGCTGAATGCTCTACTGCTGCCACTGTTGCAATATCTTCAACTATTGATGTGGTAAATAACCCTTCTGCTGAGGAAACCACTACTATTACTTATGAAAATGCTAGGTTGAAGACTTTGCTTGAAACAGGGATGTACAAAAGCCTCAAAGGGCATCAGACTCTATGTGATGTCCTCAAAAAGCAGATACCGAACCGAAACCCAAGGAAAGAGGGTGTTGGGTTCGACAGGAAAATGAATGTTGATGGTTCATACTAGAAGCCTAAGCAGTATCCCAAAACCACATGGGTTGCTGCAAAGGAACCTACAGTGGATCCATCTACTCTATCTGGCTTCACTTGTGCTAATCCTGTTATCATTGATGAATCTTTTGATGCAAACTATAAACTGTTTAAGAATCAAAATGATGAAGTGTTTGCCAGGTATATTGGTACTAACTGCAGGAATGGACCACCTATGAAGAAGATCTGGGTACCCAAAGGTTGTCTTGAGAAGCTTCCAGCAAATACTGTCATGACACCTCCTGGGATGAAGACAAACCCCAGACCAAAGGCTTCATATGGTCCTAAGGCTTCATATAGACAAAGGACTCACCTGAGTCACCCTAACACAGATGTTTTGCAGGGAAATCATACTCAGACCCATGAATATGAGCGTGTTTCTTCAAACCGCTATGTTCATAAATCAAAGAACTTTTCTGCCTATTCTTATGAGTATTATTCTCCTCCTGCAAGACTATTTGCTAGGGCCCCAAAGCCAAAATTCTCAGATGCTGCTCTTAGACTCATTGCTTCTAAGCCACCCCTGAAAATGTGGGTGGTTAAGAAGAACTAACTTTCTCTTGCAGGGAAAGGTCTCCAGCCTATAATCAAAGGCTTCTAATGCTATTGCTGGGGGACCTAAAACACTTGTAGGGCACAAGATCAAATGCCCAAAGTGACTTAATGCTCATACTATTCATAAATCACTTGCTGAACATCTTATCAGTCCTGACTTTCATCTAAAGCTTTCATAATCCACTTATGCGTCAAATGTTTATGCTTCATAATGGCTTTTGGTGAAGCCTATCCTCCTAACTGCATTGTAGGGGGTGACACCAAAGTCTTCAGAATGGATTATGGATAGCAGATGCACAAATCATATGACTGGTCATCGAAATCTTCTCATGGACTCAACCTTACGTCCATCCAACAAGACTGACATCACATTTGCTGATACTGGTAAAAGCAAAGTGTTGGGTCTAGGTAGAGTTTCAATCTCAAGAGATCAGCACATGGATAAAGTCATGCTTGTTGAATCTCTTGGCTTCAACTTAATGTCTATCTCAATGCTTTGTGACTTAAACATGATTGTGATCTTTGGTAAATTTCGTTGCATTGTACTAATGGAATCTGACAAGTCTTTAGTATTTGAAGGATACAGAAAAGGTGATCTGTATATGGTAGATTTCTCGGCAGGACCGCAGATGGCCGTATGTCTTCTAGCAAAAGCTTCAGAGTGCTGGCTCTGGCATCGGAGGCTAGGACATGCTGGCATGAGGAACTTGCACACTCTCGCAAAGAAGAAGCATGTCATAGGCATCGAGGAAGTCAAGTTCAAGAAAGATCATCTATGTGGTGCCTGTGAAGCCGGGAAGATGACTAGAGCCAAGCACCCCTCGAAGACAATCATGATGACTTCTAAACCCTTCGAGCTGCTCCACATGGACTTATTTGGACCTACTCACTACTCCACATTCTCTACCACAACCTGTCTCTATGGCTTCGTCATTGTTGATGATTACTCAAGATACACATGGGTGCACATAATACTCTACAAGACTGAAGTGCAAGATGTCTTCAGACGCTTCGCCAACCGTGCCATGAACAACCATGGCATCAAGATCAAACATATCAGAAGTGACAATGGCACTGAATTCAAGAACACTGGCCTCGATCTTTATCTGGATGAGATGGGAATCACTCATGAATTCTCAGCCCCATATACACCTCAGCAAAATGGGATCGTTGAGCGCAAGAACAGAACTCTAATTGAGATGGCTCGAACGATGCTCGATGAGTACAAAACACCAAGAAGATTCTTGCCCGAAGCCATTGATACCGCATGCCATATCATCAACCGTGTTTATCTTCACAAGCTTCTAAAGAAAACATCCTATGAACTCCTCACTGGAAAGAAGCCAAATGTAAGCTACTTCAGAGTATTTGGAGCTAAGTGCTGGATCAAGGATCCTCATCATAAGTAAAAATTTGCACCCAAAGTTCATGAAGGCTTCATGCTCGGATATGGAAAGGACTCACACTCCTACAGAGTCTTCAACATTTTTCTCTATAAAACTGTTGAAACTGTGGATGTGAGGTTTGATGAGACAAATGGATCACAAAGAGAATCCCTACCAAATGTGCTAGATGAAGCTTCACCAAATGAATCTATCAAGCTAATGGGAACTGGTGAGATCATGCCTTCTGAAGCACAACCTGACGAGGAACTCATCATCTCTGCTCCAAATCAACCTGACGACAATGCTCAGCCTGAAGACAATACTCCTGATGAAGACAATGTACAGCAAGAGCAAAATCTTCGTCCAACTCATCCTCGTGTTGCAAATGAAGTACAAGTTGAGAAGATAATTGATAGCATAAATGCTCCTGGTCCACTCACTCGCTCAAGAGCAACACAACTTGCAAATTTCTGTGGACACTTTGCTTTTGTCTCAATATCTGAACCCAAGAAATTTGATGAAGCTTTTATGGAGCCTAAATGGATTCAAGCAATGCAAGAAGAGCTTCAATAGTTTGAGCTAAATAATGTGTGGGAACTTGTCAAGTGTCCTGATCCTCGAAAGCACAACATAATAGGCACAAAATGGATCTATCGCAACAAGCAAGATGAGCATGGTCAAGTGGTCAAAAACAAAGCTCGTCTCGTTGCTCAAGGATACACTCAAGTAGAAGGGATGACTTTGATGAAACATTTGCTCCTATGGCTAGACTTGAAGCTATTCGTATACTGCTTGATGTAGGGTGGAACCCTAGATGGCCGATCTTTCACGAAATGGAGGGGATCCCACGATGAACACGAAGAACACGAGAGGGGAACACGAGGGGAAACACGAGAGAAACACTCAAACCAACAAGAACAAGTCACACATATGCTAGATCCTCGAAACACAAAGAGATACAAGATCCATGATCAACAAGGGACGATACAAAGGGTAACCGGTTCTTCTCCGTGAGGAGGTCTTGGGGTATCCCGCGGGATCTTCTCCGTGAAGGAGGTCTTGAATCCGTGTGGATCTTCTCCGTGGAGGGGCCGCAGTCACTCACAAGGAGATGAACCACTAGATGAGCAAAGCTCTAGGTATGAAATGAGCTATCACTAAGCTAACCCTCAAATGGAGGGGGTGGAGGAGTATATATAGTCTAGGGCCACGAAGGGGTAAGTGGGAGAGGGATACATGGGCCTCTGGCCCGATAACTGTACGCAGACAGCATGTAGCGGACGTCCGACGGCTACCGGACGTTCGGTGGCTCGCGAGGGTCCGGACATCCGGAAGTCTTCGGACTTCCGCTATTTTCCTTCTGTCGTCGAAGTCACGGACGTCCGGTGGCCTCCGGTCGTCCGGTCGCCTGGGAGTCGCCGGTCGTCCGGAAGAGGCCGGACGTCCGGAGCCTGAAGCTTTTCCAGCAGCTTCTCTTGTTCCTTGTACTTGGTGTCCTCGTCGTCTTGTCCAATGCTCCTAGCTGTTCCATGGCCTCCCTCTTGGTTCCTGGTCATGCATAGCACATATATTTGAGGTAGTAGCCATGTCTCACATGTAGAAAGTGGAGGTTCAGAGAGGAGCGAGTGAACCTTGTGTCCAATTGTGTGTGGTTGAGGTCTCGTCGAGTGAACATGGTGATGATCATGGGATACTCCGTATCACTGCTAGCCTATGCAAATCATCACAACATACTTCTATATCAAATGGATGTAAAGAGTGCATTTCTCAATGGAAGAATTGAAGAAGAAGTGTATGTTGCACAACCACCTGGCTTTGAAGACCCAAAACGTCCTGATATGGTATACAAGCTCAACAAGGCACTATATGGCCTCAAACAAGCGCCTCGTGCTTGGTATGACACCCTCAAAGACTTCCTGAAGAGCAAAGGCTTCAAACCTGGATCCCTAGATCCCACACTCTTCACGAAGACATATGATGATGAGCTATTTGTCTGGGAAATCTATGTGGATGACATTATATTCGGCTGCACGGACAAGAAATACAGTGATGAGTTTGGTCACATGATGCAAGAACAATATCAAATGTCTACGATGGGTGAGTTGAAGTTCTTCCTTGGTCTTCAAATTCGTCAGCAAAGCAACGACATCTTCATATCTCAAGAGAAGTATCTTAAAGACTGCCTGAAGAAGTTTGGAATGCAAGACTGCAAAGGGTACTCGACGCCAATGCCTGCTAAACATCATTTGGGTCCCGACACTGTAAGTGCATCTAGTGCCACCCCAGTGGTTTTGGAGTATTGACGACAAACCTGGTTGAGGGACTAATGTGTTTGTGAGAATTGCAGGATAACAAAGGTAGTAGTCCCTCATTGATTCGGTGAACCTACCGGAGATGACCCCTAAAAATGTATGAAGACATTGATATGAGTGGTGGTATATGAAGATAAACATATTGAAGACTATGACAAGAGAAGACATTGTGTGAAGACTATGGAGAGCGAAGACGTAGATGCTTTGTGTTTCCTTTTCTTCTTTGTTGAGTCATAGGAACCACCGTACTGTTAAGTGGGGTCCAAGTGAACTAAGTCAGAGTGACTGATGTGATGCTCAACCAAATCCTATGTCTTCGAGCGAAGACTATGAGAGCAAATCTTATCCAGAGGCGGATGAGTCAGCTTTACTTGGAGCTCAAGTAAAGTTGCTGTGTGTCTGTTTGAAATCTCACCGTTGGAACACGTGTCAGTTCCTTAGTGACCCAGGGTCACTTCGGACAAATCAGGTCGGGTTGCCTAGTGTCTATAAATAGCCCACCCCCTACACCATAAATTGGTGGCTGCTCAGAGTTATTGCACGGCTTTTTTCGTTTGAGAGCAACCCACCTCCGGAGCATTTGAGAGAGAAATCCTTGCGAGGACAAAGCCCAAACACCCAGAGCCAAAGAGTGTTAGGCCTAAAGACTTATTACACTTGAGGACTGTGTTTCCTCCAGCCGGTTAGGCGTCGCGTTCTGAGCATCCAAGAGTAATTGTGGATTGCCGGTGAACGAAGTCTGTGAAGGTTTGGAAGTCTACCTTGAAGACTTACCAGAGTGATTGGGCGAGGACTAGGTGTTCTTAGCTCAAGGGGAACAAGGTGAAGACGCGGTCTTCTGAGTTAAATCTCAGCCTCCCTAACCAGACGTACAGTTGTCACAGCAACTGGAACTGGTCTAACAAATCACTGTCTTCCCCGAGCTACTGGTTCCATCCTTTCCTTCCCTTTACTTACTGCTCTGTGTTGTGAAGACATTGCATGTTTGCCTTATCTGATTTTCTTCACTGAGTATCTACTTGTTATGACTGGCTTTATTCATTCTTCCTGTATGATCACTACTGCCTAGTTGCTATTAGTCTTCATGCTTTCACTTCATTGAATACATGACTATGGCTTATCTAGTGTAGTCCACTTTCCGCTGCATACAAATAGGCTAGAGCATATCGTTTGTCTTCAAAACTACCATGTTTTGAAGCATTTCATAAAAATCGCCTATTCACCCCCCTCTAGTCGATATACTTCACTTTCAATTGGTATCAGAGCAAGGTACTCCCTTGTTCTGTGTGATTCGGTTTAACCACCTGGAGTTTTAGCTATGTCGACTATAGGGATAATCAAAGTCTCCGCTGTGTGCCCCGTCTTCGATGGGACCGAATATCCGTACTGGAAGAACAGGATGCGCATGCATCTTGAAGCCATTGACGTGGACCTCTGGTTTGTCGTCAAGCACAGCGTTTTAAAGACTGGTGAAGGCGTCACCCCTGCTGATGTCAAGAGGCTCGTTCAATTGGATTCAACGGTCAAGAACATCATCTGTGATCATCTGACCAAAAGATAGTACGGTCGTGTGAGTGCTCTCGAAACGTTAAAGGAAGTTTGGGACTGGCTCTCAAAGGTCAATGAAGGAGTCTCTACCCAGAGAGATCAAAGGATTAGCGTCCTTCGCAATCTTTTCAATCGCTTCAAGAGACATGACAATGAGAATGTCGAGCACACTTTTGATCGACTCACTGACATCACAAATGAGCTTCAAGCACTTGGCGCCACTGAGATCACCAAGCATGAAATTGTCAAGACCCTTCTGAGATCACTCGACAGCTCATTTGATATCCTTGCACTGATGATTCAAGAACGCCCTGACTTCAAGACTCTCGATCCGTCCGATATACTTGAGAGGCTCGACACACATGAGTTCCAGCTATCTGAGAAGCGTGACATCTATGGTCCCAACTATGGCCGATCTCGTGCCCTGAAGGCAAAAGCTGTTTCCTCATCTGAAGAAGAATCTGACTGCAGTTCTGATGATCCTGAAGACATTGGAAAGGATCTTGCAATGCTTGTGAAGAAGTTCTAGAAATTCACTAGGAAGAAAGGCTTCAGAAAGTCTTCAAGATCCAGCTCAAGAAATGATGAAGCATCTGCTCATGACTACAAGAAAAGAACTTGTCATAAGTGCAAGAAACCTGGTCACTACATCTCTGAGTGTCCTCAGTGGGACAACGAGAAGAAGAAAAAGAAGAGCAAAGAATGTGATTCTGATGACAAGAAAAAGAAGAAATATTCAAAGTCTTCTTCAAAGTCTTCGTCAAAGTATTCATCACACAAGAAGAATTCATCGGGCAAGGCTCGCGCTTTTGTCTGCAAGGAGATGGATTCTGAGGAAGAGTTTGCTTCTGAAGAGGTGGAGGTGGAGTCGGAGGAAGAGTCTGATTCTGGTGCTGCAAGTCTGGCTTTAGCCACTGCCTACATGGGCAAGTCTATCTTCAACACTGAAGACAATGTCCCCGTCCCCAACAATGATGATGAGGACGACGACTCTGCACCCACCTTCTGCTTCATGGCACGCGGTGCCAAGGTAAAATCACGCGATGCTTACTTTCAAACATCTAGTGAAGATGACTCTGATTGTGAATCAAAACCTAGCTACAAAACACTTGCTAAAATTGCCACTGAACAGCAGAAAGCCATGGAACATATTCAAAAACTGTTAGACAAAAGCGATGACCTGTTGGACGCGGAAATGACCCGTTATCAGTCCTTAATTGAAGACATAAAAAATCTTCATATTAAGTACAAAGAACTTGAAGAGCTTTATGAATCGCTTTCAAAAACTCATGAAAAGCTTTCCCACGATTACATTAAAAGGAAGCGAGAACTTGAGAAAGTGAAAGCGGCTCATGAAGATCTTCAAAAGGAGAATGAGTCACTCCGCGTACAACTGATCTGCTCCACTCACGAAGAGTTTGAACCACCATGTCTAAAATGCATTGAACGTGATAATGCTACATTAGTTGCTGAATGCTCTACCGCTGCCACTGTTGCAATATCTTCAATTATTGATGTGGTGACTAACCCCTCTGCTGAGGAAACCACTACTATTGCTGATGAAAATGCTAGGTTGAAGACTTTGCTTGAAACAGGGATGTACAAAAGCCTCAAAGGGCATCGGACTCTATGTGATGTCCTCAAAAAGCAGACACTGAACCGAAACCCTAGGAAAGAGGGTGTTGGGTTCGACAAGAAAATGAATGTTGATGGTTCATACTGGAAGCCTGAGCAGTATCCCAAAACCACATGGGTTGCTGCAAAGGGACATTCAGTGGATCCATCTACCTTATCTGGCTTCACTTGTGCTAATCCTGTTATCATTGATGAATCCTTTGATGCAAACTATATACTGTTTAAGAATCAAAATGGTGAAGTGTTTGCCAGATATATTGGTACTAACTGCAGGAATGGACCACCTATGAAGAAGATCTGGGTACCCAAAGGTTGTCTTGAGAAGCTTCCAGCAAATTCTATCATGACACCTCCTGGGATGAAGACAAACCCCAGACCAAAGGCTTCATATGGTCCTAAGGCTTCATACAGACAAAGGACTCACCTGAGTCACCCTAACACAAATGTTTTGCAGGGAAATCATACTCACACCCATGAATATGAGCGTGTTTCTTCAAACCGCTATGTTCATAAATCAAAGAACTTTTCTGCCTATTCTTATGAGTATTATTATCCTCCTGCAAGACTATTTGCTAGGGCCCCAAAGCCAAAATTCTCAGATGCTGCTCTTAGACTCATTGCTTCTAAGCCACCCCTGAAGATGTGGGTGGTTAAGAAGAACTAACTTTCTCTTGCAGGGAAAGGTCTCCAGCCTGTAATCAAAGGCTTCTGATGCTATTGCTGGGGACCTAAAACACTTGTAGGGCACAAGATCAAATGCCCAAAATGACTTACTGCTCATACTATCCATAAATCACTTGCTGAAGATCTTATCAGTCCTAACTTACATCTAAAGCTTTCATAATCCACTTATGCATCAATTGTTTATGCTTCATAATGGCTTTTGGTGAAGCCTATCCTCCTAACTGCATTGTAGGGAGTGACACCAAAGTCTTCAGAATGGATTATGGATAGCGGGTGCACAAATCATATGACTGGTGATCTGTATATGGTAGATTTCTCAGCTGGACCACAAATGGCCGTATGTCTTCTAGCAAAAGCTTCAGTGTGCTGGCTCTGGCATCGGAGGCTAGGACATGCTGTGATGCGGAGCATCCTTCGTTCATCCCCATGTACACCATTTGGATGCAAGGTGATCCCGTTCCTCGATGCTTTACCTTTCCTTTCTCGCGAGACATGGATGCTACTTTAAGCGCGGACCTTGTGCATGCTCAGGAACACCCATGGAGAGCCCAAGGACCAAGGCCAAGTGAGCGCGAGAGGGAAGGAAGAAAAGCCAGCATCTACAGGCCCCGGACATCCGGCCCCCAAGCCCGGACATCCGGTGCCCCTTCACAGAAGCGAGCACCGCAAGCCCGGACATCCGGCCCCCTGGCTCGGACATCCGGCTCCACTGGAAGCCCCGGACATCCGGCCCCTTCGCCGGAAATCCGGCCCCTCATCACAGAAGGCAACCGAAGCCGGCCGCGCTCAGCCCGGACATCCGGCCAGAGGCCCGGACATCCGGCTCCTCGCGAGCCGCCGGACATCCGGCCCTCGGCCCGGACATCCGGCGCCTGCCTGCGCGCAGAGACGGGCCTGAGGCCCATGTATCCCTCTCCCACTTACCCCTTCGTGGACCTAGACTATATATACTCCTCCCCCTCCTCCATTTGAGGGTCAGCTTAGGTTTAGCTCATTTGATACTATCTAGTGGTTCATCTCCTTGTGAGTGACTGCGGCCCCTCCACGGAGAAGATCCACTACGGATTCAGGACCTCCTTCATCGGAGAAGATCCCCAGGGATATCAAGACCTCCTCACGGAGAAGAACCGGTTACCCTTTGTATCGTCCCTTGTTGATCATGGATCTTGTATCTCTTTGTGTTTCGAGGATCTAGCATATGTGTGACTTGTTCTTGTTGGTTTGAGTGATTCTCTCGTGTTTCCCCTCGTGTTCCCTCTCGTGTTCTTCGTGTTCATCGTGGGATCCACTCCATTTCGTGAAAGATCTGCTGATTAGGGTTCCACCCTGTATCATATGGTATCATGAGCCACGGTTTCTCACGAATTTGGAGCCTCCCCACCGTTTTCTAGCCTTGTTTTGTTGTGTTCTTCCCCAAATTCGAAAATTCCCCACCAAAAATAGCCCCAAAAAAAAATTTTGTGATCTGTTGGTTTGATGACATTTTGTTGATTTTGATCCGTGGATTTGCTTGGTTTCAAGTGGATCTAGCATTTCCCCAAGTTTCCCCATCTTTCCTCCACAAAATCCCTCAAATTTTGAGCCCCAAATCATCAATTTCCGCCCACAATTCGAAAAGTTCGTCCCGATTCAGATCTGGAAACTTCGGGCCGGACATCCGGGCCACTGGCCGGACATCCGGGCCATCGGGCCGGACATCCGGCTCCTGGAGTGAAAAATCCCGCGCGGTTCTGGACATCAGGCCCCGGAAATCCGGCCCCGGCCCCGGATGTCCGACCCCTGGGATTTCAGCCACCCGTGTTTCACCGTTTTGTCCATAACTAATTCATCCGAACTCCGATTTCGACGTTCTTGAGCTCGTTTTGAAGCTCTTGACATCCCCCATAACACAAAAATACCACCATCATCATTTGACTCCATCATATTTTTGGGACTTTGGCATCTTTGCCTAGGGCTTCCACCATATCATCCGCATAACCGCCACCGACTTCCGCAACCTAACCATTTTGTCCCCCATAGCATTTGTGGTTGCTTGAGTAGTGATTTGAGTCTCCTAAGGTGTTTAGGCTACTTAGGGACCATTGCTTCTTCATCAACCACCACCACCACTTCCGCATACCCATTGCCCATTATACATAGCCAACCAACTTAACCCAATTTTGTTCGAGCTTGTTTGAGTTGTGGCTTGTGTCTCCTAAGGTGTTTCGGCTACTTAGGGACCGTGACTTCAACTCCGACATCGTGTATAGCCCATCATTCCACTTCCGCAACCGCCACGGCATTGCCGCTACCACCATTTGATATTTGTCCTTGAGATTTTGAGTTGTGGTTTTTCCGTTTCCTAAGGTGTTTCGGCTAATTAGGAACGAGTCTACATCAAGAGCACCACCTCTCATCATCGACACGGACGGTAACCTCGACGACATCATTGTATATTCCCCTTGCAATTGCATTGTTAACCCCTAGCCCATTTTGCGTCACTTGCCTATCGAGACTAGCCTTTGAGTATTGCCGGCAACGTTACTTGTGCACATTAGTGATCATCGATCCGCCCTTCCATTGCATACATACCATATCATCTTGGTATCATCATATCATCCCTTGTGTCACAAGATTGTTCCCGCATATACACAATTGCTATCTTGGTTTGTGCATTTCGCATCGTGGCCATACAAAAAAAAAGAGAGAAAAGAGCTCAAAAGAGAAAGAGCCAAACAAGCTTTTAAGCACAAAGAAAAAGATACGCAAAGAGCTTTTAAGCAAGAGACGTAGCATCATACCAAATTGCATATAAGATTGTCATACTTGATCATTTTGGATCATACCACCGGAATACCATACATATAGCATACTTGGGATAGAAGTCGTTGCATTTTGCTTAGTAGGTTGTGCACAAGTCGTATCCGCCTATTGTGCAATCGCGCTAGCGTCTCTCTAGTGTTGTGCAACACGAGCATTTTCGTGGATTCCACATTTTGGCTCACCCCTTGGTTGCACGACCCCATCTATCTATCCGTGTGTGTGTTTCCGTGTGCCACCCATATTGCTATTGGTCTTCTTGTTTCACTTGCGAATTTGTGAATCTTTTTCAACTTTATTGAGTCTTGCTAACATTTTGCATCAAATTTTTGTGCCACTATCCTCACCGAGCTCCACCATAAGCTTTACTTGTGTAGGTGTGAGAAACCGACAAGAATTGGTACCAATTGTGCTATTTCCTTGTTCCACATTTGAGTGATCATTGATCCATCTTCAACATCGGTCAAGGTACATTTGGTCTAGTTCTTCTCTTTCTCCCACTCATACTTGCTAGCGTCTTGTGATGGATAGGCAAGGCATTTCATCTCCGGTCTTCGACATCGACGGCGCGAACAAGGAAATCCACGCGAAAACCATCGGACTACAACGAGAAATGCAAGAGTGCTTGGGCAACATCGCCATCGAACTACGACACTCCAAGATAAGGACAATGGCTTCCTTCGAGGACATGTGCGACTCCTTCAACAAACAAATGGCGGAGCTCCGACACTTGGTGGTCGATTACAAGTCTTCTTCCCCTTCGTCATCCTCTCGGCGGCGACGTTCAAGTCACAAGTCTTCGGAGCGCAAACATGATGCAAGTGCAAATCTTCCACGTCCACACCGCCATGGCGACCATCGACATCGTCATGAAGGGCAGGTCACCTCCAAGCATCATGTGCACAACGACGATGAACGACATCTACCAAGAGCTCAAGCACGACAACGACATCATCCTCATGAAGATGCTCGACAAGCGCATAGCTACAAGTCCGAAGAAGCTCTACATCACGCCAAGGCCAAGCTTCAAGAGCAAAAGAGAAGACCGCGAGACAAGCACACCCAAGATGGAGCTACGGCTACAACCACCACTTCGGCATCTTCGCCAAGTGCTATCAAGGCATCTTCGCCTTCGGACGTACGGCATCTTCGCCTACTTCCCATGAGTTCGCCTACATTGACATCTCCAACTACAAGGCGACCACCTACGAGCGAGGGTGACACTTCCATCTTCGGAAGCTCCCCACATCAAGACGGCGACAAGATGGTCGATCAAGGGCCATCCCCTTCGACTACGGCATTCACCTTTGGAGGCGTTATGGATGAGGCGGCGAAAGGAGTTGAGTTTGGAGACGTTTGCACCTACATCTCTCCGACACCCATATATGACGAGATGCCCCAATTCCCATGTGAGGAGAGCCACCACCACATGAGTGATACGAGTGACTCCACCATATGTGAGCTTGAGAGCATTTCCCTTGAGAGGATGAGTGTGCACACCACTAGCCCCACACATGAGAGCATGCCACTTCTCCTATGTGAGGTTGAGAGCCATTTGAGTGACTCCACCAACCATACGAGTGAGAGCATCCACGAGGGAGTGAGTGAGCCACACCACTTAGTGAGTGAGGTAGTTGATAGGGCATGTGAGGCCACTATGATTTCTAACGACTTAACCTCTACTCCGAGTGTGTTCTATTTGGTGCTAGGTCTCCTACAAGAGGACATGCCTACCCTCGATGAGTCCGTCCCTCCATTGGATAACCCGATGGCCATGGTGGAAGAAGATGTACCCCCCACATGGTACCATCAAGTTGCAACCTCACCTACAATACATGAGCGATGCTCTAAAGGTAACATAGGTGATGGTGCTTCTTTCGTCCCACTTGTGGACTATCTTACCGATGATTGCTTGCATGATGTTGACACACCTATTGCCATGCTTCATGCTAGTGCGAACTTATCATGTCTTGACTTACCTATTTATGATGAATATGATGATGAGCATGTTGAGTTGCCTAGTTGTGATGCTATGCTCCATAGGATATCATGTGAAAATTCTTTTGGTCACATCATGTTTGATAATCCTTTGAACTTGTCATATGCTATGAGTGAGATTTCTCATATCGTTTCATTTCAATCTCAACATAGTAACTATGCATGCCCCATTAAAGTAAATCCTATTTGCACTTGTGGCATAGATGACAAGATGATGGTCATTGGCTTTTGTTTTTCATGTGATGATATTGCCATGCTCCCTTTACATAATTTGCGCAATTCATCTACTATGCCATGCCATGAACACATTGTTCCAAATATGCTTTGCTTTGGATGTTGTCAATATTCTCCATGTGATGTTTCCATTGATGCTCATGAGGAGACCCCCATAGTTTCCTCATACATACTAGGAGATTTTGATGCATTCCATACCTTGCATGATTACCATGATTGTGTGCACCATATGCATTCCATGAATCACAATGATATTTCTTGTGATGCATCACACAACTTGAGTCTCCATTATGCCATACATAACAACAAACCTCTCATGATGGATGACATGTTTCTATATCACGCATCTCATTTATTTGAGCATTGGCTATTGTGTGATAACCAACACATGCACGTGCGCATCATGATGGATGATGTGTACATATACCATGCACACACAATTTTTCCTTTGTCTTTTTTTTGTGTAGGTACTCATGAACATTTGTCAACCTCACAATCCCATGAGTTGACAAAACGAGCTCTTGAGAGCAACGACGATTTGGGATCCCGTGGATTGTCCCTACCACCGTTCTTTTTGTGCAACGACTACGCACATCTCTTTTACTTGGCTCTCACACGGCTATGGGCTATTTGCCACTTTTCACATTATGCCCATACTATCGTGTTCACTTTGCATGTTATACCTCTTGCTATGATTTTGCCATGCAATTGTGACCCTTGCTTGCAATTACCCATGATTCACCATTATGATACTCCTATGTGTATTTGCATGCTTGGTGGAGATACTTGTAGCTACTACCATAATTTCTTTGTGCCCCATGCTATTGTTGATTCTTGTGTTGGGAGAGTCATGATACTCCATTGCTATTTACATAGGACTTCTTGTCACCACAATGATGAGACTTTGCTCATATCTTGCTTTCATGCTTGTGCTATGCCATGTGCATTATTCATGCCTACAATTTGCGCACATGACATGCTTGCCATGATTACCTCTAGTACGTTGCATCTTCGCACTACTAGCTTGTTTGACTTGATTGCTATGATTGCTTGCTATGTTGCATCACCCATGTTCCACTCTTGCTTGCTTTCTTCGGTTGATGACATATATGTTCATGCCAGTCACATGATATATCTTGATCATTGTCATTTGTCTCCACTAGTTGCACCTCTCATCACTTGTATTGAGTGCAACAATGCTATGTTTGTTGATCTTGGAGACTTGGACACCATACTTGTGATGCATGCTTGCTTGTTTGAGCCTAATGCCCTTGGTTGTTCTCGCATCTTATGCCTACATACCATGCACCACACCCTTGTACTTTCTTATGATAAGAATGATGCAAGCACTTGTTGGGTATTTTCCCGCACGAATGCTAGGTTTTGCATTATGGCTAACCTCATTTGTTTTTCCGAGTGTTTGTCATGTTCTTTCATTTTGAAGGATTCACAAGGCGGTACCATCACAAGGCATCTTTGGCATGTGAAGGCATACATAATGTGCAACACCAAAATCTTCGAGAAATTCCTAAAGGTGAATTCCTTCTTTGTGAGCCATCCTCACTTATACATATTGGATGTGCCATACTTTCATTGTTGTTTCCTTCGTGTTGTCTACATGATACATCTACGGGATGGAGGACCGACATTGAAGATAGACCCTTTGGATGCACCTTCGGACCTTCACTCATGCCACGACATCGAGCATTGGTATATCAAAACTCCTTTGGCACATTGCACCAAAACCTTCATATTTGTTGATTGTGTGCTCACATGCCATGCTCCATGGACAAATCATACCCATGACAAATTTGCATCTTATGCATGGATTGACTCACAATATGATTGCCTCGTTGCATCGTGTATTCCCATGTCATCCATGATATATGAGCTTGTGCATTTCCTTAGCAAATTTGTTGTGATCTTTCTTGATGGCATATTCATACATCATGATCATATTGTCCTCCATCAATTGCATGATAACATACACATATTGAGCATCCATTGCCATGTTCATGCTCTTGATAAACCATCACACTATGACATCATTTTGCACAATGGTTGCATTGATCACATTCACAACACCTTTGTGTGCACCACAAATACATTTGATCACATGAATGCTTTACATCTCATACTATATCATCTTGTTAAGCTTCATGTACCTTGTCACACGGACTCATTCTTCCATGATGGACACTTTGTGTGCGCTAACCATTGTATTCCCAAGTGTACTTTGTGTTTGCTCATTTTGCATGTACCACATACCGGAGACACCTTGGAGTACTTGGATTGCGACATGCCTTCCACTTCGTCCAACTACAAGTCCGTTCACGGCTACCGTTTCCATGGTGATGAGGTTTTTGATCCGAGGTCGGATCTTTCCCAAGGGAGGGGAGATGATGCGGAGCATCCTTCGTTCATCCCCATGTACACCATTTGGATGCAAGGTGATCCCGTTCCTCGATGCTTTACCTTTCCTTTCTCGCGAGACATGGATGCTACTTTAAGCGCGGACCTTGTGCATGCTCAGGAACACCCATGGAGAGCCCAAGGACCAAGGCCAAGTGAGCGCGAGAGGGAAGGAAGAAAAGCCAGCATCTACAGGCCCCGGACATCCGGCCCCCAAGCCCGGACATCCGGTGCCCCTTCACAGAAGCGAGCACCGCAAGCCCGGACATCCGGCCCCCTGGCTCGGACATCCGGCTCCACTGGAAGCCCCGGACATCCGGCCCCTTCGCCGGAAATCCGGCCCCTCATCACAGAAGGCAACCGAAGCCGGCCGCGCTCAGCCCGGACATCCGGCCAGAGGCCCGGACATCCGGCTCCTCGCGAGCCGCCGGACATCCGGCCCTCGGCCCGGACATCCGGCGCCTGCCTGCGCGCAGAGACGGGCCTGAGGCCCATGTATCCCTCTCCCACTTACCCCTTCGTGGACCTAGACTATATATACTCCTCCCCCTCCTCCATTTGAGGGTCAGCTTAGGTTTAGCTCATTTGATACTATCTAGTGGTTCATCTCCTTGTGAGTGACTGCGGCCCCTCCACGGAGAAGATCCACTACGGATTCAGGACCTCCTTCATCGGAGAAGATCCCCAGGGATATCAAGACCTCCTCACGGAGAAGAACCGGTTACCCTTTGTATCGTCCCTTGTTGATCATGGATCTTGTATCTCTTTGTGTTTCGAGGATCTAGCATATGTGTGACTTGTTCTTGTTGGTTTGAGTGATTCTCTCGTGTTTCCCCTCGTGTTCCCTCTCGTGTTCTTCGTGTTCATCGTGGGATCCACTCCATTTCGTGAAAGATCCGCTGATTAGGGTTCCACCCTGTATCATGCTGGCATGAGGAACTTGCACCCTCTCGCAAAGAAGAAGCATGTCATAGGCATCGAGGAAGTCAAGTTCAAGAAAGATCATCTATGTGGTGCCTGTGAAGCTGGGAAGATGACTAGAGCCAAGCACCCCTCGAAGACAATCATGACGACATCCAAACCCTACGAGCTGCTTCACATGGACTTATTTGGCCCTACTCACTACTCCACATTATCTACCACAGCCTGTCTCTATGGCTTCGTCATTGTTGATGATTACTCAAGATACACATGGGTACACATAATACTCTACAAGACTGAAGTGCAAGATGTCTTCAGACGCTTCGCCAACCGTGCCATGAACAATTATGGCATCAAGATCAAACATATCAGAAGTGACAATGGCACTGAATTCAAGAACACTGGCCTCGATCTTTATATGGATGAGATGGGAATCACTCATGAATTCTCAGCCCCATATACACCTCAGCAAAATGGGATCGTTGAGCGCAAGAACAGAACTCTATATGAGATGGATCGAACAATGCTCGATGAGTACAAAACCCCAAGAAGATTCTGGCTCGAAGCTAATTATACTGCATGCCATATCATCAACCATGTTTACCTTCACAAGCTTCTGAAGAAAACATCCTATGAACTCCTCACTGGAAGGAAGCCAAATGTAAGCTACTTCAGAGTATTTGGAGCTAAGTGCTGGATCAAGGATCCTCATCATAAGTCAAAATTTGCACCCAAAGCTCATGAAGGCTTCATGCTCGGATATGGACAGGACTCACACTCCTACAGAGTCTTCAACATTTTTCTCTATAAAACTGTTGAAACTATGGATGTGAGGTTTGATGAGACAAATGGATCACAAAGAGAATCCCTACCAAATGTGCTAGATGAAGCTTCACCAAATGAATCTATCAAGCTTATGGGAACTGGTGAGATCATGCCTTCTGAATCACAACCTGACGAGGAACTCATCATCTCTGCTCCAAATCAACCTGACGACAATGCTCAGCCTGAAGACAATACCCCTGATGAAGACAATGCACAAGAAGAGCTTCAACAGTTTGAGTTGAACAATGTGTGGGAACTTGTCAAGCGTCCTGATCCTCGAAAGCACAACATAATAGGCACAAAATGGATCTATCGCAACAAGCAAGATGAGCATGCTCAAGTGGTCAGAAACAAAGCTCGTCTCGTTGCTCAAGGATACACTCAAGTTGAAGGGATTGACTTCGATGAAACGTTTGCTCCTGTGGCTAGACTTGAAGCCATTCGTATACTGCTAGCCTATGCAAATCATCACAACATACTTCTATATCAAATGGATGTAAAGAGTGCCTTTCTCAATGGAAGAATTGAAGAAGAAGTGTATGTTGCACAACCACCTGGCTTTGAAGACCCAAAACATCCTGATATGGTTTACAAGCTCAACAAGGCACTATATGGCCTCAAACAAGCGCCTCGTGCTTGGTATGACACCCTCAAAGACTTCCTGAAGATCAAAGGCTTCAAACCTGGATCCCTAGATCCTACACTCTTCGCTAAGACATATGATGATGAGCTATTTGTCTGCCAAATCTATGTGGATGACATTATCTTCGGCTGCGCTGACAAGAAATACAGTGATGAGTTTGGTCACATGATGCAAGAACAATATCAAATGTCCATGATGGGCGAGCTTAAGTTCTTCCTTGGTCTTCAAATTCGTCAGCAAAGCAACGGCATCTTCATATCTCAAGAGAAATACCTCAAAGACTGCGTGAAGAAGTTTGGAATGCAAGACTACAAAGGGTACTCGACGCCAATGCCTGCTAAACATCTTCTGGGTCCCGATGCCAATGGTAAAGAGTTTGATCAACAGGTATACCACTCCATGATTGGTTCTTTACTTTATTTATGTGCATCTAGGCCACATATTATGCTTAGTGTTTGCATGTGTGCTCGATATCAAGCGGCACCAAAGGAGTCGCATCACTTAGTTGTGAAGCGAATACTTCGATATTTTGCTTACACCCCAACTCTAGGATTATGGTATCCAAAGGGCTCAGAGTTTGATCTAGTAGGATTTTCAGATGCTGATTATGCTGGTGACAAAGTTGATCGTAAGTCCACATCTGGCACATGTCACTTTCTAGGACGATCACTTGTCTGTTGGTCTTCAAAGAAGCAGAACTTTGTATCACTCTCCACTGCAGAATCTGAATACATTGCTGCTGGGTCTTGCTGCGCTCAGCTTCTCTGGATGAAGCAAACACTCAAGGACTATGGAGTCCATCTGAAGCATGTGCCACTCTACTGTGATAATGAAAGCGCCATAAAGATTGCCAACAATCCAGTTCAGCACTCGAAGACAAAGCACATTGAAATTCGTCATCACTTTCTCAGAGATCATGTTATGAAGGAAGATATTGATATCATACACGTCAACACTGAAGAGCAACTGGCAGATATCTTCACAAAGCCCTTGGATGAGAAAAGGTTTTGCAAGTTGCGGTGTGAGCTAAATATCTTAGAATCCTCAAATGTCTTGTAATCAGGCACACATCCTAACACTTATGCATATTGATGACTTAGATGTGCAACACACGAAGTAAAGTATATCTTCAATCAATGAAGACTTACATTCTAAGTGTGAATACATTAACATGGAATTTGACTTCGGAGCGCCACGATAATTGTGCGCCGTGTCTGGATCTAATACTTCCTATACAGTGGGTAACGCCACCACCAAATTCTTGTTTGAAGCATTTCTTGTGGCGTTACATTTGCAAAGTCTTCGCACTTGGTTTGTCTTCATATAGGACACATATATATATATATATATATATATATATATATATATATATATATATATATATATATATATAGTGTCATGTCCTCAACAACATTCACTTATAGCTATGTCTTCTTATTTGAATCTTTTGGACTAAGTGAATGTGATCGGACCCTAACCTCTCTATGCTTTCTCATCTCACATTCTGTCTGTCCAAATCGTATGCATTCTGTTGAAACAGTCGAATATCTTCTCTGCATCCTTGTCAGCAGAAGATACGGAGACAAACTTTAAATATGTTTTTAATGCTCCATCCGTTATGCCTGAAACCCGGAGAAGCCGGAACGACTACTCCGACAGTCGTGGTGTACGTGGGATCGTGGGACAACTCCCAATGCATTACATGACCGCCACGTGTCACTCGTACGTGAACCGTTAGGGGCACCTGAGTAATTACGCTGTGCTGTCTCCCATGCCTATAAATGCACGTCCCATCACGGTCAAAAGTTTCTTCCACCACCTCTCCACCTCGAACAACCCTAGCGCCTCTGCTAGCTTTCGACGATGCCGGCGACGAAGCGCTTCGCTGCCGCAACTTTGTCGACGCCGTCCTAACGCCGGCCGCGGACATCTTCCTCTCCGCCGTCGCCGTAGCTGTCCTCCGTCGCCAAGTTAGGGCATGGACGACCAAACTGCTGGGCATCCAACTCCTACCCCGTCTAAGCAGTTCATCGTGTGGTAAATAAACTTGCTTTTTACCATCTTCTAGATCTATAAAGATTCATCTACTTTCCCACAAGAGGTTTCTGCCTACTTAGATATATAGATCTATCCAGTCTGCATCTCATATCTTGCCTAGTACATTCACATGTGCTTCAACTATAGTTAGATTCCTCCCTTGTACTTATTCGTGGATTCGTACAAATCTGGAACCAACTCCCATGATTGAATGTCTTCGCACTATGAGGTCAAAGTCTTCAAAACTGTTTTAATCTTCAAAACTTCTGAGAATGCATATGACCTGTTCCCCTTCCCTCGCATCTCTAATGCTGTCACAGGTACATGTCCGTGGGAGAATCCCTTGGTTCTCACAGTCTGCATTCATTTGCAGAGTTTTTGCAGCGTCACATTCATTCCCCTGAAGCTAGTTCCTATCTGACCAGCAAACCGAAGCATTTGCCAGTTTTGAAGCCATTCAATTTTAAGCCAGTCAGGTTGAAGCAAATGACAACTGACAAGACAGTAAGAAAGAGTGGCAGACAGCGCCGTGGCAACACCTCCTGTGATTTGCCTCCTGATCTCAGTGAGATGTACAAGACTGATCTAGAGGAGGATTACAATCAGAGGAAGACCCGAATCCAATGGATTCGAAGATACTGGGCTGAACAATGGTTCAAATATAAGTTCGTGACCCAAGAGTATGCCGAGAAAAACGCCATCAAGCATCCTTGGGGAGATATCACTTATAAGAATCTCCCCCCAAGACTCGTGGTTAGAGGGCCACAGCCTGCTGATGCTGATCCAAGCGCTCTGCTCTGGTGTCGTGACGACAATCTTTTCAAGCGAAATCTTCAATTCGCCAAGAACTCGGCCAAGGAAAACAAGAAGCTGTGGGGATTAGACTTCAATCCTGGCCCCTCTGCACCCCACGCTGATGGCTCGCGCGAAGCTCAACAGAATCTGGTTGGGCCCTTCTACAACCTAGAGGGCCTCATCAGTCACTTAAGGGTTCAAGGGGCAGATGTAGATCAGCCTGAAGCAGATGATGACTCTGAAGAAGCACCTGCAACGCCGAAGCCCCAGAAGAAGAAAGCAAAGGCTTCAAAGGCTACTCCACCAAGAGCTTCTAGAGTGAAGCCTTTGACCACTGCTCTACCTGCACCAAGTGTGCAATCTGAGGAACACTCTCGAATCTCCAAGAGCAGACAGCTGAAGAGGAAGCCAACACGCAACCCCAGTCCAGCTCTCACTCCAGATGCAGTACTGAAGACTGCCAATGATGCCCTTGATCTCTCAAGTGATGAAGATCTTGGAGATGATGCTTTGGAGCTATTGATCAAGAGCAAGCAGGATGCTAAAATCTTCAATGATTTGCCGCTCTTTGACGTTGAAGTGCTCAATAACTCCATTGATGAATGGTTTGACACTCCCAACCTGAGCTTCTCTGATCTTCAACCGCCAGTTGGCCTCAGCGTCTCCTTCCATGGCGCCATTGCTTCTGAGCTGGCTCTGGCTCAAAGAATTGTTGAGCTGAAGCAAAAGATAGACTATGAAAAAGCTCAGTTCAAGAAGCATATGAACAAGCTCAGCGTGCAAGAAGTTCAAAACTTCAAGGTTATGATGCAAGAGCTCAAGGAAGCCTTTCGCCAGCGGCGTGAAGAAGCTAAAGGTTCACGTGAGCACATCAAGGACTTGGCTGCAAAATGCGTTCAAGCATTCAATGAAGCTGAAAAGCGCAAGGCATTTGGGCATCCTGGCATTGATCCAAGAATGGCTGCCAAGAAGAAGAAGAAGCAGCCTGTGCCCGAAGCTGAAGCATCTGGGCAAGAAACGCCTTGCATAGTCTTCCCTGCTAGCATGACTGGCACGAAGCCTAAGGCAACTCCAACCGCATCAACACTCAAGAAGACTAAGGTGGCTGAAGCTGAAGCTCGTAAGCGTAAGCAATCTACTGATGAAGCTCCACCCACCAAGAAGCGCAAGACCAAGAAGGATAAGGCTGCTTCCCAAGAGCCTATCTTTGTCGAGCCAATCTCAGTTGCTCGCCCTGCTTCTGCCCAGAGAGAACGAAGACTGACTGTTCATGAGCCTGCTCCCACAGAGGCTGAAGACATTCCAGCTGTCGACCCCACCGCAGCTGAAGACATTGGTCCTCACGACAATGTTGAAGATGATGAAGTCCTTCCTCAGATCGAGTATAACATTAACTCTTCGCCTGTTCTCACGAACAGCGAACGCATCAACGTTGGTCTAACATTGACGCCAATTACTCAGGATGACTCGTGGGCTGATCACCCACAGGATACACAAGACCCTCCCCAACAAACTCAAGACACCAGTATGGTGCTTGAAGACGAAGACTTTGAGGCACAACAACCTCCATCTCCTCAGGCGTCGCCAGCTTTTCGCAGGCTTCGCAAAGGACCAAGGCCTCAAGTCACTGCCCCAAGTGCTCCAGAAGGAGTAGAGCAACCATCTGCAACTGATGCTGCTCCTACTAGAGATTCCTCAGAATCTGAAGCCAAAGCGGCTGAAGGTATTCCGGCTGCATCAGCCGAAGAACCAGCCCAACAAGGAGAAGAGCAACCCCAAGTTTATGAAGACAGTACTGCCGCACCCCCTGTTCTCGAGGAGAACGTGTCCGACCCTCCAGCTCCTGAAGTGGAGGTAACAAATTTAGAGGCTGCCACCACCAACATTGAAGCCAATGACGTGGTCATGGCTGAAGCTTTTGTGGCACCTGAAGATACTGTGGCGCCTGAAGAACCTGCGCCTGAAGTTACTGCTCCTGAAGCCAGTACTGTGCCTGAAGCTAATGCTGCACCTGATGCCAATCTGAAGCTTGAAGACAATGCCTCTGCTCCTGTTCCACCTGCACGGCCGCACACAATTGAGCAAGCATACAACAAGGATGATCAGCTTGTTACTGTCCGGTGGCCAATTCCGATTCCGCCACCTACAACTGAACCACGTGCTGCTGGTCTTCAGTTTGATCATCATATTGCGCACAGGCCCCAAGTTCAGAAGCCTAAGCCAAGACTGCCAAGGCTTCCAGGTATTGCAACATCTTCCGGGTCATTCAATGCCACTAGCTTCACTGCGCACAACACCTTCTTTGATAGCGCCAAGAACCCATATTCCAAGCCAAGAATATCATCAGATAGGTTCTGGAGCCATCAACAGCGCAGCTACTACTCAAGGGTACTAAATAACCAAGGCCGCATTTTCCCTCATATGCGTCTTGACACTGAAGCTATTGCTGGTCTGCCCTGCTTGGAGGAAGCCCTTGACTGCTTCCGTGATGCTGGCTTACTCAATTTTGTCCTAGATAAAGAGCATTGGAATGAAGAGCTGCTTCTGCAATTTTATGCAACACTCCACACCCGAGGCTACAGCAGGGATCCGAAGATATGGGTCCTTGAGTGGATGACGGGCAATGTGCATCATGAAGCTAGAGCCTTTGATCTCATTGAGTTTACAGGCCTGCCCACTCCAGGAGATCTCTATTGATGTAGGGTGGATGTAATGCCCAGGATGGAATTATACCTCCTACGTGTCGGGGCACGACTTAAAGGCATAAGTCCATCCTAGAATGATCTCAAGTTTGGTAATCTTTGCACATCTCATGTAAAAGAGGGGATTGTAAACATAAATAGTTGGCTTACACTCGCCACGTCACACAAGTACATAACATGTCTCAATCCTCATACATTAAGAACATCACAACCCTCTAAGGGCAAAATCCAAATGTCAAGATACCAAACTGAAATAAATAAACCACAGGCGAATCGAATCCTAGTAGGAGTCTCCACTACTGATCATCCGGATATCGAACATAGTACCGACTACGCTCCTCGTCGTACTCCCAATCCAGCTCGGTGCCATCACCTAGATAGCTCACAACTGGACCTGCATCTGGTGTGGTGAAGTAACTGTGAGCCACAGAGGACTCAGCAATCCCGTTTCCGGGTAACAAGACTATTTAAGCCTTTGGGAGAGGAAAGGCTGAAGAAAAGAATAAGTGTCTGCAGTAGCAACTAGCAACTAGCTTACGTGAGTGAGAGCGAGAAGAGAAGCCTCGGTCGAGAAGTGATCACGAAGTGATCCTAGCTACAAGCTCAACAAACATAACCCCTCCGTGTTCAACTCCCGAATCCCTATTCGGAAATTGACAGTCACGGAACACACACTGGTAGTGTATTAGAAACATTGTGTCAAGTTATCTACAACCGGATATTAACAAGCTCCCATTTGCCACATAACCGCGGGCACGGCTTTCGAAAGTTCAAACCCTGCAGGGGTGTTCCAACTTGACCCATTACAAGCCCACGATCCGCGGAGTCGCAACTCCAAAGTGGGAAGACCCGAGTATTCTCGGAATCCCGTGCTCAAGATATACCGAACTAAGGTAAGGCTAATCCAGCAAATCCTCCCGGCGTGTCGACACCCTGATAGTAGCCGCGCGTATCTAAGTCTCAGGACACGACCGGATGGGTGATGCTACAGGTGTATGCCAGATACCTCGGGTTGCCCCAAGGCGGCCCTGCAGGACCCCCGTTTCGGACCAACACTCATGTGGAGCACTGGCCCGGGGTTGTTGATTAAGAAAGAGGGTTAATTACTCCCTATGCAAGTTTAGTTTGTTATTAGGTAAATAGTACCAATGTTGGGACTTGCTAGAAAAGACCTAGCACTTAGCGGTTTATCGAGGGGGTCCCATACACCCCAACCATGTTAGGAACGCATAATCAAGGAACATAACACCGGTTTATACGGTTCCTAACGGCATGAGTGGAACAAAACACCAAGCAAAAGGCTTAGCCTTCCACCCTTGCCAATATATAGATGATTTCATTTTTAAGCATTTATATAGTGTGATAAAAACCCAACCAAACTTCAACATGAAGCAAGCATCTTCGATCTTCACCTGCAACTAGCAATGCTATAAGAAGGGCTGAGCGAAGCGTACTTAGCCAAGCAACGGTTTGCATAGGTAGGTTGGTTAAACATGGCAATAGTTTACAAGTAGGAGGCTGACAAGAAGATCATGGGCATCGAGGCAAAACTATAGATCGAGACTACTAGCAATAGGCAAAGATAGTAATGTTATCGGGGTTCGGTCATCTTGCCTGAAGAGAAGTCGTTCGGATCGTAAGAAGGGTCCTCGTGCTCAACCTCGTTGGTAACCTCGTGCTCGTACTCGATCTCAGACTCTGCTTCCGGCTCTAAACAAAACAATCACACCAAGCACAAATCAACAAGATGCAATGCGCACTCGAAAAAGATGGATGCATGATGGATGCACTAAGGATGCACACGGAGCACGGAAAATAGCACTCAAGCAAAACACCTCAAAACATGATAACAATCTGATATTATTAATCTACACAGAAAAAAAATCAAGTTTCATATAAGATTCGCTGAAATCGGAGTTACGGGCTAAAAGTTATGCCCGGAACAAGAAATGAGCGAAAGCTGAAAATTACAGCATCATAGTTACTTCGGAGCACAAAATAATTAAGCTACAACATTCAAATAACATGGCAAAGGGCATGAACACAAACTAGACATATACTACAGCAACTAAGTCCAAAGGTGCACCCCCAACGGAGCCACGGATCAATAGCAATGATCTTGGACATATTCAACTTGACAATAAAATTCTGGCAGCAGAATTTTATTGAAACTTTGGAGCAAAAGATAAACATGCTACAGCCACTTAAATAGACATGTGAGGACATGAATGGAAAGTCAACAATATATACTACAAGGAACAATCAAGATCCACTCCAAAACTAACATGCGTTGTCCTAGAACATCACACGAACATGGCATCGGAACGTTACAGATTTTAGACTTAGTGAAAATCCACTAAGTCCTAAAACAACAATTTCATCATGGCATCTAAAAGAGCATGTTTAAGTCACCTCGAAACTAAACATGGCAAGTGGTAAGCACCTCATCAAAGTACACATGATGGTGATACCAAAACACACAAGCATGCATCATTGAAGTAAACACAACGATAGCAACGAGCTCAACAAGATGGCATTTCATAACAAGTGAAACAACATCATAGCCACATGGCACTTTGCAACGATGATAAACATGGCAAGAATAAATCTATCATGCAACCTATCACATACAACATGTATGATGCGGAGCATCCCAAGGTCATCCCCATGGACCCTCCTTCACCTCACCAAGTGCCCAAAGGACCAAGGACTAGAGCCCGTGCAAGAGCTTTCGAGACCGAGGTGACTTCGCTCCTCTCTCTACATCTTTCGGATTCACTTGAGACATGGCTTCTACCTTCATCAGAGACTTTGTGCATACTCAGGTGCTTGGACGAAGGCCACGGGACAGCTCTGCACAATGGTCAAGACGACAAGCCCGACGAGTGCACGAGACAAGAAGAAGGATGGCTGCAGATGCTACATGCACCGGACGTCCGGCCTGCACCGGACGACCGGCGACTTCCAGGCACCGTACGACCGGAGGACACCGGACGTCCGGCCTCTCCCAGACGACCGGACGACCGGAAGCCACCGGACGTCCGTGACATCGGCAACAGAAGCTAAATAGCGGAAATCCGAGGATTACCGGACGTTCGGTCCCTCCGGAACCACCGGACGTCCGGTAACCCACGGACGTCTGCTACGACGGCGACCACTTATGTAATATATATACTGTTGACTCCCCTCCTTTCGAGGTAGCTGTGGTTTAGCTCATTTCTCAGACTTGTGTGGATTTCTCCCACGAGACGGTGCGCCTCTTCGGAGAAGATCCACTACGGATTCAGGACCTCCTTCGCGGAGAACATCCCACGGGATTCCAAGACCTCCTCACGGAGAAGACTATCCTTGTATCACCATCGTTGACTATGGATCATGTATCGCACTTTGTATCGTGGATCTAGCGCTTGTGTGATTATCTTCGTGTTGATTTAAGTGTTTCCTCTTGTGTTTTCCCCCGTCTTTCCCCTTGTGTTCTCGGTGTTCATCGTGTGACCCTCTCCAAAACGTGAAAGATCCGCTGATTAGGGTTCCACCCTACATCATCTTGGTATCAAGAGCAAGGTTGATCACGATTTTGGAGCCCCACACTTTGTTTTCTAGCTTGTTTTTGTCGTGTTCTTCCCAATTTCGAAAAATCCCCACAAAAATAACCCAATTTTTTTTTTGATCTGTTGATTTGGCAAGATTTTGTTGACTTTGTTCCATGGATTTGCTGTGCCACGTGTCGATCTAGCATTTCCCCACCTTTTCCACCTTTTTCCACCGCAAATCCGACCACGTTTCACCATTTTTCGCCACGGATCCCACAAACCTCATCCCAGACCTACCGGACATCCGACATTTACCGGACGTCCGGCATCCCTCGAGACACCGGACGTCCGCTAAACACCGGACGACCGGCACCCCGTTACAGAAGCTTTTACCGGATTTCCGGCCCCTACCGGACGTCTGACCCCTTCCGACCGACCGGACGACCGGTAAATTCCGAACGTCCGACCAAACCTGACGAGGCTGACTTGTTCGGTTCCGTACCACCTTTCCGCTACCACCTACCTTCCACCTCACCTTCCGCCACCACCATCGCTTACCCGCTCCGAGTCTGGAAAGTGTGTCTCCCTTTGCCTTGGATACATGAGTTGTGGTTTCACCGTTTCCTTGGATGTTTAGGCTACCTTGGGACGGCAAGACTTCGACAACACCACCGCTCAACTTCGGCAAGGACGGTAACATCGACGACACTTCGCTCATTCTACCTTGCAATTGCATTGTCACCCTATGAACCATCTTTGCGTAGCTTTCCCATTGAGACTAACCATTTGAGTATTGCCGGGCCACGACACTTGTGCACATTAGTGATAGTCATAGATATTGCATACTACATCATTGTGAGTAACATCACATCATCTTGGTGTCTTGCATATATCCGTGTGCCACAAGAGTGTTCCGCATACACAATAGTTACCTCGATCCGAGAAGCATGCATATGTGCCCAAAGAAAGAGCTCACAAGCTTTTAAGCAAACGAGTCAACCAAAGCAAAAACACAATAGCATCATACGCCTTGCATCAAAAGGAGATCATACATCATAGCAACATCATCTTGTGCTCAAGCATCGGCACATCATACACTCATAGCATACTTGTGATAGATAGTCGTTACGTTTTTCCTCTTATAGGTCGTGCACAAGTGCGTATCCGCCTATTAAGCAATCGGTTAGCGTCTCTCTAGTGTTGTGCAACACAGGCATTTTCCGTGGTTTTCCACATTTTCGCTCATCCTTGGTTGCACAACCACATTTATCTATCCGTGCGTGTGTTCCTGTGCTACCTTTGCTAGTGATCTACTTGTTGCATGAGCAAATTGTGAACCATTTTCAACATCATTGAGTCATTTTGACGATTGCATTGAATTTGTGCCACATCCTAACCAAGCTCCTCTCAAAGCTTTACTTGTGTAGGTGTGAGAATCGACACGAAGTGATACCAATAGTGCTATTTCCGGGTTACATTATCGCGTGATCATTGATCCATTTTCAACCTCGGTTAAGGTACATTGATATTGTCTTCTCCTTTCTCCCACTCACATACTTGCTTGTCATGATGGATAGGACAAGTTCATCTTCCAACCCGATCTTCGACGATCCTCAAGAAGCGAACAACTACGTCACCAAACTACATCTATTCGGTGTCCAACGAGCTCTACATCAAGAGAGTGAAGCTATGCGTGAATACATTGGTCAAGTCGCCGAGGACGCGCGCCAATTTGAAGCAAGGACAAAAGAACAATTCGACACCATCAACACCAACATGACTACCCAATACAACGAGCTCCGGACATTGATAATCAACCGACGTTCTTCCTCAACATCATCTCAAAGACGTAGCCGCTCAAGTCGACATACCGACTCAACGCAAGACTCAAGTACACCTACTTCCAACACTCTTCGTCAAGCCGCACGTCAAGCTCGACATGACCACCGGCATCCTCTACATGACAAGAGTTCTCAAGAGCTATTCGACGAGCAAGAAAGCCGACGTCTTCAAAACCAAGCTACACTTGAGCAAGCACAAGAACGGCAACGACTACGCCAACAACAACAAGAGTGAGCACGTCAATATCAAGAAGAACAAGATGCCGAGGCTAACCGCCAAGCACAACAACGTCGAGAAGCTCAAGCTATGGAGGCGCAACGAGCATTACAAGATACACATCAACAAGAGGATCTCCTTCGTGATGAGGTGCAACATGGACGACATCAAGCAAGAATGCAAGAAGAAGCTCCTCCTCAAGCACGCCATGAGCAACAATACCAGCAAGAACATCAACTCCAACAAGAACATCTACATCACCAAGAGCAACAAGATATGGCAAACCGCCAAAATCGAGATCACCCTCCCAATAGGCAAGGCAACAATGACGAGCATCGCTATGGCAAGCTCAAGTTCACCATGCCAAAGTTTTCCGGAAGCATTGATCCCGAAGACTATCTCTCATGGGCATTGAAAGTTGACAAGATCTTTCGCCTTCACAACTTCGATGAAGAAAAGAAGATCGCAATGGCATCCCTTGAGTTCCAAGACTATGTTCTCATTTGGTGGGAGCAAATCATAGAGAGAAGAGAAGCAAAAGGCGAACCTCCTATCACCACTTGGGCTCAAATGAAGGAAGTCATGAGAGCACGCTTTGTGCCTACACACTACAATCGTGACTTGTTCAAGAAGCTACAACTCCTCAAGCAAGGTACCAAGTCCGTTGAAGAGTACTACAAGGAGATGGAGATTGCCATGATACGAGCAAACATCACGGAAGATGACGAGCAAACTATGGCGAGATTCTTGAATGGACTCAACTATCCCATCAAGAAGATTGCGGACTTCCAACCATACAACAATCTCCTCGAGCTAGTACACCAAGCAACCAAAGTGGAGCGACAAGTTCATGAGGACTACAAGTACTCCAAGTTCAACTCCAAGAACTTCGGCTCCTACAACCAAGCTTCAACGACTTTGGCTACTCCTACTACCTCTACCAAGCCTTCTACAAACTTCGGTGACAAGTCAAGCTACAAGAATGCGACTACATCGAGTCGTCCACCTTCTACCAACAACTTCAAGCATAGAGCTTCCTCAACTCCAACTCCAACCGAAGACAATAACAAGACGAGCTCCATCAAATGCTTCAAGTGCCAAGGACGAGGCCACAAGTCATTTGAGTGCAAGACCGTTCGCACCATGATCATCAACGACGACGGATCTTATGACTCCATGAGCGATGATGAGATGGAAGCACTTGAGCATGTTGCTATGCATCGCCAAGTCAATGAAGAAGAAGACACTCAAGTGTTTTGCGACAATGACTCAAGCCCCAACCTTGTGTCTCCAAAGTCTTGACACTCCAACATCAACAAGATGACGACCAACGATGTCATATTTTCCATACGAAGGCCGGCATCAATGGACGCTCCGTCAAGGTTATCATCGATGGAGGAAGTTGCCACAACTTGGCAAGCGAAGAGCTATGCGACAAGCTTCATTTGGTTAAGACGAAGCATCCTCACCCCTACAAGGTCCAGTGGCTCAACGACGCCGGACTTCTTCGAGTCGAGCACACCGTGCAAGTCTCTTTCAAGATTGGCGCCTACGAGGACACTCTCGAATGTGATGTGATACCCATGTCCATGTGCCACCTTATTCTTGGACATCCATGGCAATATGATCGTGGAGTCACACACAATGGACGGACCAATCACTATCACTTCAAGATGAAGGGCAAGGAATTCGTGCTACGAACAATGACTCCAAGTCAAGTAGCCGCCGACAAGCTTTTACCTACCACCCATCGTGGAGAGAATGGTGAGAGAATGAGCCACCAAAAAGAGAGTGAGCGCCACAAGCCAAATATGAGCGCCTCCACGATGAGAGACAAGAAGCAACTAGTCCTATTTGCCACCAAAAGTGAGATGAGAGAAGTGTGTGAGAACCCATCGAGCGTCTTCCACCTTGTGCTTTTATGCAAAGGGGAAGCCAAACCTACTAATACTTCACCACCTCCACCTTTTGTGTTGTCTAAATTGTTGCAGGAATTCTCGGACGTCTTTCCCGATGAGCTCCCACCGGGTCTACCTCCACTCCGAGGGATAGAACACCGCATCGACCTCGTACCCGGTGCTCCACTTCCAAACAAGGCTCCCTACCGCGTCAACCCCGAGGAAACAAAGGAGATACAACGGCAAGTGCAAAAACTCATCGACAAGGGTCATGTACGTGAAAGTCTAAGCCCTTGTGCCGTTCCTGTTATTCTCGTGCCTAAGAAAGACGGAACTTTTCGCACGTGTTCCGATTGTCGTCCGATAAATGCTATAACCGTTAGATACCGTCACCCTATTCCACGCTTAGACGATATGCTTGATGACTTATGTGGTGCCACAATTTTTTCCAAAATTGATCTTAAAAGTGGCTACTACCAAATTCGCATTCAAGAGGGTGATGAGTGGAAAACTGCTTTCAAAACCAAGTTCGGGTTATACGAGTGGCTTGTTATGCCAATGGGCTTATCGGAAGCACCCGGCACTTTTGTGCGTCTTATGCACTTTGTTCTTAGACCCTACATAGGTGTCTTTGTCGTGGTTTACCTTGATGACATTCTCGTCTTTAGCAAGTCGCTTGAAGAACATGTTGACCATGTCCAACTAGTTTTGCAAGCACTTCGCAAACAACAATTATATGCTAATATGGAGAAATGCACTTTTGGCGTTGACAAGGTTGTCTTTCTAGGATTTGTCGTGTCTTCTCAAGGTGTTCACGTTGATGAAACTAAAATTGAAGCAATTAAAACTTGGCCTCAACCAAAGAATCTCATGCACGTGCGTAGTTTCCTTGGTTTAGCCGGTTTCTATCGACGTTTTGTGAAGGACTTTAGCACCATTGCTATGCCTCTACACGCTTTGAGCAAGAAGAACGCACCCTTCATTTGGGGTCCTTCGCAAGACACCGCGTTCAATGAGCTTAAGAGCTTGCTCACGCACGCACCACTTCTAGCCCTACCGAACTTTGACAAACCGTTTGAGATTCATTGTGATGCTAGTGGTATCGGCATAGGTGGCGTGCTAATGCAAGAAAAGCGCCCAATTGCGTACTTTAGCGAAAAGCTATCGGGAGCGCAACTTAACTACCCCATCTATGATAAAGAGCTTTATGCCTTGGTGAGAATTCTACGTGTTTGGGAACACTATCTTAGACCTCATGAATTCATTCTTCATACGGACCATGAGACACTCAAGTATCTCAAAGGTCAAACTAAGTTGAACAAGCGTCATGCTAAATGGAGTGAGTTCATTGAGTCTTTTCCCTATGTCATCAAATACATCAAGGGCAAAGAAAATGTTGTGGCGGACGCGCTTTCCCGCAAATGCATGCTTGTAACACAACTTGAGTTGAATGTGATTGGCTTTGAGCATATTAAAGATTTATATGAGCATGATCCTTTCTTTGCAAAAGCTTATGCTAAATGCTTGACTCACACTCCTTGGGAACATTACTACATCAAGGATGGATATCTTATGAGAGCTAACAAACTTTGCATTCCCGAGTCTTCGCTTCGTTTGCTCCTTTTGCAGGAATCGCATGGAGGAGGACTCATGGGACACTTTGGACGCGACAAGACGTTTGCTACCCTATCTAAGAACTATTTTTGGCCCAAGATGCTTCGTGACGTCTCACGCCTCACCAACCGATGTTCTACATGCCGCGAAGCTAAGTCCAAAGCTCAATCCCATGGTCTTTAATGCCTCTTCCTATTCCATACCACCCATGGGAAGACATAAGCATGGATTTCATACTTGGCTTGCCTAGAACTCAAAATGGAAAAGATTCCGTGCTTGTCGTGGTAGATAGATTCTCCAAAATGGCTCATTTCATTCATTGTAACAAGATCGACGATGCTTCACATGTTGCAACTCTCTTTTGTAGGGAGATACTTCGTCTACACGGCGTGCCCAAAACGATCGTGTCGGACCGGGACATCAAGTTCTTGAGTTACTTTTGGAAAACACTATGTGCCAAGCTCGGAATCAAGCTCCTCTTTTCTTCGGCGTACCATCCACAAACGGACGGCCAGATGGAGGTGACGAACCGCACGCTCTCCACTATTCTTCGTGTGTTGATCAAGCGGAACATCCGGGAATGGGAGCATTGCTTGCCCATCGCCGAGTTCGCCTACAACCGAGCAAGACATTCGACCACCGGCAAGTCGCCATTCGAGGTTGTCTACGGCTTCAATCCGTTGTCTCCATTGGACATTCTACCTCTACCGCTACAAGAGCGCATCAACATGGATGCAAGTGCTCGAGCAACCTATCTCAAGAAGGTGCACGAAGACACAAGGGCAATGATCGAGCGCCAAGTCCAACGTCTCGCCACCAAGCTCAACGTCAACAAGGCACCAATGGTGTTCCAACCGGGAGATCTTGTTTGGCTTCATCTTCGCAAGGACCGCTTCCCACACGAGCGCAAGTCCAAGCTTCTACCTCGCGCCGACGGACCCTTCAAGGTGCTAGCTCGCTACAAAGACAACGCCTACAAGATCGACCTTCCTCGAGACAAGTACTCCGTGAGCGACATCTTCAACGTCAAGGATCTTTCTCCCTTCCATGGTGATGAAGATCTCGATCCGAGGACGGATCCTTCCCAAGGGAGGGGAGATGATGCGGAGCATCCCAAGGTCATCCCCATGGACCCTCCTTCACCTCACCAAGTGCCCAAAGGACCAATGACTAGAGCCCGTGCAAGAGCTATCGAGACCGAGGTGACTTCGCTCCTCTCTCTACATCTTTCGGATTCACTTGAGGCATGGCTTCTACCTTCATCATAGACTTTGTGCATACTCAGGTGCTTGGACGAAGGCCACGGGACAGCTCTGCACAATGGTCAAGACGACAAGCCCGACGAGTGCACGAGACAAGAAGAAGGATGGCTGCAGATGCTACAGGCACCGGACGTCCGGCCTGCACCGGACGACCGGCGACTTCCAGGCACCGGACGACCGGAGGACACCGGACGTCCGGCCTCTCCCAGACGACCGGACGACCGGAAGCCACCGGACGTCCGTGACATCGGCAACATAAGCTAAATAGCGGAAATCCGAGGATTACCGGACGTCCGGTCCCTCCGGAACCACCGGACGTCCGGTAACCCACGGACGTCCGCTACGACGGCGACCACTTATGTAATATATATACTATTGACTCCCCTCCTTTCGAGGTAGCTATGGTTTAGCTCATTTCTCAGACTTGTGTGGATTTCTCCCACGAGACGGTGCGCCTCTACGGAGAAGATCCACTACGGATTCAGGACCTCCTTCGCGGAGAAGATCCCACGGGATTCCAAGACCTCCTCACGGAGAAGACTATCCTTGTATCACCATCGTTGACTATGGATCATGTATCGCACTTTGTATCGTGGATCTAGCGCTTGTGTGATTATCTTCGTGTTGATTTAAGTGTTTCCTCTTGTGTTTTCCCCCGTCTTTCCCCTTGTGTTCTCGGTGTTCATCGTGTGACCCTCTCCAAAACGTGAAAGATCCGCTGATTAGGGTTCCACCCTACATCAATGTAGATCATGGCAGGACGAACACGTGGACATGTCATTTACATCATTCGGACAAACGAGCTACAAGATATCACATGGCAAGATGACATAAAAAACATCACATAGCAGCAGTTTATATCATGATGCACTCTTGCAACAGCAAAACAAACACCTAGACGATCTCTAACATGCATGACAACAAGAGATAAAACGTAGTGCACGATCCCACGAACGTCTGGACATCTCATTTGCGCAAAACGGAGCTATGCACAAAAAGTTATGGCAGTTTGAAATATGCATCACAGATCAACAAACAGGGACTTAGCAGAAATTCGGAGTAACCTCAGATCTGAAGAAAGTCAATGGCTCGGGGGGGATCTGGCGGCCCGGCTGGGAAGCGGCGGCCACGGGCCCGCGGCGGCGCTGGGATCTGGCGCGGCCTGGTGGAGCGGCCCGGCTGCGGCGGCTGGGAGGCGGCGGCCCACGCGAGGAGGCGAGGCCCGGCTGGCGGCTGGGAGGCGGCGAAGTGCTGGGCCGGCGGCGGCTTGCGGCTGGGAGGCCAGACGCGGCGGCCCGCTGCGGAGGCGGCGACGGCCCGCGGTGCCTGTCGATCGGAGACGGGGTGGCTGAGGCCTTGGCGAGCGGGAGGCCGAGGCGTCGCGACGGGAGACTGGGCCTTGGGCCTCGGCGACTGGAGCGGTGGCGAGGAGGTGGCGGTGAAGTGGTCCCCCCGAGGAAAACCGCGGGGTACGGGCCGGCTGAGGTGCTTACGGGCCTGGAGGTAGCGCTCCGGTCGGTCGACGCGGTCGAGGCCGGCCAGATCGATCGATGGTGAAGTGGCCGAGGGAGGGTGGTCCGCTGGGCGTTGACTCGGGCGATCGATGCGCTGCTGATCTTCCAGAGATCAAAACGATGGAACCGGCTCGGTGGAGATCCCAGGAGGGGCTGGATCTGCCAAGTGGAGAGAAGTGGTGGCTAGATCCAGTTTTTGAGGAGAGAAAAGGGGAAGAAGGGGCTAGAGGTTAGGGAAGCCAAATAAATAGACTAGGGTCTATTATATAGCAGAAGTTAGGGTTAGGGGATTTGGGGGTGTTTAGGAGCCCTCCGATCGAGATCTGACGGATCCGATCGCGGGGGTAGTCTAGATGGGCCTAGGAGAAGGTAGAGACTTGCAGCAGGGGTGTTTCTGGGACACGAAGTGAAGGCACTTTGGACCCACACTAATAACTGATGGGATAGCCAACGGAGTCCAAACGAGACGAGATTTGAGAGGCGGGTTGCACACAACAAAACAACAACACACACAACAACCTCGCGGCACACCGGTAACGTAACACGCCCAAACAACAAAGTAGGCCTACGGGACGTCACAGACACGTGAGGGAGCTCCGGAACGTGAAACGGACAACGGGAAGGAACACGCGGAACCGGATGCAACCGACAACACAAATGCAATGCGATGCACATGTCTACATGATATGAATGAATGCCACACACTCACACAACAAAACGACGAAAACCCGAAAGACAAAGAACCCGGAATGGAAATAGATGAAGCCGGAGATATATTATATGCCCAAAAGGGAAAGTATTACATCCGGGGCATTACAAACTCTCCTCTACTACAAAAAGATCTCGTCCCGAGATCTAGGACTGGAAAAAGGAAGGGTACTCGGAACGAAGATGATCTTCTCGTTCCCAGGTAGCTTCTCGGTCGGTGTGATGTGACCACTTGACTTTCAGAAATTTGATGGACTTGTTGCGGGTCTTGCGTTCGGTTTCTTCGAGAATGGCAACTGGATGCTCTCGGTAGGACAGGTCTTGTTGAAGGTCAATTTCTTCAAACGGAATCATGCGCTCAGGTGCCTTGAAGCATTTGCGAAGTTGAGACACATGGAAGACATCATGAACATTTGCGAAGTTGGGAGGGAGCTCAAGTTGATAGGCTAGATCGCCTCTTTTGCCAAGAATCTTGAAAGGCCCGACGTATCTAGGAGCAAGCTTTCCTTTGATACGGAATCTTTGGGTTCCTTTCATCGGAGACACACGGAGATAGACATGATCACCGATGTTGAAAGCCAAATCACGATGCTTGCCGTCATAGTAGCTCTTCTGGCGCGACTGAGCGGCCTTGAGATTCTCACGTATGACTTTGCACATTTCTTCGGCTTCTGAGATCAAGTCATTGCCAAGAAGTTGGCGTTCGCCTGTTTCAGACCAGTTGAGAGGGGTACGACACTTTCTGCCATAGAGAATTTCAAATGGTGCTTTGCCTGCACTTGCTTGAAAGCTGTTGTTGTAAGAGAACTCGGCAAATGGAAGGCAGTCTTCCCATTTCATGCCGAAGGATATGACACAGGCTCTGAGCATGTCTTCTAGAATCTGATTGACGCGCTCGACTTGACCACTAGTCTGAGGGTGAAAAGCAGTGCTGAACCTGATCTTCGTGCCCATGGCGGACTAAAAGGAGTCCCAGAACCTTGATGTGAACAAGCTTCCACGGTCTAAGGATATAACTTGAGGAATGCCATGTAGGGACACAATTCTGGAAGTGTACAGCTCTGCAAGTTGAGCTGCATTGATTGATTCTTTGACTAGAAGAAAGTGAGCGACTTTGGTAAGCTTGTCAATCACCACAAAGATAGCATCATTTCCTCGCTTGGATTTAGGAAAACCAGTGACGAAGTCCATTTCAATGTGGTCGAACTTCCACTCGGGGATAGGAAGAGGTTGGAGAAGATCGGCTGGAGGTTGATGTTCTGATTTCACTCTTCTGCATACATCACATTCATTCACGAATTGGGCAATCTCCCTTTTCATGCGTGTCCACCAGTAAGACTGCTTGAGGTCTTGATACATCTTGGAACTGCCAGGATGAATGGAAAGGAGAGAATCATGAGCTTCTTCCATTATGAGCTTCCTGAGATCACCTTTGGGAACAACGAGTCTGTCCTCGAAGAACAAGGTATCTCTCTCATCAACACGGAAGCACTTGTATTTCGGAATGCCCTTAGCAATAGCATGTTTCACTTTCTTCACCATGGTATCACTGAGTTGGGCCTCACGGACTTGATCTTCCAAGGTAGGAGCAATTTGGAGATTTGCGAGAAAACCCTGCGGAACAACTTGAAGGTTGAGCTTCCTGAATGCTTTGCAAAGCTCAGGCTGGTACGGCTTGATAAGAAGGCTGTTGCAATATGCCTTTCTGCTCAAAGCATCTGCAATCACATTCGCCTTGCCAGGAGTGTATTCAATGCTGGGATTATACTCTTGGATCATTTCAACCCAACGAGTCTGACGGAGGTTCAGATGCGGCTGTGTGAAGATGTACTTCAAGCTCTTGTGATCAGTGAAGATGTCGACCTTTCTGCCCAACAACAGATGTCTCCACGTAATCAGAGCATGTACCACAGCTGCTAGCTCGAGATCATGTGTGGGATAGTTCTTCTCACTTGGCTTTAGCTGACGAGAAGTGTATGTGATAGAGGCAAAGGTGTCCCGTCTTTCGATGAGATGTTGGCTTTCGTTTTGGAGGAAGTCGACTTTGACGATCCGACTACGAACGTGCGAGGACATCGCGCCTTAGCAATCGCTAAACCAACTCCGAGAGGTTGTTGACCACGCCGGAGCACGATCAACCTGACCACGAAGGTCTGTTTCCTGCAGGCAAACGAAGAACAAGCAAGAAACTAAGATTGCAATCTGGATATTGCGAATATAAGAGGAAAGCTTTATTGATCAAGGTGGGGTTCTGTGACGCCTTGGTCCGGTCGTTGAACACAAACGAAGTACGCGAAGTTGCAGCTATGGCGAACTTTTAATCTAAACAAAACCCAAAGTCTAAACGACGCCCTAAGGGCTGTATATATGAGGGAAAGAGGGGGGAATTTCGTGGCCCTTGGTGGAGGGGTCCGAAACCAACCCTAACTCTTGTTTCCCCACACATACGGACTCTAAAAACAGCCTATACTCAAGTATTTCGAAATTACATGGGCCTGGCCCAATAATAAGGTGATGCAGCACCTATAATAGCCTCTGGACGAAATTTATGAAGTGGCATCTTGTATATTTCGTCCAAGGCTTCTCGCACTCATTATGGTGGCTTCAAAGTTCTGAAATCATCAATTGAAACGCCATTCTTGTTCCCCTTGCGCATGCCATCATCTCCATGCTTGATCTTGCTCCAATGTTCATCCTTCTTGTCCAAGCTAGGCCCTTCATTTGTAAGCAAGACAAATGTATCCAATTTAGGCAGCATCATATTCTCATGAACATTAGATTCATTACCAAGAAACGAAAGTACCTGGTAATTTAATTGGCGTGCGCGAGCTCTAGTAATTGGTCCTGTATATGTGTCAGTTGGAGCTATGGGTGTAACCTTGTTAGTGATGTCCTCATCATCCTCCCCTTCTTGAATTGAAGTCGTCCTCGACGGAAGCTCATCTTCCTCACCCAAGTAAGGCTTCAAATCTGCAATGTTAAATGTGGGACTAACCCCAAAATCTGCAGGCAGCTCAAGTTTATATGCATTATCATTTATTTTCTGTAACACCTTGAAAGGACCATCAGCACGTGGCATTAGCTTTGACTTGCGCAAATTAGGAAACCTATCCTTACGCAAATGTAACCAAACAAGATCTCCAGGTGCAAAGACAACACGTTTTCTACCCTTATCTCCAACAAGTTTATATTTAGCATTCATGCGCTCAATATTTTCCTTAGTTAACTCATGCATTTTTAAGATCAATTCAGCACGTTGTTTAGCATCAAAATTAACCTTCTCCGAAGATGGAAGAGGCAACAAATCAATAGGTGCACGAGGTAGGAAACCATAGACAATTTCAAAAGGGCACATCTTAGTAGTAGAATGCAACGAACGATTATAAGCAAATTCAATATGAGGCAGGCATTCTTCCCACATTTTCTTATTATTCTTCAAAACAGCCCTAAGCATAGTAGACAAAGTTCTGTTGACTACTTCAGTTTGTCCATCAGTTTGTCCATCAGTTTGGGGGTGACAAGTAGTACTAAAAAGCAGTTTAGTCCCCAACTTAGCCCATAAACATCTCCAAAAGTGGCTAAGAAATTTAGTATCACGATCTGAAACAATAGTATTTGGCACACCATGCAAGCGAATAATTTCACGAAAGAACAAATCAGCAACATTAGCAGCATCATCGCTTTTATGACATGGTATAAAGTGTGCCATCTTCGAGAACCTATCCACGACAACAAATATGCTATCCCTCCCCTTCTTTGTTCGAGGTAAACCCAAAACAAAGTCCATAGATATATCTTCCCAAGGAACACTAGGGACAGGGAAAGGCATATATAAACCATGAGGATTGAGTCGTGACTTAGCTTTTTGACATGTAGTGCAGCGAGCAACAAAACGCTCAACATCCCGTCGCATCTTTGGCCAAAAGAAATGTGTAGCAAGTACGTCCTCCGTCTTCTTCACGCCAAAGTGTCCCATTAATCCTCCTCCATGCGCCTCCTGCAACAACAAAAGACGAACAGAGCTAGCTGGAATGCATAGCTTGTTAGCTCGAAACACAAATCCATCACTAACGACGAACTTGTTCCATGTTCTCCCTTCTTTACAATTCTGCAATACATTTTTAAATTCAGCATCATGCACATATTGATCTTTGATGGTCTCCAAACCAAATATTTTAAAGTCAAGTTGTGAAAGCATAGTATAACGACGAGACAATGCATCAGCAATAACATTTTCTTTTCCCTTCTTGTGTTTAATAACATAAGGGAAAGTCTCTATGAATTCAACCCATTTAGCATGTCTACGGTTCAGTTTTGCTTGACTTTTAATGTGCTTTAAAGATTCATGATCAGAATGTATAACAAATTCTTTGGGCCATAAATAATGTTGCCATGTCTCCAAAGTCCGAACAAGAGCATATAATTCCTTATCATAAGTAGAATAATTCAGACTAGGCCCACTCAATTTTTCAGAAAAATATGCAACAGGTTTACCATCTTGTAATAACACACCTCCTAACCCAATTCCACTAGCATCACATTCAAGCTCAAAAATCTTATTAAAATCAGGAAGTTGGAGTAAAGGAGCATGTGTCAACTTATCTTTCAATACCGTGAATGCTTCTTCCTGTGCAGTACCCCAAACAAAAGGCACATCCTTCTTTGTAAGCTCATTGAGAGGTGCAGCAATGGTGCTGAAATCTCTCACAAAACGTCGATATAATCCAGCGAGGCCAAGGTAACTCCTCACGTGTGTGACCGTTTTGGGCTGCGGCCAACTCTCAATAGCTTCAATCTTGGCTTTATCAACCTCAATTCCCTGTGGAGTAACAACATAGCCAAGAAAAGAGACTCGGTCGGTGCAAAAGGTGCACTTTCCAAGGTTACCAAATAAACGTGCATCACGTAGAGCAATAAAAACAGCACGTAAATGTTCCGAATGTTCCTCCAAAGATCTGCTAAAAATCAATATATCATCAAAGTATACTACCACAAATCGTCCAATGAAAGCACGTAAAACTTCATTCATTAATCTCATGAAAGTACTAGGTGCATTAGTTAACCCAAAAGGCATGACTAACCACTCATATAATCCAAACTTAGTTTTAAATGCTGTTTTCCATTCATCTCCCAATTTCATACGAATTTGATGGTATCCACTACGCAAATCAACTTTGGAGAAAATTGTAGAGCCACTCAATTCATCAAGCATATCATCTAGCCTAGGAATAGGATGACGATAACGAATAGTAATATTATTAATGCCTCTACAATCAACACACATACGCAATGTACCATCTTTTTTCGGCACTAGAATAATAGGAACAGCACAAGGACTAAGGGATTCACGTATATAACCTTTGTCGAGTAGCTCCTGTACTTGACGCATAATCTCCTTCGTCTCTTCTGGATTGGTACGGTATGGTGCGCGGTTGGGTAGCGATGCACCGGGAATTAAGTCAATCTGATGCTCAATCCCTCAAATAGGTGGTAATCCCGGTGGCACGTCTTGTGGAAAGACGTCGGCGAACTCCTGCAAAATGTTAGTGACAGCAGGAGGCAAAGAGGAAGGCACGTCCTCGAATGAAAATAATGCCTCTTTGCACACAAAACCATAGCAAACAGATTTGCTAAAATCTAGCTCATCAATATCAGATTTGGTGGCAAATAAACATGTAGTTTTCAATTTAATTTCAGAAGCAACAGTAGATGGTTTATTATTAGGCTTCATTTGTTGCTCAAATTCTTTTGCCACAATCTGATTTTCACTCTTATTTTTCTCCTGTTTTGCTTTGTTAGCTCTATTAATATCATCTTTCAAAATGGAATCAGGAGTCATAGGAAGCAAAGTAATATTTTTATCCTTATGAACAAGAGTATACTGATTGTTTCTACCATGGTGTACATAATTTTTATCAAATTGCCATGGTCTACCAAGTAATAAGGAACATGCTTGCATAGGTACCACATCACAATCAACATAATCAGCATATGTAGAGATACTAAAATGCACACGAACAGTACGTGTTACCTTAACCTTGCCGCTGTTGTTGAACCATTGGATGTAATAAGGATGTGGATGTGGTCTTGTGGTGAGAGATAGCTTCTCCACCATCTCCACGCTAGCCAAGTTGTTGCAACTCCCTCCATCTATGATCACGCGAACAGAACGTTCCTTCACAACTCCCTTTGTATGGAACAAATTATGCCTCTGATTTTGCTCAGCTTGTGTAACCTGCACACTCAAAACACGTTGAGCAACTAAACATTCATACCTGTCAGCATCTTCAGGAGCCATGTATTGCGTCTCATGATCAGAATCGTCTCCATCGTGTTCTTCACGTGTAATAAGAGCCAAAGTTTCCTCATCATAGTCACTAGCGGATTCATATCCACCATCCTCAGTAGCAATCATCACACGCTGAGATTTGCAATCTCTCACAAAATGTCCTCTTCCCTTACAACGACGACAAATAATATCACTGGTGTGCCCTGTTGATGCCATGGAAGAAGAAGAACTCTGTGCAGGCCCAATAGGTGTGCTCTTGGCAGATAATGGTGGTTGTGCCTGCTTCCTTGTATCACGGCTGGAGGTAACAGCTGATGGAGGTGTCGGTGCAGTAGAATGTGAGGAAGTACAGGATGCACGCGGTGTCCATGATGAAGGTCGACCTGCAGAAAAGTTAGTCCGCGCCAATGCCTGTCGATCCTGCACTTCACGTTCAGCTTTACAAGCAAGATGGAATAAACGAGTGATATTAGTATAATCCTTATACTCTAGAATGGTCTGAATCTCTCTATTTAATCCACCCATAAAATGTGCAAGCATAGCTTCATTCTCCTCAACAATACCACATCTAATCAGACCAGTTTGTAATTGCTGATAATATTCTTCTACAGAATTTTTTCCTTGTCTTAAGCGCTGCAGTTTTTGAAGTAATTCACGTTGATAATATGGTGGAACCCAACGAGTACGCATAGCAGTTTTCAAAGCAGTCCAAGTGGCTGGAGTAGGGTATAATCTACAATGTTCAGACCACCAAACACATGCAAAACTAGTGAAAGCACAAACAGCAGCAGGAACACGTCTCTCCTCGGGATAGTTTAAACATGTAAAACGTTGTTCAGTTTGTAACTCCCAAGTAAGATATGTATCAGGAACATATCTACCCTCAAATGGTGGAATATTCAATTTCAGTTTAGGAATATGGTCATGTACCTTAGGTGGTGGTGAAGCCCTACCGTTGCGATGATATGCATGAGGACGACCTGGTGGTGGTGGTGCTGGTTGTTGCACGTAGTTCTGATTTTGGTCAACCTCATCCTCGTAATGGTCCTCCACCTCTGCAGTAGCAACAAGAGCTACAGAAACATCAACAGCAGCACCAGAAGCTTGACCAGTCTCAAGGGGAACGCGCTGTGCTCGTCCCACTTGATTCGGAAGGCGCCGTTGTTGTTGTTGTTGTTGTTGTTGTTGTTGTTGTTGTTGTTGAAGAGGTGGGACAGCTGCAGCAGCCGATGGTGGTGGAAAACGCGCAAGCAATTCAGCAAACTTGTTATCGAGCTTTGTGTCAAACGTCTTCTCCATGCCATCTATCTTCTCCATGGCCGCGTCCAATGTGTTTAGCACATCTTGCACCTGTTCACTCATCATTTGCTGAAACTTATCATGAAGCTCCTTGTTCGTCAAGTTCTCCCAGTCAGTCTCGTCGACTTGTGATCCTGGCATGGTTAGCAGCAATAGAAACACACAAGAATATGATCCTGCAGACTACTAACAAGTGGTGGTGGTGGTGGGTGTCACAAATCCGTCAAGCAAATCTCAAATTCTTACCAGTTCTTACCCAACAACAGGCGGTGATCGGCAACCGATGTAGTCAAAACTCTCAAAGCTTGGATAGAGCGATTACCAGGGAGAGTCAAACGCACGATGTAGATGTATGTGGAGCTGGGAAGGCTTATAATATGGTAGCAAAAAGGGTCAGCAATAATCAATTCAGAGATGCAAAGGTGAATAAACGCTCAACGACGGTACTGTGCTGGTCGTAGGCTAGACCGTACTAGAGACGCGAGCCTAGAACACTAACGAAATCACGTCGCTGCACGTAATCAAGGGGAAAGCACACTCTGAATTTTTTTTTTCGCCTCTTTTTTTTTTGCGCTGCTTTTTTTTTTGCCGAAAATCACTATAAT
>LR738713.1:264414080-264430946 GCA_902687465.1 Secale cereale | reverse complement strand
CACTATAATGGCGAGTGTCTCAAAACACTTCCCAAGTCAAACTAAGATGATAGGCACGAAATTTTTTTGACGAATTTTTTTTTTCGGAATCAGGCAGCGACGACGAAAAAGTGCGGGAAAAAATCAGTATGGTGGCACGTGTCTCAAAAGACTCAGAAAAGCTCAAAAATAGGATAGGGAAAAAATATTTTCACCTGTCGAAATTTTGGCCTAAAAACTGCCCGGGGGTCTCCAGACTCTTTTTTTTTTCTTTTTTTTTTCCGAGACCTACACAGGCAAGGAAACACAAATCCGAAAACTAGATGGATTTCGAGATAAGACCTAATATGAAAAGAACTCGGATTGGTGGTGGATATATGGTGGTAGGATATGGCAGCGGTGGTAGGTTATGGCAGCGGTGGTGGTATATGGATACAGATTGGTGGTGGTATATGGATACGGATCGGTGGTGGTATGTGGCAGTAGCGATGAAGATGTTGCGGCGGCGGCGTGACAACTTATGACCAGAACTCGAAACTCTAAAAGACTAGACGCTAAGACCAGCAACTTGACACGACGATGCAACCGCAAATTCAACAAAGCAAATACAGAAAAGATTATGCAAAGGCTCAGATTGGTTCGGATGGGATGAACTAACCCTAATTTTTTTTGGCTTTTTCGTGGACTATAGGTATGAAGAACAGACTCGATCTAAACTATGAAAAACTGTAAAATCTCACCGAGCAACCTGGAAATCTGATACCACTTGATAGAGGCAAAGGTGTCCCGTCTTTCGATGAGATGGTGGCTTTCGTTTTGGAGGAAGTCGACTTTGACGATCCGACTACGAACGTGCGAGGACGTCGCGCTTTAGCAATCGCTAAACCAACTCCGAGAGGTTGTTGACCACGCCGGAGCACGATCAACCTGACCACGAAGGTCTGTTTCCTGCAGGCAAACGAAGAACAAGCAAGAAACTAAGATTGCAATCTGGATATTGCGAATATAAGAGGAAAGCTTTATTGATCAAGGTGGGGTTCTGTGACGCCTTGGTCTGGTCGTTGAACACAAACGAAGTACGCGAAGTTGCAGCTATGGCGAACTTTTAATCTAAACAAAACCCAAAGTCTAAACGACGCCCTAAGGGCTGTATATATGAGGGAAAGAGGGGGGAATTTCGTGGCCCTTGGTGGAGGGGTCCGAAACCAACCCTAACTCTTGTTTCCCCACACATACGGACTCTAAAAACAGCCTATACTCAAGTATTTTGAAATTACATGGGCCTGGCCCAATAATAAGGTGACGCAGCACCTATAATAGCCTCTGGACGAAATTTATGAAGTGGCATCTTGTATATTTCGTCCAAGGCTTCTCGCACTCATTATGGTGGCTTCAAAGTTCTGAAATCATCAATTGAAACGCCATTCTTGTTCCCCTTGCGCATGCCATCATCTCCATGCTTGATCTTGCTCCAATGTTCATCCTTCTTGTCCAAGCTAGGCCTTCATTTGTAAGCAAGACAAATGTATCCAATTTAGGCAGCATCATATTCTCATGAACATTAGATTCATTACCAAGAAACGAAAGTACCTGGTAATTTAATTGGCGTGCGCGAGCTCTAGTAATTGGTCATGTATATGTGTCAGTTGGAGCTGCGGGTGTAACCTTGTTAGTGATGTCCTCATCAGTATGCCACAATTCTCTTATCTTGCATAAGCACACCACCAAGACCTTGAAGAGAAGCATCACAGAATACTTCATAGGGCTTGGATTCATCTGGAGGAGTCAGAACTGGAGCAGAGACAAGCTTTTCTTTGAGGGTTTTGAATGCCACTTCACACTCTGGAGACCAAAAGTATTTGACATTCTTCTGAAGCAAGTTGGAAAGAGGCTTGGCAATCTTGGAGAAGTTCTCAACAAACCTTCTGCAATAGCTGGCAAGACCTAGAAAACTGCGTAGCTGCTTGACGTTCTGAGGAGCTTCCCAATTGACAATTGCTTCAACTTTCTCGGGATTAACCGCAATGCCGTCAGCTGAGATGATGTGGCCCAGGTACAAAACCTTATCGAGCCAAAACTCGCACTTTGAGAACTTGGCATAGAATTTATGCTCTCGGAGTCGATCAAGAACCAGACGTAAGTGCTTTTCGTGATCTTCTTCATTCTTGGAAAACACCAGAATATCATCCAGATACACAAGCACAAACTCGCCAGTATAGGGGTTGAAGATGTAATGCATCATCCTTGAAAAGGTAGGAGGAGCATTGGCGAGACCGAAGGACATGACGGTATACTCGTATGAACCGTAGCTCGTTCTGAAGGCCGTCTTGGGAATGTCTTCCTCGCGAATGCGAATTTGATGATAGCCCATTCGGAGGTCTAGCTTAGAGAACACTTTAGCTCCTTTGAGCTGCTCGAAGAGTTTGTTGATGTTGGGGAGCGGATATTTGTTCTTTATTGTCTTCTTGTTCAATGGCCGGTAATCAACACAGAGACGCTCCGTGCCATCTTTCTTCTTGACAAATAAGACACCACAGCCCCACGGAGACGTACTAGGTCTGATGAGACCCATACTCTCCTCATTATCAAGCTGCTTCTTCAATTCCTTCAATTCATCCGGAGAGAGCTTGTACGGACGCCGGCATGTTGGCTCAGTACCCGGCTCGAGTTCAATGACAAATTCCACCTGGCGGTGTGGAGGCATGCCTGGAAGTTCTTCAGGAAAGACGTCTTGATATTCGTTCACCACCGGAATTTGAGATATGGCATTAATTTCGCCCTTATCATTGAGAGAGAAAAGCCTGATAGTGTTATCCCTGGAGGCAAAGATAATCACATCTTCATCAGGATGAGTCATCTTGACTTCCTTTTGAGCACAATCGATGTGAGCATCGTGCTGAGAAAGCCAATCCATTCCGAGGATGAGGTCGATGTCAGAATTGCCAAGAATCACCGGAGAAGCCAAAAATCGATAATCTCCCATGCGAATAGAAACATTCGGAGCATATATATACTGGAATGCATTTGATGTAGGGTGGAACCCTAATCAGCGGATCTTTCACGTTTTGGAGGGTGTCACATGATGAACACGGGGAATACAAGGAGAAAGACGGGGAAAACGCAAGAGGAAACACTCAAATCAACACGAAAATAATCACACAAGCGCTAGATCCACGATACAAAGTGCGATACATGATCCATAGTCAACGATGGTGATACAAGGATAGTCTTCTCTGTGAGGAGGTCTTGGAATCCCGTGGGATCTTCTCCGCGAAGGAGGTCCTGAATCCGTAGTGGATCTTCTCCGTAGAGGCGCACCGTCTCGTGGGAGAAATCCACACAAGTCTGAGAAATGAGCTAAACCACAGCTACCTCGAAAGGAGGGGAGTCAATAGTATATATATTACATAAGTGGTCGCCGTCGTAGAGGACGTCCGTGGGTTACCGGACGTCCTGTGGTTCCGGAGGGACCGGACGTCCGGTAATCCTCGGATTTCCGCTATTTAGCTTTTGTTGCCGATGTCACGGACGTCCGGTGGCTTCCGGTCGTCCGGTCGTCTGGGAGAGGCCGGACGTCCGGTGTCCTCCGGTCGTCCGGTGCCTGGAAGTCGCCGGTCGTCCGGTGCAGGCCGGACGTCCGGTGCCTGTAGCATCTGCAGCCATCCTTCTTCTTGTCTCGTGCACTCGTCGGGCTTGTCGTCTTGACCATTGTGCAGAGCTGTCCCGTGGCCTTCGTCCAAGCACCTGAGTATGCACAAAGTCTCTGATGAAGGTAGAAGCCATGTCTCAAGTGAATCCGAAAGATGTAGAAAGAGGAGCGAAGTCACCTCGGTCTCGAAAGGTCTTGCACGGGCTCTAGTGGGTCCTTTGGGCACTTGGTGAGGTGAAGGAGGGTCCATGGGGATGACCTTGGGATGCTCCGCATCATCTCCCCTCCCTTGGGAAAGATCCGACCTCGGATCGAGATCTTCATCACCATGGAAGGGAGAAAGGTCCTTGACGTTGAAGATGTCGCTCACGGAGTACTTGTCTCGAGGAAGGTCGATCTTGTAGGCGTTGTCGTTGTAGCGAGCTAGCACCTTGAAGGGTCCGTCGGCGCGAGGTAGAAGCTTGGACTTGCGCTCGTGTGGGAAGCGGTCCTTGCGAAGATGAAGCCAAACAAGATCTCCCGGTTGGAACACCATTGGTGCCTTGTTGACGTTGAGCTTGGTGGCGAGACGTTGTACTTGGCGCTCGATCATTGCCCTTGTATCTTCGTGCACCTTCTTGAGATAGCTTGCTCGAGCACTTGCATCCATGTTGATGCGCTCTTGTAGCGGTAGAGGTAGAATGCCCAATGGAGACAACGGATTGAAGCCGTAGACAACCTCGAATGGCGACTTGCCGGTGGTCAAATGTCTTGCGCGGTTGTAGGCGAACTCGGCGATGGGCAAGCAATGCTCCCATTCCCGGATGTTCCTCTTGATCAACACACGAAGAAGAGTGGAAAGCGTGCGGTTCGTCACCTCCGTCTGGCCATCCGTTTGTGGATGGTACGCCGAAGAAAAGAGTAGCTTGATTTCGAGCTTGGCACATAGTGTTTTCCAAAAGTAACTCAAGAACTTGACGTCCCGGTCCGACACGATCGTTTTGGGCACGCCGTGTAGACGAAGTATCTCCCTACAAAAGAGAGTTGCAACATGTGAAGCATCGTCGATCTTGTTACAAGGAATGAAATGAGCCATTTTGGAGAATCTATCTACCACGACAAGCACGGAATCTTTTCCATTTTGAGTTCTAGGCAAGCCAAGTATGAAATCCATGCTTATGTCTTCCCATGGGTGGTATGGAATAGGAAGAGGCATATAAAGACCATGGGATTGAGCTTTGGACTTAGCTTTGCGGCATGTAGAACATCGGTTGGTGAGGCGTGAGACATCACGAAGCATCTTGGGCCAAAAATAGTTCTTAGAGAGGGTAGCAAACGTCTTGTCGCGTCCAAAGTGTCCCATGAGTCCTCCTCCATGCGATTCCTGCAAAAGGAGCGAACGAAGCGAAGACTCGGGAATGCAAAGTTTGTTAGCTCTCATAAGATATCCATCCTTGATGTAGTAATGTTCCCAAGAAGTGTGAGTCAAGCATTTAGCATAAGCTTTTGCAAAGAAAGGATCATGCTCATATAAATCTTTAATATGCTCAAAGCCAATCACATTCAACTCAAGTTGTGTTACAAGCATGCATTTGCGGGAAAGCGCGTCCGCCACAACATTTTCTTTGCCCTTGATGTATTTGATGACATAGGGAAAAGACTCAATGAACTCACTCCATTTAGCATGACGCTTGTTCAACTTAGTTTGACCTTTGAGATACTTGAGTGTCTCATGGTCCGTATGAAGAATGAATTCATGAGGTCTAAGATAGTGTTCCCAAACACGTAGAACTCTCACCAAGGCATAAAGCTCTTTATCATAGATGGGGTAGTTAAGTTGCGCTCCCGATAGCTTTTCGCTGAAGTACGCAATTGGGCGCTTTTCTTGCATTAGCACGCCACCTATGCCGGTACCGCTAGCATCACAATGAATCTCAAACGGTTTGTCAAAGTTTGGTAGGGCTAGAAGTGGTGCGTGCGTGAGAAAGCTCTTAAGCTCATTGAACGCGATGTCTTGCGAAGGACCCCAAATGAAGGGTGCGTTCTTCTTGCTCAAAGCGTGTAGAGGCATAGCAATGGTGCTAAAGTCCTTCACAAAACGTCGATAGAAACCGGCTAGACCAAGAAAACTACGCACTTGCATGAGATTCTTTGGTTGAGGCCAAGTTTTAATTGCTTTAATTTTAGTTTCATCAACGTGAACACCTTGAGAAGAAACGACAAATCCTAGAAAGACAACCTTGTCAACGCCAAAAGTGCATTTCTCCATATTAGCATATAATTGTTGTTTGCGAAGTGCTTGCAAAACTAGTTGGACATGGTCAACATGTTCCTCAAGCGACTTGCTAAACACTAGAATGTCATCAAAGTAAACCACGACAAAGACACCTATGTAGGGTCTAAGAACAAAGTGCATAAGACGCACGAAAGTGCCGGGTGCTTCCGATAAGCCCATTGGCATAACAAGCCACTCGTATAACCCGAACTTGGTTTTGAAAGCAGTTTTCCACTCATCACCCTCTTGAATGCGAATTTGGTAGTAACCACTTTTAAGATCAATTTTTGAAAAGATGGTGGCACCACATAGTTCATCAAGCATGTCATCTAGACGAGGAATCGGGTGACGGTATCTAACGGTGATAGCATTTATCGGACGACAATCGGAACACATGCGAAAAGTTCCGTCTTTCTTAGGCACGAGAATAACGGGAACGGCACAAGGGCTTAGACTTTCACGTACATGACCCTTGTCGATGAGTTTTTGCACTTGCCGTTGTATCTCCTTTGTTTCCTCGGGGTTGACGCGGTAGGGAGCCTTGTTTGGAAGTGGAGCACCGGGTATGAGGTCGATGCGGTGTTCTATCCCTCGAAGTGGAGGTAGACCCGGAGGTAGCTCATCGGGGAAGACGTCCGAGAATTCCTGCAACAATTGAGACAAAACAAAAGGTGGAGGTGGTGAAGTGTTAGTAGGTTTGGCTTCCCCTTTGCATAAAAGCACAAGGTGGAAGACGCTCGATGGGTTCTCACACACTTCTCTCATCTCACGTTTGGTGGCTAATAGAACTAGTTGCTTCTTGTCTCTCATCGTGGAGGCGCTCATATTTGGCTTGTGGCTCTCGCTCTCTTTTTGGTGGCTCACTCTCTCACCATTCTCTCCACGATGGGTGGTAGGTAATAGCTTGTCGGCGGCTACTTGACTTGGAGTCATAGGTCGGAGCACGAATTCCTTGCCCTTCATCTTGAAGTGATAGTGATTTGTCCGTCCATTGTGTGTGACTCCACGATCATATTGCCATGGACGTCCAAGAATAAGGTGGCACACGGACATGGGTATCACATCACATTCGAGCGTGTCCTCGTAGGCGCCAATCTTGAAAGAGACTTGCACGGTGTGCTCGACTCGAAGAAGTCCGGCGTCGTTGAGCCACTGGACCTTGTAGGGGTGAGGATGCTTCGTCTTGACCAAATGAAGCTTGTCGCATAGCTCTTCGCTTGCCAAGTTGTGGCAACTTCCTCCATCGATGATAACCTTGACTGAGCGTCCATTGATGCTGGCCTTCATATGGAAAATATGACATCGTTGGTCGTCGTCTTGTTGATGTTGAAGTGTCAAGACTTTGGAGACAACAAGGTTGGGGCTTGAGTCATTGTCACAAAACACTTGATTGTCTTCTTCTTCATTGACTTGGCGATGCATAGCGACATGCTCAAGTGCTTCCATCTCATCATCGCTCATGGAGTCATAAGATCCGTCGTCGTTGATGATCATGGTGCGAACGGTCTTGCACTCAAATGACTTGTGGCCTCGTCATTGGCACTTGAAGCATTTGATGGAGCACGTCTTGTTATTGTCTTCGGTTGGAGTTGGAGTTGAGGAAGCTCTTGGCTTGAAGTTGTTGGTAGAAGGTAGACGACTCGATGTAGTCGCATTCTTGTAGCTCGACTTGTCACCGAAGTTTGTAGAAGGCTTGGTAGAGGTAGTAGGAGTAGCCAAAGTCGTTGAAGCTTGGTTGTAGGAGCCGAAGTTCTTGGAGTTGAACTTGGAGTACTTGTAGTCCTCTTGAACTTGTCGCTCCGCTTTGGTTGCTTGGTGTACTAGCTCGAGGAGATTGTTGTATGGTTGGAAGTCCGCAATCTTCTTGATGGGATAGTTGAGTCCATTCAAGAATCTCGCCATAGTTTGCTCGTCATCTTCCGTGATGTTTGCTCGTATCATAGCAATCTCCATCTCCTTGTAGTACTCTTCAACGGACTTGGTACCTTGCTTGAGGAGTTGTAGCTTCTTGAACAAGTCACGATTGTAGTGTGTAGGCACAAAGCGTGCTCTCATGACTTCCTTCATTTGAGCCCAAGTGGTGATAGGAGGTTCGCCTTTTGCTTCTCTTCTCTCTATGATTTGCTCCCACCAAATGAGAACATAGACTTGGAACTCAAGGGATGCCATTGCGATCTTCTTCTCTTCATCGAAGTTGTGAAGGCGAAAGATCTTGTCAACTTTCAATGCCCATGAGAGATAGTCTTCGGGATCAATGCTTCCGGAAAATTTTGGCATGGTGAACTTGAGCTTGCCATAGCGATGCTCGTCATTGTTTCCTTGCCTATGGGGAGGGCGATCTCGATTTTGGCGGTTTGCCATATCGTGTTGCTCTTGAGGATGTAGACGTTCTTGTTGGAGTTGATGATCTTGTTGGTATTGTTTCTCAAGCCGTGCTTGAGGAGGAGCTTCTTCTTGCATTCTTGCTTGATGTCGTCCATGGTGCACCTCATCACGAAGGAGATCCTCTTGTTGACGAGTGTGTCGGTTGCGGGCGGCCACATTGCGATGTGTATCTTGTAATGCTCGTTGTGCCTCCATAGCTTGAGCTTCTCGACGTTGTTGTGCTTGGCGGTTAGCCTCGACATCTTGTTCTTCTTGATATTGACGTGCTCGCTCTTGTTGTTGTTGGCGTAGTCGTTGCCGTTCTTGTGCTTGCTCAAGTGTAGCTTGGTTTTCACGACGTCGGCTTTCTTGCTCGTCGAATAGCTCTTGAGAACTCTTGTCATGTAGAGGATGCCGATGGTCATGTCGAGCTTGACGTGCGGCTTGACGAAGAGTGTTGGAAGTAGGTGTACTTGAGTCTTGCGTGGAGTCGGTGTGTCGACTTGAGCGGCTTCGTCTTTGAGAAGATGTTGAGGAAGAACGTCGGTTGATTATCAATGTCCGCAGCTCGTTGTATTGGGTAGTCATGTTGGTGTTGATGGTGTCGAATTGTTCTTTTGTCCTTGCTTCAAATTGGCGCGCGTCCTCGGCGACTTGACCAATGTATTCACGCATAGCTTCACTCTCTTGATGTAGAGCTCGTTGGACACCGAATAGATGTAGTTTGGTTACGTAGTTGTTCGCTTCTTGAGGATCGTCGAAGATCGGGTTGGAAGATGAACTTGGCCTATCCATCATCACAAGCAAGTATGTGAGTGGGAGAAAGGAGAAGACAATATCACTGTACCTTAACCGAGGTTGAAAATGGATCAATGATCACTCAAGAATGTAACCCGGAAATAGCACTATTGGTATCACTTCGTGTCGATTCTCACACCTACACAAGTAAAGCTTTGAGAGGAGCTTGGTTAGGATGTGGCACAAATTCAATGCAATCGTCAAAATGACTCAATGATGTTGAAAATGGTTCACAATTTGCTCATGCAACAAGTAGATCACTAGCAAAGGTAGCACACGGAACACACGCACGGATAGATAAATGTGGTTGTGCAACCAAGGATGAGCGAAAATGTGGAAAACCACGGAAAATGCTCGTGTTGCACAACACTAGAGAGACGCTAACCGATTGCTTAATAGGCGGATACGCACTTGTGCATGACCTATAAGAGGCAAAACGTAACGACTATCTATCACAAGTATGCTAGGAGTGTATGATGTGCCGATGCTTGAGCACAAGATGATGTTGCTATGATGTATGATCTCTTTGGATGCAAGGCGTATGATGCTATTGTGTCTTGCTTTGATTGGCTCGTTTGCTTAAAAGCTTGTGAGCTCTTTCTTTGGATACTTATGCATGCTTCTCAGATCGAGGTAACTATTGTGTATGCGGAGCACTCTTGTGGCACACGGAGATATGCAAGATACCAAGATGATGTGATGTTACTCACAATGATGTAGTATGCAATATCTATGACTATCACTAATGTGCACAAGTGTCGTGGCCCGGCAATACTCAAATGGTTAGTCTCAATGGGAAAGCTACGCAAAGATGGTTCATAGGGTGACAATGCAATTGCAAGGTAGAATGAGCGAAGTGTCGTCGATGTTACCGTCCTTGCCGAAGTTGAGCGGTGGTGTTGTCGAAGTCTTGCCGTCCCAAGGTAGCCTAAACAACCAAGGAAACGGTGAAACCACAACTCATGTATCCAAGGCAAAGGGGAACACACTTTCCAAACTCGTAGCGGGTAAGCGATGGTGGTTGCGGAAGGTGAGGGTGGAAGGTAGGTGGTAGCGGGAGGTGGAACGGAACTGAACTAGTCAACCTCGTCAGGGTTTGTCGGACGTCCGGAAGTTACCGGTCGTCCGGTCTGTCGGATGGGGTCGGACGTCCGGTAGGGGCCGGAAATCCAGTAGAAGCTTCTGTAACGGGGTGCCGGTCGTCCGGTGTTTAGCGGACGTCCGGTGTCTCGAGAGGTGCCGGACGTCCGGTAAACGTCGGTCGTCCGGTAGGCTGGGATGTGGTTGGTGGGATCCGTGGCGAAAATGGTCAAACGTGGTCGGATTTGCGGTGGAAAAAGGTGGAAAAGGAGGGGAAGTGCTAGATCGACTCGTGGCACAGCAAATCCATGGAACAAAGTCAACAAAATTTTGCCAAATCAACATATCACAAAAAAATTTTGGGGCTCTTTTTGTGGGGAATTCTCGAAATTGGGAAGAACACGACAAAAACAAGCTAGAAAACAAAGTGTGGGGCTCCAAAATCGTGATCAACCTTGCTCTTGATACCAAGATGATGTAGGGTGGAACCCTAATCAGCGGATCTTTCACGTTTTGGAGGGTGTCACACGATGAACACGAGGAATACAAGGAGAAAGACGGGGAAAACGCAAGAGGAAACACTCAAATCAACACGAAAATAATCACACAAGCGCTAGATCCACGATACAAAGTGCGATACATGATCCATAGTCAACGATGGTGATACAAGGATAGTCTTCTCCGTGAGGAGGTCTTGGAATCCCGTGGGATCTTCTCCGCGAAGGAGGTCCTGAATCCGTAGTGGATCTTCTACGTAGAGGCGCACCGTCTCGTGGGAGAAATCCACACAAGTCTGAGAAATGAGCTAAACCACAGCTACCTCGAAAGGAGGGGAGTCAATAGTATATATATTACATAAGTGGTCGCCGTCGTAGCGGACGTCCGTGGGTTACCGGACGTCCGGTGGTTCCGGAGGGACCGGACGTCCGGTAATCCTCGGATTTCCGCTATTTAGCTTCTGTTGCCGATGTCACGGACGTCCGGTGGCTTCCGGTCGTCCGGTCGTCTGGGAGAGGCCGGACGTCCGGTGTCCTCCGGTCGTCCGGTGCCTGGAAGTCGCCGGTCGTCCGATGCAGGCCGGACGTCCGGTGCCTGTAGCATCTGCAGCCATCCTTCTTCTTGTCTCGTGCACTCGTCGGGCTTGTCGTCTTGACCATTGTGCAGAGCTGTCCCGTGGCCTTCGTCCAAGCACCTGAGTATGCACAAAGTCTCTGATGAAGGTAGAAGCCATGTCTCAAGTGAATCCGAAAGATGTAGAGAGAGGAGCGAAGTCACCTCGGTCTCGAAAGCTCTTGCACGGGCTCTAGTCATTGGTCCTTTGGGCACTTGGTGAGGTGAAGGAGGGTCCATGGGGATGACCTTGGGATGCTCCGCATCAGCATTCGTCTCCCCGGAGAAACAACTGATAACTCCCTTGGCAAACTTTTGATGTCAACATTATACTTGGATGCAAATGGTTGAGACATGAAAGAACATGAAGCACCCGAATCAAATAACACTTTAGCAGGGATAGAGTTCACTGGAAGGTTACCCAAAATGACATCAGAAGAATTCTCCGCTTGTGCTGCATTCATCAGATTGACCCTTGCTGCCTTTGGATCATGCCTGACAATAGCTGAACTCACAGGTGGAGGAGGAGGAAGACGCTTCGGATTCGGACAAAGGTTGGCATAATGACCCTTCTGGCCACACTTGTTGCACACCACTTCAGAGAGAGGACGGAAATGAGAACCACTTGACTTGGAGCCTTGAGACTGAAACTGTTTCTTCGACTGGTTGCTCGGGTTGGGTGGGTGGGAGAAACCACGACCACTAGACTTCTTGTTGTTGGAGTTGTTGGAGTTGTTGTAAGGAGCTCGAATCACTGGAGGAGGAGGAAGCCATAATTTCTGATGCTTCGAGACCATCTGAGACGATGAGGAAGAGTGAACGGCATCTCGAATTCTCTTCTTAGAAGCCTCCATCTTGAGCTGAGCTGCTTCTTGTTTCAAAGCCATGTTATAGAACTTGTCGAATTCATCGGGCTCGAACAAAGTGAGAGCAAGCTGAAGTTCATCTTTGAGACCTCCATGGAACTGGTAGATTTTACTCTTGGCATCAGGAATGTCTTGCTTAGCATAGCGAGCGAGGTTTTGGAACTTGACATTATACTGATAGACTGTCATGGAGCCCTGCTTCAGGTTGCGGAATTGCTCACGCATACCCTCGATGACACTTGTAGGAATGTGGTGAGAGCGAAAGTCCTTGCAGAAATTCTCCCAAGAGATCACTTGACCTGGCCTGGAGTCTTTGTACTCCTGCCACCAGTCAGCTGCTTGATCTTTCAGTTGGAAGGCTGCAAACTTCACATAATCATCTTCCTTGACGTTACTGCACTCAAAATGCTTCTTTATGTCGGTTAACCAATCTTCAGCATCAAGAGGGTCGACACAGTAACTGAAAGCTTTAGGATTGTTGGCCAAGAACTGGTTGAGAGTAGCATGGTGCTGCTGGTTGAAGAAGTTGCCTTGGTTCCCTGGAACACCCTGATTAGCTTGATTAGCTTGCATCTGCTGCATCATCTGCATCAACAACTGGGTGTTCTGAGCTGTAGTCTGCATAATCGCTCTCCAAGCCTCAGGCGGAGGAGGAGGGGAAGGAGGACGATCTGGGACCTCTTCACCCTCTGGGTTAGCGTTGGGAACCTTTTTCGGAGCCATCCTGAAAGAGATGACCACGAATCAGCAATTGATTGACAAAAGGTATAAGCTGAATCACTGGAATGAATTGCAACAAGTCTTCACAATAATCATTCAAACAATAAGAACGAATGAAATCATTCGAACAAGAGGAACGGATGAAATTCTCAGTTAAATGATAACATCAATCTTCACGAGAAGCCACATAGGGATCAAAAGGTAAAATAAGAAAAACAACAAGGTACGGACGGGAACAAACACAAGAGAGGAGTTTCGTCCTAACATCTTTGTGCTGAAAGCATATGAACGCGTTACGAAAAGGTTTTGCAATCCCCGGATCAGCATAGCCAAGGACCCTTTAAGATGCAAATCCTGATAGTAACATCGGTCATAAACCACTTCACTCAATGTAGAACCCCGAACTCACTAACCTGTATTCGTTGGAAGAATGCCTACGATCTACTGGATAAACCCACCTATAAATTTCCGAAAGATTCCAGTTATGCAATCAGGTGTTGGGGATACACGGGAAGCACCGCGCAATCAACTCTAAACCTACATCCAGGTGTATCCATCCTTCAACACATAACCAGTCTTTCTCGGAAACTGTGTACCTCGGACCTTCGAAAAAACATCCACTATAACAAGCTATGGCAATACTCCCGAACTACCTCCCCAGTACTGGGTGATGTCGGGGTTATCTTGCCACTGGCCGTATAGGAGAGATTTTCGATGTCGGCCGTCTTAAGTATTTAGTACTGCCGCGATATGCTTGTGACAACAATACCCCGAAGCTCAACTCCCCGGGAACAGGAGGCATCGAGAACAATATCCTTCTCACAAGAACATCGAAACAATCCCATAATACTCGCGGGATTCCTAAAAAAAATTTTGTGCAATTTTTGAAGATAGGAGAGACAAGAGTAGTCGTCAGGAGTCCTCACCAGAGGGAAAGGGGATGAGAAGCAAAGAAATCCTACTCTCCGATATAATATAGGACTCAAAAAGTTTTCAGTGTGTGCCTAGACTCGACCGTCAACGATTCGATCAAACAGTGGGGGCTCCTAGGTCGGAGAAGGCTCTGAATACCAACTTGTAATGCCCAGGATGGAGTTATACCTCCTACGTGTCGAGGCACGACTTAAAGGCATAAGTCCATCCTAGAATGATCTCAAGTTTGGTAATCTTTGCACATCTCATGTAAAAGAGGGGATTGTAAACATAAATAGTTGGCTTACACTCGCCACGTCACACAAGTACATAACATGTCTCAATCCTCATACATTAAGAACATCACAACCCTCTAAGGGCAAAATCCAAATGTCAAGATACCAAACTGAAATAAATAAACCATAGGCGAATCGAATCCTAGTAGGAGTCTCCACTACTGATCATCCGGATATCGAACATAGTACCGACTACGCTCCTCGTCGTACTCCCAATCCAGCTCGGTGCCATCACCTGGATAGCTCACAACTGGACCTGCATCTGGTGTGGTGAAGTAACTGTGAGCCACAGAGGACTCAGCAATCCCGTTTTCGGGTAACAAGACTATTTAAGCCTTTGGGAGAGGAAAGGCTGAAGAAAAGAATAAGTGTCTGCAGCAGCAACTAGCAACTAGCTTACGTGAGTGAGAGCGAGAAGAGAAGCCTCGGTCGAGAAGTGATCACGAAGTGATCCTAGCTACAAGCTCAACAAACATAACCCCTCCGTGTTCAACTCCCGAATCCCTATTCGGAAATTGACAGTCACGGAACACACGCTGGTAGTGTATTAGAAACATTGTGTCAAGTTATCTACAACCGGATATTAACAAGCTCCCATCTGCCACATAACCGCGGGCACGGCTTTCGAAAGTTCAAACCCTGCAGGGGTGTTCCAACTTGACCCATTACAAGCCCACGATCCGCGGAGTCGCAACTCCAAAGTGGGAAGACCCGAGTATTCTTGGAATCCCGTGCTCAAGATATACCGAACTAAGGTAAGGCTAATCCAGCAAATCCTCCCGGCGTGTCAACACCCTGATAGTAGCCGCGCGTATCTAAGTCTCAGGACACGACCGGATGGGTGATGCTACAGGTGTATGCCAGATACCTCGGGTTGCCCCAAGGCGGCCCTGCAGGACCCCCGTTTCGGACCAACACTCATGTGGAGCACTGGCCCGGGGTTGTTGATTAAGAAAGAGGGTTAATTACTCCCTATGCAAGTTTAGTTTGTTATTAGGCAAATAGTACCAATGTTGGGACTTGCTGGAAAAGACTTAGCACTTAGCGGTTTATCGAGGGGGTCCCATACACCCCAACCGTGTTAGGAACGCATAATCAAGGAACATAACACCGGTTTATACGGTTCCTAACGGCATGAGTGGAACAAAACACCAAGCAAAAGGCTTAGCCTTCCACCCTTGCCAATATATAGACGATTTCATTTTTAAGCATTTATATAGTGTGATAAAAACCCAACCAAACTTCAACATGAAGCAAGCATCTTCGATCTTCACCTGCAACTAGCAATGCTATAAGAAGGGCTGAGCGAAGCGTACTTAGCCAAGCAACGGTTTGCATAGGTAGGTTGGTTAAACATGGCAATGGTTTACAAGTAGGAGGCTGACAAGAAGATCATGGGCATGGAGGCAAAACTATAGATCGAAACTACTAGCAATAGGCAAAGATAGTAATGTTATCGGGGTTCGGTCATCTTGCCTGAAGAGAAGTCGTTCGGATCGTAAGAAGGGTCCTCGTGCTCAACCTCGTTGGTAACCTCGTGCTCGTACTCGATCTCAGACTCTGCTTCCGGCTCTAAACAAAACAATCACACCAAGCACAAATCAACAAGATGCAATGCGCACTCGAAAAAGATGGATGCATGATGGATGCACTAAGGATGCACACGGAGCACGGAAAATAGCACTCAAGCAAAACACCTCAAAACATGATAACAATCTGATATTATTAATCTACACAGAAAAACAATCAAGTTTCATATAAGATTCGCTGAAATCGGAGTTACGGGCTAAAAGTTATGCCCGAAACAAGAAATGAGCGAAAGCTGAAAATTACAGCATCATAGCAACTTCGGAGCACAAAATAATTAAGCTACAGCATTCAAATAACATGGCAAAGGGCATGAACACAAACTAGACATATACTACAGCAACTAAGTCCAAAGGTGCACCCCCAACGGAGCCACGGGTCAATAGCAATGATCTTGGACATATTGAACTTGACAATAAAATTCTGGCAGCAGAATTTTATTGAAACTTTGGAGCAAAAGATAAACATGCTACAGCCACTTAAATAGACATGTGAGGACATGAATGGAAATTCAACAATATATACTACAAGGAACAATCAAGATCCACTCCAAAACTAACATGCGTTGTCCTAGAACATCACACGAACATGGCATCGGAACGTTACAGATTTCAGACTTAGTGAAAATCCACTAAGTCCTAAAACAGCAATTTCATCATGGCATCTAAAAGAGCATGTTTAAGTCACCTCGAAACTAAACATGGCAAGTGGTAAGCACCTCATCAAAGTACACATGATGGTGATACCGAAACACACAAGCATGCATCATTGAGGTAAACACAACGATAGCAACGAGCTCAACAAGATGGCATTTCATAAATAGTAAAACAACATCACAGCCACATGGCACTTTGCAACGATGATAAACATGGCAAGAATAAATCTATCATGCAACCTATCACATACAACATGTAGATCATGCCAAGACGAACACGTGGACATGTCATTTGCATCATTCGGACAAACGAGCTAAAAGATATCACATGGCAAGATGACATAAAAAACATCACATAGCAGCAGTTTATATCATGATGCACTCTTGCAACAGCAAAACAAGTACCTAGACGATCTCTAACATGCATGACAACAAGAGATAAAACGTAGTGCACGATCCCACGAACGTCTGGACATCTCATTTGCGCAAAACGGAGCTATGCACAAAAAGTTATGGCAGTTTGAAATATGCATCACAGATCAACAAACAGGGACTTAGCAGAAATTCGGAGTAACCTCAGATCTGAAGAAAGTCAA
>LR738713.1:264381479-264414070 GCA_902687465.1 Secale cereale | reverse complement strand
CACATGATGGTGATACCGAAACACACAAGCATGCATCATTGAGGTAAACACAACGATAGCAACGAGCTCAACAAGATGGCATTTCATAAATAGTAAAACAACATCACAGCCACATGGCACTTTGCAACGATGATAAACATGGCAAGAATAAATCTATCATGCAACCTATCACATACAACATGTAGATCATGGCAAGACGAACACGTGGACATGTCATTTGCATCATTCGGACAAACGAGCTAAAAGATATCACATGGCAAGATGACATAAAAAACATCACATAGCAGCAGTTTATATCATGATGCACTCTTGCAACAGCAAAACAAGTACCTAGACGATCTCTAACATGCATGACAACAAGAGATAAAACGTAGTGCACGATCCCACGAACGTCTGGACATCTCATTTGCGCAAAACGGAGCTATGCACAAAAAGTTATGGCAGTTTGAAATATGCATCACAGATCAACAAACAGGGACTTAGCAGAAATTCGGAGTAACCTCAGATCTGAAGAAAGTCAACGGCCCGGGGGGGATCTGGCGGCCCGGCTGGGAAGCGGCGGCCACGGGCCCGCGGCGGCGCTGGGATCTGGCGCGGCCTGGTGGAGCGGCCCGGCTGCTGCGGCTGGGAGGCGGCGGCCCACGCGAGGAGGCGAGGCCCGGCTGGCGGCTGGGAGGCGGCGAAGTGCTGGGCCGGCGGCGGCTTGCGGCTGGGAGGCCCGACGCGGCGGCCCGCTGCGGAGGCGGCGACGGCCCGTGGTGCCTGTCGATCGGAGACGGGGTGGCTGAGGCCTTGGCGAGCGGGAGGCCGAGGCGTCGCGGCGGGAGACTGGGCCTTGGGCCTCGGCGACTAGAGCAGTGGCGAGGAGGTGGCGGTGAAGTGGTCCCCCCGAGGAAAACTGTGGGGTACGGGCCGGCTGAGGTGCTTACGGGCCTGGAGGTAGCGTTGCGGTCAGTCGACGCGGTCGAGGCCGGCCAGATCGATCGATGGTGAAGTGGCCGAGGGAGGGTGGTCCGCTAGGCGTTGACTCAGGCGATCGAAGCGCTGCTGATCTGCTAGAGATCAAAACGATGGAACCGGCTCGGTGGAGATCCCAGGAGGGGCTGGATCTGCCAAGTGGAGAGAAGTGGTGGCTAGATCCAGTTTTTGAGGAGAGAAAAGGGGAACAAGGGGCTAGAGGTTAGGGAAGCCAAATAAATAGACTAGGGTCTATTATATAGTAGAAGTTAGGGTTAGGGGATTTGGGGGTGTTTAGGAGCCCTCCGATCGAGATCCGACGGATCCGATCGCGGGGGTAGTCTAGATGGGCCTAGGAGAAGGTAGAGACTTGCAGCAGGGGTGTTTCTGGGACACGAAGTGAAGGCACTTTGGACCCACACTAATAACTGATGGGATAGCCAACGGAGTCCAAACGAGACGAGATTTGAGAGGCGGGTTGCACACAACAAAACAACAACATACACAACAATCTCGCGGCACACCGGTAACGTAACACGCCCAAACAACAAAGTAGGCCTACGGGACGTCACAGACACGTGAGGGAGCTCCGGAACGTGAAACGGACAACGGGAAGGAACACGCGGAACCGGATGCAACCGACAACACAAATGCAATGCGATGCACATGTCTACATGATATGAATGAATGCCACACACTCACACAACAAAACGACGAAAACCCGAAAGACAAAGAACCCGGAATGGAAATAGATGAAGCCGGAGATATATTATATGCCCAAAAGGGAAAGTATTACATCCGGGGCATTACAGTGGAACCCTAATCAGCGGATCTTTCACGTTTGGAGAGTATCCCACGATGAACACGGAGAACGCAAGGAGGCAAACAGGGAAAACACGAGAGGAAACACTCAATTCAACACGAACATGATCACACAAATGCTAGATCCACGATACATAATCGAGCTACACGATCCATAGACAACGTCAGTGGTACAAGGGTAGTCTTCTCCGTGAGGAGGTCTTGGTATCCCGTAGGATCTTCCCCGATGTGGAGGCCTTGAATCCGTGGTGGATCTTCTCCGAAGAGGCGCGCGGTCTCGTGGGAGAGAATCCACACAAAGGTCTGAAATGAGCTATCCAACAGCTACCTCGAAAGGAGGGAAGTCAACGAGTATATATTACACGAGTGGCCGCCGTCGGGGCGGACGTCCGCTGGTTACCGGACGTCCGGAGGTTCCGGAGGGACCGAACGTCCGGTAATCCTCGGATTTCCGCTATTTAGCTTCTGTGGTCGTTGTCACGGACGTCCGGTGGCTTCCGGTCGTCCGGTCGTCTGGGAGAGGCCGGACGTCCGGTGTCTTCCGGTCGTCCGGTGCCTGGGAGTCGCCGGTCGTCCGGTGTGGGCCGGACGTCCGGTGCCTGTAGCATCTTCAGCCTTCCTTCTTCTTGTTCCCGGCACTTGTCGAACTCGCCTTCTTGACCATTGTTCAGAGCTGTCCCGTGGCCTTCGTCCAAGTACCTGAGTATGCACAGAGTTCCTGATGAGGGTAGAAGCCATGTCTCAAGTGAATCCGAAAGATGTAGAGAGAGGAGCGAAGTCACCTCGGTCTCGAGAGCTCTTGCACGGGCTCGAGTCATTGGTCCTTTGGGCACTTGGTGCGGTGATGAAGGATCCATGGGGATGACCTTAGGATGCTCCGCATCATCTCCCCTCCCTTGGGAAAGATCCGATCTCGGATCGAAATCTTCATCACCATGGAAAGGAGATAGGTCCTTGACGTTGAAAGTATCGCTCACGGAATACTTGTCTCGTGGGATGTCGATCTTGTAGGCGTTGTCGTTGTAGCGTGCCAGCACCTTGAAGGGTCCGTCGGCGCGAGGTAGAAGTTTGGACTTGCGCTCGTGTGGGAAACGGTCCTTGCGAAGGTGAAGCCAAACAAGATCTCCCGGTTGGAACACCATTGGTGCCTTGTTGACGTTGAGCTTGGTGGTGAGACGGTGTACTTGTCGCTCGATCATTGCTCTTGTATCTTCGTGCACCTTCTTGAGATAGCTTGCTCGTGCACTTGCGTCCATGTTCGTGCGCTCTTGGAGAGGTAGAGGTAGAATGTCCAATGGGGACAACGGGTTGAAGCCGTAGACGACTTCGAAGGGAGACTTGCCGGTGGTCGAATGTCTTGCGCGGTTGTAGGCGTACTCAGCGATGGGCAAGCATTGCTCCCATTCCCGGATGTTCCTCTTGATCAACACACGAAGAAGTGTGGAAAGCGTGCGGTTCGTCACCTCCGTCTGGCCGTCCGTTTGTGGATGGTACGCCGAAGAAAAGAGTAGCTTGATTCCTAGCTTGGCACATAGTGTTTTCCAAAAGTAACTCAAGAACTTGACGTCCCGGTCCGACACGATCGTTTTGGGCACGCCGTGTAGACGAAGTATCTCCCTACAAAAGAGATTTGCAATATGTGAAGCATCGTCGATCTTGTTACAAGGAATGAAATGAGCCATTTTAGAGAATCTATCTACCACGACAAGCACGGAATCTTTGCCATTTGGAGTTCTAGGCAAGCCAAGTATGAAATCCATGCTTATGTCTTCCCATGGATGGTATGGAATAGGAAGAGGCATGTAAAGACCATGAGATTGAGCTTTGGACTTAGCTTTGCGGCATGTAGAACATCGGTTGGTGAGGCGTGAGACGTCACGAAGCATCTTGGGCCAAAAATAGTTCTTAGAGAGGGTAGCAAACGTCTTGTCGCGTCCAAAGTGTCCCATGAGTCCTCCTCCATGAGATTCCTGCAAAAGAAGCAAACGAAGCGAAGACTCGGGAATGCAAAGTTTGTTAGCTCTCATAAGATATCCATCCTTGATGTAGTAATGTTCCCAAGACGTGTGAGTCAAGCACTTAGCATAAGCATTTGCAAAGAAAGGATCATGTTCATATAGATCTTTTATGTGCTCAAAGCCAATCACATTCAACTCAAGTTGTGTTACAAGCATGCTTTTGCGGGAAAGCGCGTCCGCCACAACATTTTCTTTGCCTTTGATGTATTTGATGACATAGGGAAAAGACTCAATGAACTCACTCCATTTAGCATGACGCTTGTTCAACTTAGTTTGACCTTTGAGATACTTGAGTGTCTCATGGTCCGTATGAAGAATGAATTCATGAGGTCTAAGATAGTGTTCCCAAACACGTAGAACTCTCACCAAGGCATAAAGCTCTTTATCATAGATGGGATAGTTAAGTTGCGCTCCCGATAGCTTCTCGCTAAAATACGCAATTGGGCGCTTTTCTTGCATTAGCACGCCACCTATGCCGGTACCGCTAGCATCACAATGAATCTCAAAAGGTTTATCGAAGTTTGGTAAGGCTAGAAGTGGTGCGTGCGTGAGCAAGCTTTTAAGCTCATTGAACGCGGTGTCTTGCGAAGGACCCCAAATGAAGGGTGCGTTCTTCTTGCTCAAAGCGGGAAGATGCATAGCAATGGTGCTAAAGTCCTTCACAAAACGTCGATAGAAACCGGCTAGACCAAGGAAACTACGCACTTGCATGAGATTCGTTGGTTGAGGCCAAGTTTTAATTGCTTCAATTTTAGTTTCATCAACGTGAACACCTTGATAAGAAACGACAAATCCTAGAAAGACAACCTTGTCAACGCCAAAAGTGCATTTCTCCATATTAGCATATAATTGCTGTTTGCGAAGGGCTTGCAAAACCAGACGGACATGGTCAACATGTTCCTCAAGCGACTTGCTAAAGACTAGAATGTCATCAAAGTAAACCACTACAAAGACGCCTATATAAGGTCGGAGGACAAAGTGCATAAGACGCACGAATGTGCCGGGCGCTTCCGATAAGCCCATCGGCATGACCAGCCACTCATATAGTCCAAACTTGGTTTTGAAAGCTGTTTTCCATTCATCACCCTCTTGAATGCGAATTTGGTAATAGCCACTTTTAAGATCAATTTTGGAAAAAATTGTGGCACCACATAATTCATCAAGCATGTCATCTAGTCGTGGAATAGGGTGACGGTATCTAACGGTGATAGCATTTATCGGACGACAATCGGAACACATGCGAAAACTTCCGTCTTTCATAGGCACGAGAATAACGGGAACGGCACAAGGGCTTAAGCTTTCACGTACATGACCTTTGTCGATGAGTTTTTGCACTTGCCATTGTATCTCCTTTGTTTCCTCGGGGTTGACGCGGTAGGGAGCCTTGTTTGGAAGTGGTGCACCGGGTATGAGGTCGATGCGGTGTTCGATTCCGCGAAGTGGAGGTAGACCCGGAGGTAGTTCATCGGGAAAGACGTCCGAGAATTCCTGCAACAATTGAGACAACACAAAAGGTGGAGGTGGTGAAGTGTTAGTAGGTTTGGCTTCCCCTTTGCATAAAAGCACAAGGTGGAAGACGCTCGATGGGTTCTCACACACTTCTCTCATCTCACGTTTGGTGGCAAATAGAACTAGTTGCTTCTTGTCGCTCATCGTGGAGTCGCTCATATTTGGCTTGTGGCTCTCACTCTCTTTTTGGTGGCTCACTCTCTCACCATTCTCTCCACGATGGTTGGTAGGTAAAAGCTTGTCGGCGGCTACTTGACTTGGAGACATTGGTCGAAGTACGAATTCCTTGCCCTTCATCTCGAAATGATAGTGATTTGTCCGTCCATTGTGTGTGACTCCACGATCATATTGCCATGGACGTCCAAGAATAAGGTGGCACACGGACATGGGTATCACATCACATTCAAGAGTGTCCTCGTAGGCGCCAATCTTGAAAGAGACTTGCACGGTGTGCTCGACTCGAAGAATTCCGGCGTCGTTGAGCCATTGGACCTTGTAGGGGTGAGGATGTTTCGTCTTGACCAAATGAAGCTTGTCTCATAGCTCCTCGCTTGCCAAGTTGTGACAACTTCCTCCATCGATGATAACCTTGACGGAGCGTCCATTGATGCCGGCCTTCGTATGGTAAATGTGGCATCGTTGGTCGTCATCTTGTTGGTGTTGGAGTGTCAAGACTTTTGAGACAACAAGGTTGGGGCTTGAGTCATTGTCACAAAACACTTGACGGTCTTCTTCTTCATTCACTTGGCGATGCATAGCGACATGCTCAAGTGCTTCCATCTCATCATCGCTCATGGAGTCATAAGATCCGTCATCGTTGATGATCATGGTGCGAATGGTCTTGCACTCAAATGACTTGTGGCCTCGTCCTTGGCACTTGAAGCATTTGATGGAGCTCGTCTTGTTGTTGTCTTCGGTTGGAGTTGTAGTAGGAAGGTCTTGGCTTGAAGTTGTTGGTAGAAGGTGGACAACTTGATGTGGTCGCATTCTTGTAGCTTGACTTGTCGCCGAAGTGTGTAGATGGCTTGGAAGAGGTAGGAGGAGTAGCCGAAGTCGTTGAAGCTTGGTTGTAGGAGCCGAAGTTCTTGGAGTTGAACTTGGAGTACTTGTAGTCTTCTTGAACTTGTCGCTCCGCCTTGGTTGCTTGATGTACTAGCTCGAGGAGATTGTTGTATGGTTGGAAGTCCGCAATCTTCTTGATGGGATAGTTGAGTCCATTCAAGAATCTCGCCATTGTTTGCTCTTCATCTTCCGTGATGTTTGCTCTTATCGTGGCAATCTCCATCTCCTTGTAGTACTCTTCAACGGACTTGGTACCTTGTTTGAGGAGTTGTAGCTTCTTGAACAAGTCACGATTGTAGTGGGTAGGCACGAAGCGTGCTCTCATGACTTCCTTCATTTGAGCCCAAGTGGTGATAGGAGGTTCGCCTTTTGCTTCTCTTCTTTCTATGATTTGCTCCCACCAAATGAGAACATAGTCTTGGAACTCCAAGGATGCCATTGCGATCTTCTTCTCTTCATCGAAGTTGTGAAGGCGAAAGATCTTGTCAACTTTCAATGCCCATGAGAGGTAGTCTTCGGGATCAATGCTTCCGGAGAACTTTGGCATGGTGAACTTGAGCTTGCCAAAGCGATGCTCATCGTTGTTTCCTTGCCTGTTGGGAGGGTGGTCTCGATTTTGGCGGTTTGCCATATCTTGTTGCTCTTGTTGATGTAGGTGTTCTTGTTGGGGTTGTTGCTCTTGCCGCGCTTGAGGAGGAGCTTCTCGTTGCATTCTTGCTTGATGGCGTCCCTCTTGCACCTCATCCCGAAGGAAATCCTCTTCTTGACGAGTGTGTCGAGTGCGGGCAGCCACATTGCGATGTGCATCTTGTAAAGCTCGTTACGCCTCCATAGCTTGAGCTTCTCGATGTTGTTGTGCTTGGTGATTAGCCTCGGCATCAAGTTCTTCTTGGTGTTGACGAGCTCGCTCTTGTTGTTGTTGACGTAGTCGTTGCCGTTCTTGTGCTTGCTCAAGTGTGGCTTGGTTTTGACGACGTCGACTTTCTTGGTCGTCGAATAGTTCTTGTGAACTCTTGTCATGTAGAGGCTGCCGGTGGTCATGTCGAGCTTGACGTGCGGCTTGACGAAGAGTGTTGGACGTAGGTGTACTTGAGTCTTGCGTGGAGTCGGAGTGTCGACTTGAGCGGCTTCGTCTTTGAGATGATGTTGAGGAAGAACGTCGGTTGATTATCAATGTCCGGAGCTCATTGTATTGAGTAGTCATGTTGGTGTTGATGATGTCGAATTGTTGTTTTGTCCTTGCTTCAAATTGGCGCGCGTCCTCGGCGACTTGAGCAATGTACTCACGCATAGCTTCACTCTCTTGATGTAGAGCTCGTTGGACACCGAAAAGATGTAGTTTGGTGACGTAGTTGTTCGCTTCTTGAGGATCGTCGAAGATCGGGTTGGAAGATGTACTTGGCCTATCCATCATCACAAGCAAGTATGTGCGTGGTAGAAAGGAGAAGACAATATCAATGTACCTTAACCGAGGTTGAAAATGGATCAATGATCACTCAATAATGTAACCCGGAAATAGCACTATTGGTACCACTTCGTGTCGATTCTCACACCTACACAAGTAAAGCTTTGAGAGGAGCTTGGTTAGGATGTGGCACAAATTCAATGCAATCGTCAAAGTGACTCAATGATGTTGAAAATGGTTCATAAGTTGCTCATGCAACAAGTAGATCACTAGCCAAGTAGCACACGCAACACACGCACGGATAGATAAATGTGGTTGTGCAACCAAGGGTGAGCGAAAATGTGGAAAGCACGGAAAATGCTCGTGTTGCACAACACTAGAGAGACGCTAACCGATTGCTTAATAGGCGGATACGCACTTGTGCATGACCTATAAGAGGCAAAACGTAACGACTGTCTATCACAAGTATGCTATGAGTGTATGATGTGCCGATGCTTGAGCACAAGATGATGTTGCTATGATGTATGATTTCCTTTGATGCAAGGTGTATGATGCTATTGTGTTTTTGCTTTGGTTGGCTCGTTTGCTTAAAAGCTTGTGAGCTCTTTCTTTGGGCACATATGCATGGTTCTCGGATCAAGGTAGCTATTGTGTATGCGAAGCACTCTTGTGGCACACGGAGATATGATGATACCAAGATGAATGTAGTATGCAATATCTATGACTATCACTAATGTGCACAAGTGTCGTGGCCCGGCAATACTCAAATGGCTAGTCTCAATGGGAAAGCTACGCAAAAATGGTTCATAGGGTGACAATGCAATTGCAAGGTAGGATGAGCGAAGTGTCGTCGATGTTACCGTCCTTGCCGAAGTGGAGTGGTGGTGTTGTCGAAGTCTTGCCGTTCCAGGGTAGCCTAAACATCCAAGGAAACGGTGAAACCACAACTCAAGTATCCAAGGCAAAGGGAGACACACTTGATACGGTGTATCCTAGGGTCATCCCCATGGACCCTTCATCGCCTCATCATATGCCCAAAGGACCAATGAATAGAGCTCTCGAGACCGAGGTGATGTCATTCCTTGCTCTAAAACCTTCCGATACGCATGAGACATGGCTGCTACCCTCATCTGGAACCTTATGCATACTCAGGTACTTGGGTGAAGGCCACGGGACAGTTCCGCACAATGGTCAAGACGGCGAGCCCGACGAGTGCACGAGACAAGAAGAAGGATGGCTGAAGATACTACAGGCACCGGACGTCCGGCCTGCACCGGACGACCGGCGACTCCCAGGCACCGGACGACCGGAAGACACCGGACGTCCGGCCTCCCCCAGACGACCGGACGACCGGAAGCCACCGGACGTCCGTGACAACGACTACATAAGCTAAATAGCGGAAATCCGAGGATTACCGGACGTCCGGTCCCTCCGGAACCACCGGACGTCCGGTAACCCACGGACGTCCGCTACGACGGCGACCGCGTGTGTAATATAAATACTGTGGACCTCTTTCCTTTAGACTCAGCTGTGGTTTAGCTCATTTGATACTTGTGTGGATTTCTCCCACGAGACGGTGCGCCTCTACGGAGAAGATCCACTACGGATTCAGGACCTCCTTCACGGAGAAGATCCCCAGGGATATCAAGACCTCCTCACGGAGAAGACTATCTTTGTATCACCGGTGTTGACTTTGGATCATGTATCTCAACCTTGTATCGCGAATCTAGTGTTTGTGTGATTGCTTTCGTGTTGATTGAGTGTTTTCCTCTTGTGTTTCCCCCATCTTTCCCTTGTGATTCCCCGTGTTCATCGTGTGCCAACCTCCAAACGTGAAAGATCCGCTGATTAGGGTTCCACCCTGTATCATATGGTATCAAGAGCAAAGGTTTCTCACGATTTTGGAGCCCCACACCTCGTTTTCTAGCCTGTTTTTGTCGTGTTCTTCCCTATTTCGAAAATTTCCCCACAAAAAGAGCCCCAAAATTTTTTTGTGATCTGTTGATTTGGCAAGATTTTGTTGACTTTGTTCCATGGATTTGCTGTGCCACGTGTCGATCTAGCATTTCCCCACCTTTCCCACCTTTTCCCACCGCAAATCCGACCACGTTTCACCGTTTTCGCCACGAATCCCACCAACCCAGTACACAACCTACCGGACGACCGACGCTTACCGGACGTCCGGAACCCCTCGAGACACCGGACGTCCGCTAAACACCGGACGACCGGCACCCCGACACCAGAAGCTTTTACCGGATTTCCGGTCTCCACCGGACGTCCGACCCAACCAAAACGACCGGACGACCGGTTCCTGCCGGACGTCCGACAAACCCTGAAACTGCTGATTTTGTTCAGTCACGTTTCCGCTACAACCCACCTTTCGCAACTACCACCCACCTTCCGCAACCACCATCGTTTTCCCGCTCTGAGTTTGAAAAGTCATTCTCCCTTTGCCTTGGATACTTGAGTTGTGGTTTCACCGTTTCCTTGGATGTTTAGGCTACCTTGGGACGGCAAGACTCCGACAACACCACCGCTCAACTTCGGCAAGGACGGTAACATCGACGACACTTCGCTCATTCTATCTTGCAATTGCATTGTCACCCTATGAACCATCTTTGCGTAGCTTTCCCATTGGGACTAGCCATTTGAGTATTGCCGGGCCATGACACTTGTGCACATTAGTGATAGTCATCGATACTGCATACTACATCATTGTGAGTAACATCACATCATCTTGGTATCTTGCATATCCCCGTGTGCCACAAGAGTGCTCCGCATACACAATAGCTACCTCGATCCGAGAAGAATGCATATGTGCCTCAAGAAAGAGCTCAAAAGCTTTTAAGCAAAAGAGCCAATCCAAGCAAAGAAACTATAGCATCATACGCCTTGCATCCAAAGAGATCATACATAGCAACATCATCTTGTGCTCAAGCATCGGCACATCATACACTCATAGCATACTTGTGATAGATAGTCGTTACATTTTGCCTCTTATAGGTTGTGCACAAGTGCGTATCCGCCTATTAAGCAATCGGTTAGCGTCTCTCTAGTGTTGTGCAACACGAGCATTTTCCGTGGTTTACCACATTTTCGCTCACCCTTGGTTGCACAACCACATTTATCTATCCGTGCGTGTGTTCCGTGTGTTACTCTTTGCTAGTGATCTACTTGTTGCATGAGCAAATTTGTGAACCATTTTCAACATCTTTGAGTCACTTTGACTATTGCATTGAATTTGTGCCACATCCTAACCGAGCTCCTCTAAAAGCTTTACTTGTGTAGGTGTGAGAATCGACACGAAGTGATACCAATAGTACTATTTCCGGGTTACATTGTTGAGTGATCATTGATCCATTTTCAACCTCGGTTAAGGTACATTGATATTGTCTTCTCCTTTCTCCCACTCACATACTTGCTCGTGATGATGGATAGGCCAAGTTCATCTACCAACCCGATCTTCGACGATCCTCAAGAAGCGAACAACTACGTCACCAAACTACATCTATTCGGTGTCCAACGAGCTCTACATCAAGAGAGTGAAGCTATGCGAGAGTACATTGGTCAAGTTGCCGAGGACGCGCGACAATTCCAACAAAGCACCAAGGAGCAAATCGACCTCATCAACACCAACATGTCTACTCAATACAATGAGCTACGGACATTGATCATCAACCGACGTTCTTCCTCAACATCATCTCATCGACGAAGCCGCTCAAGTCGACATACCGACTCAACGCAAGACTCAAGTACACCTACGTCTAACACTCTTCGTCAAGACGCACGTCAAGCTCGACATGAACATCGGCATCCTCTACAAGACAAGAGTTCTCAAGAGCCATTCGACGAGCAAGAAAGCCGACGTCGTCAAAACCAAGCTACATTTGAGCAAGCACAAGAACGGCAACGACTACGCCAACAACAACAAGAGCGAGCTCGTCACTATCAAGAAGAACAAGATGCCGAGGCTAACCGCCAAGCACAACAACGTCGAGAAGCTCAAGCTATGGAGGCGCAACGTGCTCTACAAGATGCACATCGCAATGTGGCAGCCCGCACTCGTCACACTCGTCAAGAAGCGGATTTCCTTCGAGATGAGATGCAAGAAAGGCGCCACCAAGCAAGGATGCAAGAAGAAGCTCCTCCTCACGCGCGGCAAGAACATCAACTCCAACAAGAACGTCTACATCCTCAAGAGCAACATGATATGGCAAACCGCCAACATCGAGATCGCCCTCCCAATAGGCAAGGAAACAATGGCGAGCATCGCTATGGCAAGCTCAAGTTCACCATGCCAAAGTTCTCCGGAAGCATTGATCCCGAAGACTACCTCTCATGGGCATTGAAAGTTGACAAGATCTTTCGCCTTCACAACTTCGATGAAGAGAAGAAGATCGCTATGGCATCACTTGAGTTCCAAGACTATGTTCTCATTTGGTGGGAGCAAATCATGGAGAGAAGAGAAGCAAAAGGCGAACCTCCTATCACCACTTGGGCTCAAATGAAGGAAGTGATGAGAGCACGCTTTGTGCCTACACACTACAACCGCGACTTGTTCAAGAAGCTACAACTCCTCAAGCAAGGAACCAAGTCCGTTGAAGAGTACTACAAGGAGATGGAGATTGCCATGATACGAGCCAACATCACGGAAGATGAAGAGCAAACTATGGCGAGATTCTTGAATGGACTCAATTATCCCATCAAGAAGATTGCGGACTTCCAACCATACAACAATCTCCTCGAGCTAGTGCATCAAGCAACCAAAGCGGAGCGACAAGTTCAAGAGGACTACAAGTACTCCAAGTTCAAGTCCAAGAACTTCGGCTCCTACGACCAAGCTTCATCGACTTCGGCTACGCCTCCTACCCCTACCAAGCCATCTACAAACTTAGGCGACAAGCCAAGCTAGAAGAATGAGACTACATCGAGTCATCCACATTCTACCAACAACTTCAAGCCAATAGCTAAATCATCTACAACTCCAAACGAAGAGAACCCCAAGACAAGCTCCATCAAATGTTTCACATGTGGTGGCCGCGGTCACAAGTCATTCGAGTGCACCAACAAGAGAACAATGATCTTCCACGACGACGGCACATATGACTCGATGAGCGACGACGAAGTGGACGCCATCAAGAACTTGGCCATCCACCGGCGTATCAATGAAGAAGAAGATCGTCAAGTGTTTTGCGACAATGACTCAAGCCCCAACCTTGTTGTCTCCAAAGTCTTGACACTACAACATCAACGAGATGACGACCAACGATGCCATATTTTCCATACGAAGGCCGCCATCAATGGACGCTCCGTCAAGGTTATCATCGATGGAGGAAGTTGCCACAACTTGGCAAGCGAAGAGCTATGCGACAAGATTCATTTGGTCAAGACGAAGCACCCTCACCCCTACAAGGTCCAGTGGCTCAACGACGCCGGAATTCTTCGAGTCGAGCACACCGTGCAAGTCTCTTTCAAGATTGGCGCCTACGAGGACACTCTCGAGTGTGATGTGATACCCATGTCCGTGTGCCACCTTATTCTTGGACGTCCATGGCAATATGATCGTGGAGTCACACACAATGGACGGACAAATCACTATCATTTCAAGATGAAGGGCAAGGAATTCGTGCTACGACCTATGACTCCAAGTCAAGTAGCCGCCGACAAGCTTTTACCTACCACCCATCGTGGAGAGAATGGTGAGAGAGCGAGCCACCAAAAAGAGAGTGAGAGCCACAAGCCAAATATGAGCGACTCCACGATGAGCTACACGAAGAAGCTAGTGCTATTTGCCACCAAAAGTGAGATGAGGGAAGTGTGTGAGAACCCATCGAACGTCGTTCACCTTGTGCTCTGCAAAGGGGAAGACAAAACTACTAACACTTCACAACCTCCACCTTTTGTGTTGTCTCAAGTGTTGCAGGAATTCTCGGACGCCTATCCCGATGAGATATCACCGGTTCTACCTCCTCTTCACGGGATAGAACACCGCATCGAACTCGTACCCGGTGCGCCATCTCCCAACAAAGCTCTCTACCGTGTCAACCACGAGATACAACGGCAAGTGCCCAAACTCATCGACAAAAGTCATGTACGTGACAGCTTTAGCACTTGTGCCGCTCCGGTTATTCTATTGCCTACAAAACATGGAAGTTTTCACGCAAATGCATGCTTGTTACGCAAACGCTTACTTGTTACACAATTTGAGTTGCATGTGATAGGCTTTGAGCATCTAAAAGATTTATATGAGCATGATACTCCCTTTGCAAATCCCTATGCTACGTGCTTGACTCACACTTCTGGGGAACATTACTACATCAAGGATGGATATCTTATGAGAGCTAACAAACTTTGCATTCCCGAGTATTCGCTTCGATTGTTCCTTTTGCAGGAATCTCATGGAGAAGGACTCATGGGACACTTTGGAAGCGACACGGCGTTTGCTACCCTCTCTACGAACTATTGTTGGCCCAAGATGCTTCGTGACGTCTACCGCCTAATCAACCGATGGTCGACATGCCGCAAAGCTAAGTACAAAGCTCAATCTCATGGTCTTGACATGCATATTCTTACTCCATATCTTCCATGGGAAGACATAAGCATGAATCTCATACTTGGCTTGTCTACGACTAAAAATGGATATCATTTCGTGCTTGTCGTGGTCGACACATTCTCTAAAATGACTCATTTCATTCCCGATAACAAGATCGACTATGCTTCACATGTTGCCACTTTCTTTTGTAGTGAAATACTCAAGAAGGTGCACGAACACACACGGGCAACAATCGAGCGACAAGTACATCGCCTCACCACCAAGATCAACGTCAACAAGGCAACAATGGCGTTTCACCCGGAAGATCTTAGTTGGCTACATCTTCACAAGGACCACTTCGCACTAGAGCACAAGTCCAAGCTTCTACCTCGCGCCGACGGACCATTCAAGGTGCTCCATGGTGATGAAGATTTCGATCCGAGGTCGGATCTTTCCCAAGGGAGGGGAGATGATACGGTGTATCCTAGGGTCATCCCCATGGACCCTTCATCGCCTCATCATATGCCCAAAGGACCAATGAATAGAGCTCTCGAGACCGAGGTGATGTCATTCCTTGCTCTAAAACCTTCCGATACGCATGAGACATGGCTGCTACCCTCATCTGGAACCTTATGCATACTCAGGTACTTGGGTGAAGGCCACGGGACAGTTCCGCACAATGGTCAAGACGGCAAGCCCGACGAGTGCACGAGACAAGAAGAAGGATGGCTGAAGATACTACAGGCACCGGACGTCCGGCCTGCACCGGACGACCGGCGACTCCCAGGCACCGGACGACCGGAAGACACCGGACGTCCGGCCTCCCCCAGACGACCGGACGACCGGAAGCCACCGGACGTCCGTGACAACGACTACAGAAGCTAAATAGCGGAAATCCGAGGATTACCGGACGTCCGGTCCCTCCGGAACCACCGGACGTCCGGTAACCCACGGACGTCCGCTACGACGGCGACCGCGTGTGTAATATAAATACTGTGGACCTCTTTCCTTTAGACTCAGCTGTGGTTTAGCTCATTTGATACTTGTGTGGATTTCTCCCACGAGACGGTGCGCCTCTACGGAGAAGATCCACTACGGATTCAGGACCTCCTTCACGGAGAAGATCCCCAGGGATATCAAGACCTCCTCACGGAGAAGACTATCTTTGTATCACCGGTGTTGACTTTGGATCATGTATCTCAACCTTGTATCGCGAATCTAGTGTTTGTGTGATTGCTTTCGTGTTGATTGAGTGTTTTCCTCTTGTGTTTCCCCCATCTTTCCCTTGTGATTCCCCGTGTTCATCGTGTGCCAACCTCCAAACGTGAAAGATCCGCTGATTAGGGTTCCACCCTGTATCAACACTTGTCAAACTCGGAGCGGGTAAGCGATGGAGGTTGCGGAAGGTGGGATGAAAGGTAGGTGGTAGCGGAAGGTGGTATGGAACTGAACAAGTTCAGCTATGTCAGGGGCTGTCAGACGTCCGGAGGGTACCGGTCGTCCGGTCTGTCGGAAGGGATCGGACGTCCGAAAGTCCCGGAAATCCGGTAAAAGTTTCTGTAAGCGGGGTGCCGGTCGTCCGGTGTTTAGCGGTCGTCCGGTGTCTCGAGGCGTGTCGGACGTCCGGTAAACGTCGGTCGTCCGGTAGGTCTGGGACTGGTGTTGGTGGATCCATGGACAAAATGGTCAAATTTGCCCGAATTCGCGGAGGAAAATTGGTGAAACGGTGGGGAAATGCTAGATCGACACGTGGCACAGCAAATCCTTGGAACAAAGTCAACAAAATCTTGCCAAATCAACATATCACAAAAAATATTTGGGGCTATTTTTGTGGGGAATTTTCGAAATTGGGAAGAACACAACAAAAACAAGCTAGAAGACAGGGTGTGGGGCTCCAAAATCGTGATCAACCTGTGCTCTTGATACCAAGATGATGTAGGGTGGAACCCTAATCAGCGGATCTTTTACGTTTGGAGAGTATCCCACGATGAACACGGAGAACACAAGGAGGCAAACGGGGAAAACACGAGAGGAAACACTCAATTCAACACGAAGATGATCACACAAATGCTAGATCCACGATACATAATCGAGCTACACGATCCATAGACAATGTCGGTGGTACAAGGGTAGTCTTCTCCGTGAGGAGGTCTTGGTATCCCGTAGGATCTTCCCTGATGTGGAGGCCTTGAATCCGTGGTGGATCTTCTCCGAAGAGGCGCGCGGTCTCGTGGGAGAGATTCCACACAAAGGTCTGAAATGAGCTATCCAACAGCTACCTCGAAAGGAGGGAAGTCAACGAGTATATATTACACGAGTGGTCGCCGTCGGGGCGGACGTCCGCTGGTTACGGGACGTCCGGAGGTTCCGGAGGGATCGGACGTCCGGTAATCCTCGGATTTCCGCTATTTAGCTTCTGTGGTCGTTGTCACGGACGTCCGGTGGCTTCCGGTCGTCCGGTCGTCTGGGAGAGGCCGGACGTCCGGTGTCTTCCGGTCGTCCGGTGCCTGGGAGTCGCCGGTCGTCCGGTGTGGGCCGGACGTCCGGTGCCTGTAACATCTTTAGCCTTCCTTCTTCTTGTTCCCGGCACTTGTCGAACTCGCCTTCTTGACCATTGTTCAGTACCTGAGTATGCACAGAGTTCCTGATGAGGGTAGAAGCCATGTCTCAAGTGAATCCGAAAGATGTAGAGAGAGGAGCGAAGTCACCTCGGTCTTGAGAGCTCTTGCACGGGCTCGAGTCATTGGTCCTTTGGGCACTTGGTGCGGTGATGAAGGATCCATGGGGATGACCTTAGGATGCTCCGCATCATCTATGAACCTGGCTGTCAACTGCACACCGAAGCCTTGGAGAGTATCTTTCAGAAGCATCAGCCCACCATGAGCCAAATGCTCAGCATGATGAAGCCTCTGCCAAGTGATGCTGAATATCCTAAGGAATTCTTTTTTGAAGACCTTGAGTACCTGTCGCGCACCATCTATCACATTATAAGGCGTACTCTATGGCCAATCAAAGGACATTTGATAGAGGCGAGGGGCCCGAACTTTCGATGAGATGATAACTATCGATTTGATGGAGTCGACTTTGACGATCCGACTACAAAAGTGCACGACGTTGCGCCTTAGCAATCGCTAAACCAATCTCCAGGGGTTACTGACAATGCCAGAAGCACGATCAGCCTGACCACGAAGGTCTATTCCTGCATGCAATCGAAGAACAAGCAAGAATATGATAAAGCAATCTGAATATTGCAAATATAAATGATGTATTGATAAAGGTGGGGATCCGTAAGCGGTCTTGGTCTGGTCGTTGGACACAAATGAAGTACACGAAGTTGCAATGGCTAACTTTTAACTAAACAAATCCCTAAGAAAAAGCTACTAGATGGATCTACTTATATAGGAGCAAGGGGTAGCGGCCAAGGAGGTGGAAGGACGTCCCAAGGCAGCCTAAAACAAACCCTAGGTCGTACAAGGCTCATGGGCCCAAGTGGAGGTGATGCAACACCTTTGGACTTGTAGTTTGACTCGGATTCTGGTGCAGCGTCAGATTGTTTCGTCGATATCTCAACGCTCCGGACGAATTTGAAGGTGTATCCAATTGGGTTGGAAAGTGTATGAAATCTAGTTTCCAACAAAAAAAGAATCACCCAATTCGGAGTCCGTATGAAGGAGTTCTTGCCATTTTGAGTCAGGTATGTCTGTGCAGTCCGAATCTGGATGCAGAACGTGAGAGACTTGGACTCTATCTTCTCTTGGCCCAAAAGTGACGTGAGAGAACTTTTTAAACATCACCTAAACTTCTCTTTTTCCCTTATCTTCATATGTGGATTGTACAAATGTCCCATACACCTGGAATTAGACATGGCACAAAAGTCTGTGAAGTATTTTTGTTCTGGATGACATAAATAAATTGTTGCATAATTTGCATTAGAAATCACCTCACAAATATACATGTATGCAATATTTTTGGTCGTATCCAAGGTAAGCATGTCCTCATCATCCTCCCTTTTTTGAAAATAAAGCCGTCCTCGGCGCTGCTTAATCTGAAATGTGGGTAAGAAAAAAGACAAGGTGTACATGTTGTATATGTATATGTCATCCATTTTTACTTCCCTTAATTTTCGCACATATGACACATGTATAGATGAGTAACTTTCGTAGTTCATAAAATATAAAGCCAAAATATTATCACAAGAAGTAGAAGGCATGAAAATATTGCAACTCAATTTGCACATATAAGTGAAGCTCTTAATCGTTACAAAAGATTGGCAATGCTCATCATTAAACCATCCCAACCTTGATGAACCATCACCAAGATTAGAGGTCATATCAAAATGGTTAAACATTGGCACAACTATTTTCACACGTATTTGATCCAAATCTGATTTATTCCCTGATTCAAATGGTTCTTTCGCATCAATAGTTAATTCAATTGGTTCACTCACAATTGTTTGATCACATGGCAAAGTCAAATCACGACCATATTCCTCTAAAATAGTTGGTGTGATCAAAGTAGTGGATAGCTCATCGCATGGTTCATTTAAATTGACAATGCATTCACCATACTCATGTGGAGGTGGAAAATCGGTACCTTTGTCATTACCTCTTATGATCAACTCAGATGATGTAGGCACTGTCGGAGGTGATGTGTCACATGGTGGAGGTGATGTAGTCCTCACAACAACGGATGTGTCTGTCATAGTACGCCTAGTAGTGGAAGGAACAACCGTATCATTTCTTGGAATGTGCACCTGGCGCTTATTCTCCTTACGGACAATATGATGAGGACATGACTACCTTGGATACGACCAAAAATATTGCATACATGTATATTTGTGAGGTGACTTCTAATGCAAACTATGCAACAATTTATTTATGTTATCCAGAACAAAAATACTTCATAGACTTTTGTGCCATGTCTAATTCCAGGTGCATGGGACATTTGTACAATTCACATATGAAGATAAGGGAAAAAGAGAAGTTTAGGGGCTGTTCAAAAAGTTCTCTCACGTCACTTTTGGGCCAAGAGAAGATAGAGTCCAAGTCTCTCACGTTCTGCATCCAGATTCGGACTGCACAGACATACCTGACTCAAAACGGCAAGAACTCCTTCATACGGACTCCGAATTGGGTGATTCTTTTTTTGTTGGAAACTAGATTTCATACACTTTCCAACCCAATTGGAATCACCTTCAAATTCGTCCGGAGCATTGAGATCTCGACGAAACAATCTGACGCTGCAGCAGAATCCGAGTCAAACTACAAGTCCAAAGGTGTTACATCACCTCCACTTGGGCCCATGAGCCTTGTACGACCTAGGGTTAGTTTTAGGCTGCCTTGGGACGTCCTTCCACCTCCTTGGCCGCCACCCCTTGCTTCTATATAAGTAGATCCATCTAGTAGCTTTTTCTGGGGGTTTTGTTTAGATTAAAAGTTCGCCATAGCTGCAACTTCGCGTACTTCGTTTGTGTTCAACGACCAGACCAAGGCGTCACAGAACCCCACCTTGATCAATAAAGCTTTCCTCTTATATTCGCAATATCCAGATTGCAATCTTAGTTTCTTGCTTGTTCTTCGTTTGCCTGCAGGAAACAGACCTTCGTGGTCAGGTTGATCGTGCTCCGGCGTGGTCAACAACCTCTCGGAGTTGGTTTAGCGATTGCTAAGGCGCAACGTTCGTGCACGTTTGTAGTCGGATCGTCAAAGTCGTCTCCACCAAATCGTTAGTTATCTTCTCATCGAAAGATCGGGACACCCTCGCCTCTATCAAGTGGTATCAGTTTTCAGGTTGCTCGGTGAGAATTTCCAGTTATTCCTAGATTAGATTTATTTTCTTACCTATTGTCCAAGGAAAAGCCACAAAAAAAAAGGTTAGATCTATTCATCCTTTGTCCTAGCCAGTCTGAGCCTTTGCAATTTTCTTTTCATTGTTTGCATTATTGAATTATCGGTTGCATCGGCGTGTCGAGTTGCTGGTCTTAGTGTCTAGTTCGTTAGAGTTTCGAGTTCTGTTCACATTAGTCACGTCACCGCTCCATCGTTATCCCTTCCGCTGTCCACCACCTCATCCATCAATTTCCATCTCGTGCAACCCATCGTTCATTGTCACAATCATAGTTGAAGTCGTTTGCATCTTTGCTTGATCCAATCTGCATCTTATCTAGTTTGTCTTGGAAAGAGGAAGAAAGAAAAAAAAGACAGAGAAAAAAAAAGTAAAAAAAAAATGAGGAGATAAAGAAAAAGAAAAAAAAAGTGTTAGACAAAAAGAAAAAGAAAAAGAAGGAAAAGAAAGTTGGAGAGAGTGTTGTTGTATATTCTGCTTGGCAGTTGTTTTCATCATTATCTTTACTGCCGTTGTGATCTTCACTTATATCTTGCTGTTCAGAGCTACTTCGTATCCTTTATTGATGCTAGTTGTGCTGTACCGTGACATCATTAGTGTTCTAGGCTCGCGTCTCTAGTCCGGTCTAGCCTAGGACCAGCACAGTACCGTCGTTGAGCGTTTATTCAACATTGCATCTCTGAATTGATTATTGCTAATCTTTTGCTACCATATAAAGCCAACCCAGCTCCACATATTTCTACATCGTGTTACGTACGTTCACCTGGCAATCGCTTTACTCAATCTTTGGAGTTATTTGACACCGCTGGTTGCCTATCACCAGTTGCTGCATGGTAAGAACTTGTAAGATATTGATATTTGCTTTACTGTGAGCGCTTTACCACCACATCCTAGTAGTTCATAGGAACATTATTCTCGAATTTTGTTTCTTTTTTCTACTAATCATGACAGGATCCAGAGTCAACTCATGGGCTTTGTCGATCACGGGAGATGTGCCACCACCTAAGGACATACCACAACCATCACGAGAGGTGCACAAACATCCAAATGCACATGATGAGGTTAATGTTTCTATACCACCGTTTAATGGCCGTTTTAGACCTGCTTTATATATTGAATGGGAGTTTGACATAAATAATCTATTTGCTTCCCATAGTTTTGATGAACGTAAAAAAGTTAAGGTTGCGGTTGGTTGTTTCACTGGTTATGCTTTAGTTTGGTGGAGTGAATATTGTCGGTTACACCCTAATTATATACCTACTACTTGGATTGATTTGAAAGTTGCCATGCGACATACATTCGTCCCTGCTTATTATACTCGTGACATGCTTACAAAGTTGCAACATTTAAAACAAGGTAGTGACACCGTAACGAAATATTATGATGATTTACAAACTACCTTGTTGCATTCCTCTTTACAAGAAAGTGAAGACGATTTTATGGATAGATTTTGGGCAGGATTAAATCGTGATATTCAGGAGTTACTAATTCATGAAGAGTGTTATCCTATGGACCATTTGTTTCGTCTTGCTTGTAGTGCTGAACAGGAAATAAAACGACGTATTGTCCGTAAGGAGAATAAGCGCCAGGTGCACATTCCAAGAAATGATACGGTTGTTCCTTCCACTACTAGGCGTACTATGACAGACGCATCCGTTGTTGTGAGGACTACATCACCTCCACCATGTGACACATCACCTCCGACAGTGCCTACATCATCTGAGTTGATCATAAGAGGTAATGACAAAGGTACCGATCTTCCACCTCCACATGAGTATGGTGAATGCCTTGTCAATTTAAATGAACCATGCGATGAGCTATCCACTACTTTGATCACACCAACTATTTTAGAGGAATATGTTCGTGATTTGACTTTGCCATGCGATCAAACAATTGTGAGTGAACCAATTGAATTAACTATTGATGCGAAAGAACCATTTGAATCAGGGAATAAATCAGATTTGGATCAAATACGTGTGAAAATAGTTGTGCCTATGTTTAATCATTTTGATATGACCTCTAATCTTGGTGATGGTTCATCAAGGTTGGGATGGTTTAATGATGAGCATTGCCAATCTTTTGTAACGATTAAGAGCTTCACTTATATGTGCAAATTGAGTTGCAATATTTTCATGCCTTCTACTTCTTGTGATAATATTTTGGCGTTATATTTTATGAACTACGAAAGTTACTCATCTATACATGTGTCAAAAATGGATGACATATACATATACAACATGTACACCTTGTCTATTTTCTTACCCACATTTCAGATTAAGCAACGCCGAGGACGGCTTTATTTTCAAAAAAGGGAGGATGATGAGGACATGACTACCTTGGATACGACCAAAAATATTGCATACATGTATATTTGTGAGGTGATTTCTAATGCAAACTATGCAACAATTTATTTATGTTATCCAAAACAAAAATACTTCACAGACTTTTGTGCCATGTCTAATTCCAGGTGCATGGGACATTTGTACAATTCACATATGAAGATAAGGGAAAAAGAGAAGTTTAGGGGCTGTTCAAAAAGTTCTCTCACGTCACTTTTGGGCCAAGAGAAGATAGAGTCCAAGTCTCTCACGTTCTGCATCCAGATTCGGACTGCACAGACATACCTGACTCAAAACGGCAAGAACTCCTTCATACGGACTCCGAATTGGGTGATTCTTTTTTTGTTGGAAACTAGATTTCATACACTTTCCAACCCAATTGGAATCACCTTCAAATTCGTTCGGAGCATTGAGATCTCGACGAAACAATCTGACGCTGCAGCAGAATCCGAGTCAAACTACAAGTCCAAAGGTGTTACATCACCTCCACTTGGGCCCATGAGCCTTGTACGACCTAGGGTTAGTTTTAGGCTGCCTTGGGACGTCCTTCCACCTCCTTGGCCGCCACCCCTTGCTCCTATATAAGTAGATCCATCTAGTAGCTTTTTCTTAGGGATTTGTTTAGTCAAAAGTTAGCCATTGCAACTTCGTGTACTTCGTTTGTGTCCAACGACCAGACCAAGACCGCTTACGGATCCCCACCTTTAACAATACATCATTTATATTTGCAATATTCAGATTGCTTTATCATATTCTTGCTTGTTCTTCGATTGCATGCAGGAATAGACCTTTCGTGGTCAGGCTGATCGTGCTTCTGGCATCGTCAGTAACCCCTGGAGATTGGTTTAGCGATTGCTAAGGCGCAACGTCGTGCACGTTTGTAGTCGGATCATCAAAGTCGTCACCACCAAATCGATAGTTATCATCTCATCGAAAGAACGGGACACCTTTGCCTCTATCAAGTGGTATCAGATTTGGTGGAGACGTTATGCTACCACTTGATAGAGGCAAAGGTGTCCCGTCTTTCGATGAGATGGTGGCTATCGTTTTGGAGGAAGTCGACTTTGACGATCCGACTACGAACGTGCGAGGACGTCGCGCCTTAGCAATCGCTAAACCAACTCCGAGAGGTTGTTGACCACGCCGGAGCACGATCAACCTGACCACGAAGGTCTGTTTCCTGCAGGCAAACGAAGAACAAGCAAGAAACTAAGATTGCAATCTGGATATTGCGAATATAAGAGGAAAGCTTTATTGATCAAGGTGGGGTTCTGTGACGCCTTGGTCTGGTCGTTGAACACAAACGAAGTACGCGAAGTTGCAGCTATGGCGAACTTTTAATCTATACAAAACCCAAAGTCTAAACGACGCCCTAAGGGCTGTATATATGAGGGAAAGAGGGGGGAATTTCGTGGCCCTTGGTGGAGGGGTCCGAAACCAACCCTAACTCTTGTTTCCCCACACATACGGACTCTAAAAACAGCCTATACTCAAGTATTTCGAAATTACATGGGCCTGGCCCAATAATAAGGTGACGCAGCACCTAAAATAGCCTCTGGACGAAATTTATGAAGTGGCATCTTGTATATTTCGTCCAAGGCTTCTCGCACTCATTATGGTGGCTTCAAAGTCCTGAAATCATCCATTGTAACTCCATTCTTGTCCCCCTTGCGCATGCCATCATCTCCATGCTTGATCTTGCTCCAATGTTCATCCTTCTTGTCCAAGCTAGGCCCTTCATTTGTAAGCAAGACAAATGTATCCAATTTAGGCAGCATCATATTCTCATGAACATTAGATTCATTACCAAGAAACGAAAGTACCTGGTAATTTAATTGGCGTGCGCGAGCTCTAGTAATTGGTCCTGTATATGTGTCAGTTGGAGCTGTGGGTGTAACCTTGTTAGTGATGTCCTCATCACCTATGGACCATTTGTTTCGTCTTGCTTGTAGTGCTGAACAGGAAATAAAACGACGTATTGTCCGTAAGGAGAATAAGCGCTAGGTGCACATTCCAAGAAATGATACGGTTGTTCCTTCCACTACTAGGCGTACTATGACAGACACATCCGTTGTTGTGAGGACTACATCACCTTCACCATGTGACACATCACCTACGACAGTGCCTACATCATCTGAGTTGATCATAAGAGGTAATGACAAAGGTACCGATCTTCCACCTCCACATGAGTATGGTGAATGCCTTGTCAATTTAAATGAACCATGCGATGAGCTATCCACTACTTTGATCACACCAACTATTTTAGAGGAATATGTTCGTGATTTGACTTTGCCATGCGATCAAACAATTGTGAGTGAACCAATTGAATTAACTATTGATGCGAAAGAACCATTTGAATTAGGGAATAAATCAGATTTGGATCAAATACGTGTGAAAATAGTTGTGCCTATGTTTAATCATTTTGATATGACCTCTAATCTTGGTGATGGTTCATCAAGGTTGGGATGGTTTAATGATGAGCATTGCCAATCTTTTGTAACGATTAAGAGCTTCACTTATATGTGCAAATTGAGTTGCAATATTTTCATGCCTTCTACTTCTTGTGATAATATTTTGGCGTTATATTTTATGAACTACGAAAGTTACTCATTTATACATGTTTCATATGTGCGAAAATTAAGGGAAGTAAAAATGGATGACATATACATATACAACATGTACACCTTGTCTATTTTCTTACCCACATTTCAGATTAAGCAACGCCGAGGACGGCTTTATTTTCAAAAAAGGGAGGATGATGAGGACATGACTACCTTGGATACGACCAAAAATATTGCATACATGTATATTTGTGAGGTGACTTCTAATGCAAACTATGCAACAATTTATTTATGTTATCCAGAACAAAAATACTTCATAGACTTTTGTGCCATGTCTAATTCCAGGTGCATGGGACATTTGTACAATTCACATATGAAGATAAGGGAAAAAGAGAAGTTTAGGGGCTGTTCAAAAAGTTCTCTCACGTCACTTTTGGGCCAAGAGAAGATAGAGTCCAAGTCTCTCACGTTCTGCATCCAGATTCGGACTGCACAGACATACCTGACTCAAAACGGCAAGAACTCCTTCATACGGACTCCGAATTGGGTGATTCTTTTTTTGTTGGAAACTAGATTTCATACACTTTCCAACCCAATTGGAATCACCTTCAAATTCGTTCGGAGCATTGAGATCTCGACGAAACAATCTGACGCTGCAGCAGAATCCGAGTCAAACTAGAAGTCCAAAGGTGTTACATCACCTCCACTTGGGCCCATGAGCCTTGTACGACCTAGGGTTAGTTTTAGGCTGCCTTGGGACGTCCTTCCACCTCCTTGGCCGCCACCCCTTGCTCCTATATAAGTAGATCCATCTAGTAGCTTTTTCTGGGGGTTTTGTTTAGATTAAAAGTTCGCCATAGCTGCAACTTCGCGTACTTCGTTTGTGTTCAACGACCAGACCAAGGCGTCACAGAACCCCACCTTGATCAATAAAGCTTTCCTCTTATATTCGCAATATCCAGATTGCAATCTTAGTTTCTTGCTTGTTCTTCGTTTGCCTGCAGGAAACAGACCTTCGTGGTCAGGTTGATCGTGCTCCGGCGTGGTCAACAACCTCTCGGAGTTGGTTTAGCGATTGCTAAGGCGCGACGTCCTCGCACGTTCGTAGTCGGATCGTCAAAGTCGACTTCCTCCAAAACGATAACCACCATCTCATCGAAAGACGGGACACCTTTGCCTCTATCACAATACGTCATTTTATTTCCTGTTCAGCACTACAAGCAAGACGAAACAAATGGTCCATAGGATAACACCCTTCATGAATTAGTAACTCCTGAATATCACGATTTAATCCTGCCCAAAATCTATCCATAAAATCGTTTTCACTTTCTTGTAAAGAGGAATGCAACAAGGTAGTTTGTAAATCATCATAATATTTCGTTACGGTGTCACTACCTTGTTTTAAATGTTGCAACTTTGTAAGCATGTCACGAGTATAATAAGCAGGGATGAATGTATGTCGCATGGCAACTTTCAAATCAATCCAAGTAGTAGGTATATAATTAGGGTGTAACCGACAATATTCACTCCACCAAACTAAAGCATAACCAGTGAAAGAACCAACCGCAACCTTAACTTTTTTACGTTCATCAAAACTATGGGAAGCAAATAGATTATTTATGTCAAACTCCCATTCAATATATAAAGCAGGTCTAAAATGGCCATTAAACGGTGGTATAGAAACATTAACCTGATCATGTGCATTTGGATGTTTGTGCACCTCTCGTGATGGTTGTGGTATGTCCTTAGGTGGTGGCACATCTCCCGCGATCGACAAAGCCCATGAGTTGACTCTGGATCCTGTCATGATTAGTAGAAAAAAGAAACAAAATTCGAGAATAATGTTCCTATGAACTACTAGGATGTGGTGGTAAAGCGCTCACAGTAAAGCAAATATCAATATATTACAAGTTCTTACCATGCAGCAACTGGTGATAGGCAACCAGCGGTGTCAAATAACTCCAAAGATTGAGTAAAGCGATTGCCAGGTGAACGTAAATATGCACGGTGTAGAAATATGTGGAGTTGGGTTGGCTATATATGGTAGCAAAAGATTAGCAATAATCAATTCAGAGATGCAATGTTGAATAAACGCTCAACAACGGTACTATGCTGGTCCTATGCTAGAGCGGACTAGAGACGCGAGCCTAGAACACTAATGAGGTCACGGTGTAGCACAACTATCATCAATAAAGGATACGAAGTAGCTCTGGACAGCACGATATAAGTGAAGATCACAACGGCAGTAAAGATAATGATGAAAACAACTACCAAGCAGAATATACAACAACACTCTCTCCAACTTTCTTTTCCTTCTTTTTCTTTTTCTTTTTTTTTCTCACACTTTTTTTTCTTTTTCTTTCTCTCCTCTTTTTTTTTTTACTTTTTGTTCTCTGTCTTTTTTTTCTTTCTCCCTCTTTCCAAGACAAACTAGATAAGATGCAGATTGGATCAAGCACTGATGCGAACGACTTCAACTATGATTGTGACAATGAACGATGGGTAGCACGAGGTGGAAATTGATGGACGAGTGGTGGACAGCGGAAGGGATAACGATGCAGCGGCCACGTGACTAATGTGAACAGAACTCGAAACTCTAACGAACTAGACACTAAGACCAGCAACTTGACACGACGATGCAACCGCAAATTCAACAAAGCAAATACAGAAAAGATTATGCAAAGGCTCAGATTGGTTCGGATGGGATGAACTAACTCTAATTTTTTTTTGGCTTTTTCGTGGACTGTAGGTATGAAGAACAGACTCGATCTAATCTACGAAAAACTGTAAAATCTCACCGAGCAACCTGGAAATCTGATACCACTTGATAGAGGTGAGGGGCTCGATCTTTCGATGAGATGATAACTATCGATTTGATGGAGTCGACTTTGACGATCCGACTACAAACGTGCACGACGTTGCGCCTTAGCAATCGCTAAACCAATCTCCAGGGGTTACTGACAATGCCAGAAGCACGATCAGCCTGACCACGAAGGTCTATTCCTGCATGCAATCGAAGAACAAGCAAGAATATGATAAAGCAATCTGAATATTGCAAATATAAATGATGTATTGATAAAGGTGGGGATCCGTAAGCGGTCTTGGTCTGGTCGTTGGACACAAACGAAGTACACGAAGTTGCAATGGCTAACTTTTAACTAAACAAATCCCTAAGAAAAAGCTACTAGATGGATCTACTTATATAGGAGCAAGGGGTGGCGGCCAAGGAGGTGGAAGGACGTCCCAAGGCAGCCTAAAACAAACCCTAGGTCGTACAAGGCTCATGGGCCCAAGTGGAGGTGATGCAACACCTTTGGACTTGTAGTTTGACTCGGATTCTGGTGCAGCGTCAGATTGTTTCGTCGATATCTCAACGCTCCGGACGAATTTGAAGGTGAATCCAATTGGGTTGGAAAGTGTATGAAATCTAGTTTCCAACAAAAAAAGAATCACCCAATTCGGAGTCCGTATGAAGGAGTTCTTGCTGTTTTGAGTCAGGTATGTCTGTGCAGTCCGAATCTGGATGCAGAACGTGAGAGACTTGGACTCTATCTTCTCTTGGCCCAAAAGTGACGTGAGAGAACTTTTTAAACATCACCTAAACTTCTCTTTTTCCCTTATCTTCATATGTGGATTGTACAAATGTCCCATACACCTGGAATTAGACATGGCACAAAAGTCTGTGAAGTATTTTTGTTCTGGATGACATAAATAAATTGTTGCATAATTTGCATTAGAAATCACCTCACAAATATACATGTATGCAATATTTTTGGTCGTATCCAAGGTAGTCATGTCCTCATCAACATTCTTCATCGGCCAAGCTTGAAGGCGCTATGAAGACTTTGGTCTTCTATATCTTCAATGGCATCAGCTTCAATGCTCAAGATTTCTTCATCAGGCAAATGGCCACATCTGGAGCTGATTTATTTGGACTGAAATTTTATGCCCCTTGGATAATGCGCCTCATCAAGTTGCACTCAGCTGTCACTTGTCAACCCTCTGCTCGCAACCATCAGATTTTCTTGCCTGAGGTTGATAAGTCAGCTGAAGCCATTTACCAAGAGCCTGCTAAAGAGCCAGTTAGTCTTCACAACGCTGATCATCAAAGCTTCGCTCAGCAGATTGAAGGGGTTCCAGCAGTCTCTCGCGTCTATCCTCTGGCTGGCCGTACTCGTCTACCTCGACACGCTGAAACCGAAGCCACTGAAAGCACAATCGCTCAAAGGCCTCAGAAGCGATCTCGTGCTCTGAATAACAGAGAGCTTCTGGTAACCCTTCATCAGAAACAAGATAAGCATCACCTCTGGTTAAAGCATCAAATGCAGAGCCTCTTGGTGGATGTCAATCGCATTCGCAATCTTGCCACCAAGAATGCTTTTGTTGCTCATGAAACATGCAGGCGATCTTGGAAGAGTTTGACCTTACTGAGTGCTGAAGCAGATCTTCAAGACAATGGCTTCACTCAGAGATTCAAGTTTGATAACACTCCCCCAAGGACTGTTGTTATGCGTCGAACTCCATCTCTTGAAGACTCTGAATACACTTCCTCCGCTGCAACAATTGACGCCAGGGTGATCGATGATCAGGATGATGCTACTTCACCGCCTCCTACTTCAGCGCGCATCGACACTGCACCAACCACCTCTGCACCGCCAAACGACAACACCGACCCTGCATCCTCTTCTGCTCCACCTGGGAACGAGTAGAGACTCTTTGTCTTCAAACCTTTTTGGTCCTTACTGACAAAAGGGGGAGAAGCATATGAGTTGATAGTCTTCAAGCGGGTCCATATGGGCGAGTGCTTTATAATTTTCCTAGTGTTTACAACTCTCGTTTTGCTACATTTGGTTCTTTGAGTTGTAACACTTAAACTGATGGTCGTTTGCTATGTTTTTTTATGCTACTCTGTAATACGATGATAAATTCCGCATCTGCTACCTTATATTCCGCACTTAGTCATTTTTGCAGACGTCCATTTTTCATTATGCATGTCATTATCTTTGATATATCAATTATGCATGATGAATTGTCTTCATAAGTTGAAGAGGATCTCCACAAGTACAACCTACCATGTGCATTTGCATTCAAAGGCAAATCAACTATATGCACATCTTCAGGGGGAGCCTTTTGCTACTTACGAAGACAATACCTTATCCTTTACAATTTCACATATCTTTATCCCCGTTGAAAACTTCAACCAGTTTGTCATCAATCACCAAAAAGGGGGAGATTGTAAGTGCATCTAGTGCCACCCCAGTGGTTTTGGAGTATTGACGACAAACCTGGTTGAGGGACTAATGTGTTTGTGAGAATTGCAGGATAACACAGGTAGTAGTCCCTCATTGATTCGGAACCTACCGGAGATGACCCCTAAAAATGTATGAAGACATTGATATCAGTGGTGGTATATGAAGATAAACATATTGAAGACTATGACAAGAGAAGACATTGTGTGAAGACTATGGAGAGCAAAGACGTAGATGTTTCGTGTTTCCTTTTCTTCTTTGTTGAGTCATAGGAACCACCGTATTGTTAGGTGGGGTCCAAGTGAACTAAGTCAGAGTGACTGATGTGATGCTCAACCAAATCCTATGTCTTCGAGCGAAGACTATGAGAGCAAATCTTATCCAGAGGCGGATGAGTCAGCTTTACTTGGAGCTTAAGTAAAGTTGCCGTGTGTGTGTTTGAAATCTGACCGTTGGAACACGTGTCAGTTCCTTAGTGACCTAGGGTCACTTCGGACAAATCAGGTCGGGTTGCCTAGTGGCTATAAATAGCCCACCCCCTACACCATAAATTGGTGGCTGCTCAGAGTTATTGCACGGCTTTTGTCGTTTGAGAGCAACCCACCTCCGAAGCATTTGAGAGAGAAATCCTTGCGAGGACAAAGCCCAAACACCCAGAGCCAAAGAGTGTTAGGCATCACTGAAGTCTTTCTGTCTGTGTGACCTGAAGACTTATTACACTTGAGGACTGTGTTTCGTCGAGCCGATTAGGCGTCGTTCTGAGCATCCAAGAGTAATTGTGGATTGCCGGTGAACGAAGTCTGTGACGGTTTGGAAGTCTACCTTGAAGACTTACCAGAGTGATTGGGCGAGGACTAGGTGTTCTTAGCTCAAGGGGAACAAGGTGAAGACGCGGTCTTCTGAGTTAAATCTTAGCCTCCCTAACAAGACGTACAGTTGTCACAGCAACTGGAACTGGTCTAACAAATCACTGTCTTCCCCGAGCTACTGGTTCTATCCTTTCCTTCCCTTTACTTACTGCTCTGTGTTGTGAAGACATTGCATGTTTGCCTTATCTGATTGTCTTCACTGAGTATCTACTTGTTATGACTGGCTTCATTCATTCTTCCTGTATGATCACTACTGCCTAGTTGCTATTAGTCTTCATGCTTTCACTTTATTGAATACATGACTATGGCTTATCTAGTGTAGTCCACTTCCTGCTGCATACAAATAGGCTAGAGCTTATCGTTTGTCTTCAAAACTGCCATGTTTTGAAGCATTTCATAAAAATCGCCTATTCACCCCCCTCTAGTCGATATACTGCAGTTTCAGACGCCAATGGTAAAGAGTTTGATCAACAGGTATACCGCTCCATGATTGGTTCTTTACTTTATTTATGTGCATTTAGGCCAGATATTATGCTTAGTGTTTGCATGTGTGCTCGATATCAAGCGGGACCAAAGGAGTCGCATCACTTAGCTGTGAAGCGAATACTTCGATATTTGGCTTACACCCCAACACTAGGATTATGGTATCCAAAGGGCTCAGAGTTTGATCTAGTAGGATTCTCAGATGCTGATTATGCTAGTGACAAAGTTGATCGCAAGTAGACATCAGGCACATGTCACTTTCTAGGACGATCACTTGTCTGTTGGTCTTCAAAGAAGCAGAACTGTGTATCACTCTCCACTGCTAAATCTGAATACATTGCTGTTGGATCTTGCTGCGCTCAGCTTCTCTGGATGAAGCAAACACTCAAGGACTATGGAGTCCATCTGAAGCATGTGCCACTCTACTGTGATAATGAAAGCGCCATCAAGATTGCCAACAACCCAGTTCAGCACTCGAAGACATAGCACATTGAAATTCGTCATCACTTTCTTCCATCATGTTATGAAGGAAGATATTGATATCATACACGTCAACACTGAAGAGCAAATGGCAGATATCTTCACAAAGCCCTTGGATGAGAAAAGGTTTTGCAAGTTGCGGTGTGAGCTAAATATCTTAGAATCCTCAAATGTCCTGTAATCAGGCATACATCCTAACACTTATGCATATTGATGACTTAGATGTGCAACACACGAAGTAAAGTATATCTTCAATCAATGAAGATTTACATTCTAAGTGTGAATACATTAACATGGAATTTGACTTCCGAGCGCCACGATAATTGTGCATCGTGTCTGGGTCTAATACTTCCTATACGGTGGGTAACGCCACCACCAAATTCTTGTTTGAAGCGTTTCTTGTGGCGTTACATTTGCAAAGTCTTCGCACTTGGTTTGTCTTCATATAGGACATATATATA
>LR738713.1:264346710-264375498 GCA_902687465.1 Secale cereale | reverse complement strand
GGGGAGGACGCGCCTCGGGTGCTCTCTGGACAGAGGCGCCGGATTTCCGGGCGCGGGGCCGGATGTCCGGGCCGTGCCTGGCCGGATGTCCGGGCCCTGGCCGGATGTCCGGGCCCTGTAGCCTCGGCTGCTGTTGGCCTTCTGTAGGTGACTGCCCAGGGGCCGGATGTCCGGGCCAGGGGGCCGGATGTCCGGGTCCTGGAGCTCTCTTCTGCCCTTCTCGATGCATCAGCTCGTCCGTGGCCTTGGGGACTTGTCCATCTTCAAGCTCTTCTCCGAAGTGGTCTCCTTCACACCTGAGCACACAAAGCACACTCGCTTGAGGTAGCAACCATGTCTCGCAAGATTCATAAGGGAGTTGGGCTAGGAGTGACGTCACCTCGGTCTCAAAAGCTCTAGCACGAGCACGTGTCATCGGTCCTTGAGGCACTTGAGGGGGTGAAGGAGGGTCCATGGTGATGGCCCTAGGATACACCGTATCACCAGTTATGCCATATGAGTCCACCATACCTACCTATATGTGGTATTTCACCGCCACTCCAAGTAATTTTACATGTGCTACCTTTAAAACCTTCAGTTGCAATATATAGCTAATGGGAAAGTAGCTTAAAAACTATTGTGGTAAAGAATATGTTGCTTATGTATCTTATTTTCTTATAAGTTGCTTACTGAGCGGTAACCATGTTTCTGGGGACGCCATCAACTGTTACACTTTTGCTGAATATCATGTCAGTTGCTATGCATGCTCGTCTTGTCTAAAGTAAGGGTGATTTGCCATGAGTTGAATGGTTTGAGTATGCATATTGTTAGAGAAGAACATTGGGCCGCCAACCAAAGCCATGTATCATGGTGGAAGTTGTAGCTTGGACGTTAATCCTCAATCTCTTATGAGAATATGCTTAAGCATTTAAGAGGAGTCCATTATCTATTTTCTATGTTGTCCCGGTATGGATGTCCTCAAGTTAAGATCTATCAAAAACGAGAAATCAAATGCGATCTATCTCCTTGGACCTTTGTACAGGTGACATAGAGGTACCCCTTTGTGACACTTCGTTGAAACATATGTAATGCAATGACAATCCATGGAAATCCGAGCTAATTAGGACAAGGTGCGAGCACTATTGGTATTCGATGCATGAGGCTTGCAACTTATAGGATGTCTTATGCATAGCACATATGAAGTACTACTACCGTTGACAAAATTGTTTCTATGTTTTCAAAATAAAAAGCTCTAGCACATGAGTAATCCCTGCTTCCCTCTGCGAAGGGCCATTCTTTTACTTTTATGTTGAGTCTCCACCTTCTTTTAAAAGCACCAACTACTGAGAGCATGATTGTCATTCTGAGTGTAATGTGCATTGTCCCAAAGTAGCATTGTCTTTTGCATGATTGTGATATCGTTTATTTTGAAATCATTGTATCTAGTCATCACTTAAACCTTGAAGGTGCCCTTGCATTTATGCTTCACTAAAGGGGGCAAGCTAGATATCACTTTATCATATTTGCACATCATGTTCATTGCAAATCTATTTGATATTTCAGTATCATATTGTAAAACTTTCAGTTCTTTGTAATTTTCTCATGAGGCAACTTAATTACTATAGATTCATTGTCTCGGTAAGCTTTTGTCATATGACTATGAAAAAGTCCTATATGGTTAATAGCATGTCACCACAGAAATTATTCTTGTTATCATTTACCTACTCGAGGACGAGCAGGAATTAAGCTTGGGGATGTTGATACGTCCAAAACGTATCTATAATTTCTGCTTGCTCCATGCCTCTTTTGGGTGATATTGCTATGATATTTATACACTTCCATACACTTTTGATCATATTTGGACTAACCTATTAACTCAGTGCACCCCAGTGCCAGATTCTGTTTTCGGCTGTTTTTGTATTTCAGGTTTTCACGTTACGAGAACTGCCAGGAAAAATCCAGAAAAATTATATAAAAAATCAGCGTTCCAGAACCTACCGTGCGCCCGAAGGACAGTCGGGGGGGCACCAGGGCTCCAGGCGCCCTGGCGGCGCCCCCCCCCCTCTGGGCCGTGCCGGGGGGCGCCTGGGCCCCCCGAGGCTCCTCCGATGCCCCCCTTTGGCATATATTTAAAGCGTCTCCCGAAACCCTCGAAACAGGAACTCTTTTCACGATCCCATCTCTGTTCCGCCGCCACCGCCGCTTCCAAGATCGGGAGCACCAGGAGAACTCTTCCCGGCACCCTGCCAGAGGGGAGGATCACCACCGGGAGCTTCTCCACCACCATGGACGCCTCTCGGATGAGTTGTGAGTAGTCTCCCTTGGACCATGAGTCCATGACCAGTAGCTATGTGATGTTCTCCTCCCGTTCTTGTGCTTCACTAATTAGTCCTCGTGAGCTGCCCTACATGATCGAGGCACATATGTAATCCTTATGCTGTTGCTATGATGAGTTTGCTGGGATCCGATGGATTATGAGATTATGTTCAGATTGTGTTTGAGTAATATATTTGATTCACCTCTTTTATGTTTATGTTCGTAAGTAATTCTTGCATGTTCTCCGTTGTTATTTATTGCTTTGGCCAAGTAGTAGGTAGTGACTCCAAGAGGGAACGTTATGCTTGATTGTGGGTTCATGCCCCTCGATGACTAGCTTGAGTGACAGAAACATGAGTCTAGGGGATGTGTTATTGCCACAAGGGGGAAAACAACGGTGCTTGTGCCCGCGGGTGCAAGGATTGTTTACTTTACGCAAAGTTCTTTTAATGCAGTTGTCTGTTGCATTGAGTTTACGCTATGGGTGGGACTCGCAACTTAATACCAGCGAGATGTTCTGGATAGATATCTCAAGGTGGATGATTAGTAGTAGATATTGATGGATTTCGGTCTACTTACTTTGGCGTACCGCCCATGCTTTGAACCTCAACCTTTCTTGCAATGTAGTCAGCATTGGTTTGCGCACATGGTCCTGTCAATTGCCCAGCTGTAATTCGTTTACCTCACATAGCTGTTTTATCGTCTTTTGGGAGAGAGACATCACTAGTGAACATCATGAGACTCCGGTCCATATCACCATCATTGATCACATCCGCTATTTACTTTTCCGCTATTTACTTACTATTGCAATTATACCTATCACTATTATCACTTGCGTTTGATCCTTTGTAAACTACAAGGCCGGAGGGATTGACAACCTCTCTGTACTCGTTGGGAGCAAAGTTATTTGTATCTGTGTGCAGGTCCACGTTGATTGCTAATATCCGGCGCCGTTAGCAGTTGACACCTTCTTGTTGAAACTGGGAGTCTCTGGGAAATCGATCCTTGGTAATACCAAGGGAAAACTTCTGCTACACTGCATCTCAAACCTTCCACTTGGGGTAACCAACGAGGGGTGAGAAGCCACCTAGCATACATCCGTTATGCCTAAAACCCAGAGAAGCTGGAACGACTACTCCGACAGTCGTGGTGTACGTGGGATCGTGGGACAACTCCCAATGCATTACATGACCGCCACGTGTCACTCGTACGTGAACCATCAGGGGCACCTGAGTAATTACGCCGTGTCGTCTCCCATGCCTATAAATGAATGTCCCATCACGGTCAAAAGTTTCTTCCACCATCTCTCCACCTCGACCAACCCTAGCGCCTCCGCAAGCTCTCGACGACGCCGGCGACGAAGCGCTTCGCTGCCGCAAATTTGTCGACGCCGTCCTCACACCGGCCGCGGACCTGATACAGGGTGGAACCCTAATCAGCAGATCTGTCACGAAATGGAGTGGATCCCACGATGAACACGAAGAACACGAGAGGGAACACGAGGGGAAACACGAGAGAATCACTCAAACCAATAAGAACAAGTCACACATATGCTAGATCCTCGAAACACAAAGGGATACAAGATCCATGATCAACAAGGGACGATACAAAGGGTAACCGGTTCTTCTCCGTGAGGAGGTCTTGATATCCCTGGGGATCTTCTCCGATGAAGGAGGTCCTGAATCCGTAGTGGATCTTCTCCGTGGAGGGGCCGCAGTCACTCACAAGGAGATGAACCACTAGATAGTATCAAATGAGCTATCACTAAGCTAACCCTCATTAGGAGGAGGTGGAGGAGTATATATAGTCTAGGGCCACGAAGGGGTAAGTGGGAGAGGGATACATGGGCCTCTGGCCCGATAACTGTGCGCAGACAGCAGGTAGCGGACGTCCGACGGCTACCGGACGTCCGGTGTCTCGCGAGGGTCCGGACGTCCGGAAGTCTTCGGACTTCCGCTATTTTCCTTCTGTCGTCGAAGTCACGGACGTCCGGTGGCCTCCGGTCGTCCGGTCGCCTGGGAGTCGCCGGTCGTCCGGTAGATGCCGGACGTCCGGAGCCTGAAGCTTTTCCAGCAGCTTCTCTTGTTCCTTGTACTTCGTGTCCTCGCCGTCTTGTCCAACGCTCCCAGCTGTTCCATGGCCTTCCTCTTGGTTCCTGGTCATGCATAGCACATATATTTGAGGTAGTAGCCATGTCTCACATGTAGAAAGTGGGGGTTCAGAGAGGAGCGAGTGAACCTTGTGTCCAATTGTGTGTGGTTGAGGTCTCGTCGAGTGAACATGGGGATGATCATGGGATACACCGTATCATCTCCCCTCCCTTGGGAAAGATCCGACCTCGGATCAAAAACCTCATCACCATGGAAACGGTAGTCGTGAACGGACTTGTAGTTGGACGAAGTTGAGGTCATGTCGCACTCCAAGTACTCCAAGGTGTCAATGCTCGATGTCGTGGCAAGAGTGGTAGACCGGTGGTGAATCCATAGGGTCCATCTTTAATGTCGGTCCTCCATCCCGTAGATGTATCATGTAGACAACAAGAAGGAAGCAACAATGAAAGTATGGCCCATCCAATATGCATATGTGAGGATGGCTCACAAAGAAGGAATTCACCTTATGTATGTTCTCGAAGGTGTTGGTGTCGCGCAACGTGTATGCCTTCACATCCCCAAGATGCCTCGTGATGGTACCGCCTTGTGAATCCTTCAAAATGAAAGAACATGACAAACACTCGGAAAAACAAATGAGGTTAGCCATAATGCAAAACCTAGCATTCGTGCGGGAAAATACCCAACAAGTGCTTGCATCATTCTTATCACAAGAAAGAACAAGGTAATGTGGCATGACATGTAAGCATATGATGCGATAACAACCAAAGGCATTAGGCTCAAACAAGCAAGCATGCATCACAAGAATGTTGTCCAAGTCTCCAAGATCAACAAACATAGCATTGTTGCACTCAATACAAGTGATGAGAGATGCAACTAGTGGAGACAAATGACAATGATCATGATATATCATGTGAGTGGCATGAACATATATGTCATCAACCCAAGAAAGCAAGTAAGAGTGGAACATGGGTGATGCAACATAGCAAGAAATCATAGCAATCAAGTCAAACAAGCTAGTAGTGCGAAGATGCAACGTACTAGAGGTAATCATGGCAAGCATGTCATGTGCGCAAATTGTAGGCATGAATAATGCACATGGCATAGCACAAGCATGAAAGCAAGATAAGAGCAAAATAGCATCAATGGAAACATCACATGGAGAAAATTGATAACATCCAAAACAATGCATATTTGGGACAATGTGTTCATGGCATGGCATAGTAGATGAATTGCGCAAATTATGTAAAGGGAGCATGGCAATATCATCGCATGAAAAACAAAAGCCAATGACCATCATCTTGTCATCTATGCCACAAGTGCAAATAGGATTTACTTTAATGGGGCATGCATAGTTACTATGTTGAGATTGAAATGAAACAATATGAGAAATCTCACTCATAGCATATGACAAGTTCAAAGGATTATCAAACATGATGTGACCAAAAGAATTTTCACATGATATCCTATGGAGCATAGCATCACAACTAGGCAACTCAACATGCTCATCATCATATTCATCATAAATAGGTAAGTCAAGACATGAGGAAGTTGCACTAGCATGAAGCATGGTCATAGGTGAATCAACATCATGCAAGTAATCATTGGTGATATAGTCCACAAGTGGGACGAAAGAAGCACCATCACCTATGTTACCTTTTGATACAGGGTGGAACCCTAATCAGCAGATCTTTCACGAAATGGAGGGGATCCCACGATGAACACGAAGAACACGAGAGGGAACACGAGGGAAAACACGAGAGAATCACTCAAACCAACAAGAACAAGTCACACATATGCTAGATCCTCGAAACACAAAGAGATACAAGATCCATGATCAACAAGGGACGATACAAAGGGTAACCGGTTCTTCTCCGTGAGGAGGTCTTGATGATATCCCGTAGGATCTTCCCGCGAGGGGCCTTGAATCCCGTAGGATCTTCTCCGCAGAGGTCTTGAATCCGTGTGGATCTTCTCCGTGGAGGGGCCGCAGTCACTCACAAGGAGATGAACCACTAGATGAGCAAAGCTCTAGGTATCAAATGAGCTATCTCTAAGCTAACCCTCATTAGGAGGAGGTGGAGGAGTATATATAGTCTAGGGCCACGAAGGGGTAAGTGGGAGAGGGATACATGGGCCTCTGGCCCGATAACTGTGCGCAGACAGCAGGTAGCGGACGTCCGACGGCTACCGGACGTCCGGTGGCTCGCGAGGGTCCGGACGTCCGGAAGTCTTCGGACTTCCGCTATTTTCCTTCTGTCGTCGAAGTCACGGACGTCCGGTGGCCTCCGGTCGTCCGGTCGCCTGGGAGACGCCGGTCGTCCGGTAGATGCCGGACGTCCGGAGCCTGAAGCTTTTCCAGCAGCTTCTCTTGTTCCTTGTACTTGGTGTCCTCGCCGTCTTGTCCAACGCTCCTAGCTGTTCCATGGCCTCCCTCTTGGTTCCTGGTCATGCATAGCACATATATTTGAGGTAGTAGCCATGTCTCACATGTAGAAAGTGGGGGTTCAGAGAGGAGCGAGTGAACCTTGTGTCCAATTGTGTGAGGTTGAGGTCTCGTCGAGTGAACATGGGGATGATCATGGGATACACCGTATCATCTCCCCTCCCTTGGGAAAGATCCGACCTCGGATCAAAAACCTCATCACCATGGGAACGGTTGTCGTGGACGGACTTGTAGTTGGACCGAGATGAAGACTTTGCGTAATCCAAGTAGTCCAAGGTGTCGTCGGAGTGGTAGACATGCAAGAAGGGGAAACACAAACGACACTCGGAAATACAATGGTTAGCGCACAAGTGTCTATCATGTAAGAATGGGTCCGTGTGACAAATTTGGGCATGGCAAGGCACAAGATGCTTATCGAAAAGATGTACAATGACATGTAAAGCATTCATGTGATCAAATGCATTTGAGGTGCACACAAAGGTGTGGTGAATGTGATCAATGCAACCATTGTGCAAAATGATGTCATAGTGGGACGGTGTATCAAATGCATGAACATGGTAATCGATGCTCAATATGACTATGTGATCATGCAATTGATGTTTGGCAAGGTGATCGTTATGTATGAATATGCCATCAAGGTAGATCACAACAAATTTGCTAAGGAAATGCACAAGCTCATATATCATGGATGACATGGGAATACAAGATGCAACAAGGCAATCATAATGTGAGTCAATCCATGGGCAAGATGCAAATTTGTTATGGGAATGATATGTCCATTGAGCATGGCATGTGAGCACACAATCAACAAATATGAAGGTTTTGGTGCAATGTGTCAAAGGGGTTTTGACATACCAATGCTCGATGTCGTGGCATGAGTGAAGGTCCGAAGGTGCATCCAATAAGTCCGAGCGCTCCTCATCTTGGAGGTCCATCTCCAATGTAGGTCCTCTCTCCAATAGATGTATCATGTAGACAAGAAGAAGAAGACAACAATGAAAGAATGACCCATCCAATATGTGTATGTGAGGATGGCTCAAAGGGAAGGAGTTCATCTTAAGGAGATTGTTGCGAATGTTGGTGTTGCACATCATGTATGCCTTCGCATGACCAAGTTGTCGCATGACGACACCGCCTTGTGAATCCTTCAAAATGAAAGAACATGACAAACACTCGGAAAAACAAATGAGGTTAGCGGACTTGCAAAACCTATCATTCGTATGGTAAGATACCCAACAAGTGTAGTCATGATGCATATCATAAGAAAGGATAAGGTAAAGTGGCATGGCATGTAAGCATATGATGCGATAACAACCAAAGGCATTAGGCTCAAACAAGCAAGCATGCATCACAAGAATGGTGTCCAAGTCTCCAAGATCAACAAACATAGCATTGTTGCACTCAATACAAGTGATGAGAGATGCAACTAGGGGAGACAAATGACAATGATCAAGATATATCATGTGAGTGGCATGAACATATATGTCATCAACCCAAGAAAGCAAGTAAGAGAGGAACATGGGTGATGCAACATAGCAAGCAAGCATAGTGATCAAGTCAAGCAAGCTAGTAGTGCAAAGATGCAACATACTAGAAGTAATCATGGCAATCATGGCATGTGTGCAAATAGTGAGAATACATGATGCACATGGCATAGCACAAGCATGAAAGCAAGATATGAGCAAAATAGCATCAATGTGTTGATGAGAGGCCATATGGAAATAGCAATGGGATATCATGTCTCTCTCAACACAAGAATCAACAATAGCATGGGGCACAAAGAAATCATGGCAATAGCTACAAGTGTCTCCACCAAGCATGCAAATACACATAGGAGTATCATAATGGTGAATCATGTGTAAAGGCAAGCAAGGGTCACAATTGCATGGCAAAGTCATAGCAAGAGGCATAACATGCAAAGTGAACACGATAATATGGGCATAATGTGACAAGTGGCAAATAGCCCATAACCGTGCGAGAGCCAAGTAAAGGAGATACGCGTAGTGGTTGCGCGAAGAGAACGGTGGTAGGGACAATCCACGGGATCCCACATCGTCGGTGCTCTCAAGAGCTCTTTTCGTCAACTCATGGGATTGTGAGGTTGACGAGTTTGCAAAAGTACCTACACAAGACAAAGGCAAAGGAAAAATTGTATGTGCGTGGTATATGTACACATCATCCATCATGATGCGCACGTGCATGTGTTGGTTAGCACAAAATAGCCAATGCTCAAATAAATGAGATGCGTGATATAGAAACATGTCATCCATCATGAGAGGTTTGTTGTTATGTATAGCATAATGGAGACTCGAATTATGTAATGCATCACAAGAAATATGTAGAGCATTGTTATTCATGGAATGCATATGGTGCACACAATCATGGTAATCATGCAAGGTATGGAATGCATCAAGATCTCCTAGGATGTATGAGGAAACTATGGGGGTCTCCTCATGAGCATTATTGGAAAGTTCACATGGAGAATATTGACAACATCCAAAGCAAAGCATATTTGGAACATTGTATTCATGGCATGGCATAGTAGATGAATTGCGCAAGTCATGTAAAGGAAGCATGGCAATATCATCGCAAGAGAAACACAAGCCAATGACCATCATCTTGTCATCTATGCCACAAGTGCAAATAGGATTCACTTTAATGGTGCATGCATAGTTACTATGTTGAGATTGATATGAAACAATATGAGAAATCTCACTCATAGCATATGACAAGTTTAGAGGGTTGTCGAACATGATGTGACCAAAAGAATTTTCACATGAGATCCTATGGAGCATAGCATCACAACTAGGCAACTCAACATGCTCATCATCATATTCATCATAAATAGGTAAGTCATGACATGATGAAGTCGCACTAGCATGAAGCATGGCAATAGGTGTGTCAACATCATGCAAGCAATCATTGTCAAGATAGTCCACTAGTGGGACGAGAGAAGCACCATCACCTATGTTACCTTTGGAGTTCCGCTCATGTGTTGTAGGTGAGGTTGCAACTTGATGGTACCATGTGGGGGGTGCATATTCTTCCACCATGGCCATCGCTTTGTCCATTGGAGGGACGGACTCATCGAGGGTAGTATTGTCGTCATGTAGGAGACCTAGCACCAAAGAAAACACACTCGGAGTAGAGGTTAAGTCGTTAGAAAGCATAGTGGCCTCACATGCCCTCTCAACTACCTCACTCACTAGGTGTTGTGGCTCACTCACTCCCTCTTGGATGCTCTCACTCGTATGGTTGGTGGAGTCACTCAAATGGCTCTCAACCTCACATAGGAGAAATGGCATGCTCTCATGTGTGGGGCTAGTGGTGGTCCCACTCATCCTCTCATAGGAAATGCACTCAATGTCACATATGGTGGAGTCACTCATGTCACTCATGTGGTGGTGGCACTCCTCACATGGGATTTGGGGCATCTCGTCATAAGTGGATGTCGAAGAGGTGTAGGTGCAAAAGTCTCCATGCTCAACTTCCTCATCCGTAATGCCTCCAAAGATGAATGCCGTAGGGTGTGGCAAGCCATCATGCTCCTCCGAGGTCAAAGAGAAGGTCTCATGCTTGCTCGCGTAGCTTGACCCGGAGTAGTAGTCCAATATGGGCGCCGTCTTCATGGTGTCGAAGAGGGTCATGCTTGTCGCCTTGGTCGAAGGGGATGGCCCATGCTCGACCGTCTTGTCGCCGTCGCTCGTAGAAGATGAAGACGTCGATGTGGGCGAACTCATGGGAAGTAGGCAAAGATGCCGTACATCCAAAGGCGAAAATGCCTTGATAGCACTTGGCGAAGATGCCGAAGTGGTGGTTGTAGCCGTAGCTCCTTCTTGGGTGTGCTTGTCTCGCGGTCTTCTCTGATGCTCTTGAAGCTTGGCCTTGGCGTGATGTAGAGCTTCTTCGGACTTGTAGGTATGCGCTTGTCGAGCATCTTCATGATGATGATGTCGTTGTCGTGCTTGAGCTCTTGGTAGATGTCGTTCGTCGTCGTCGTGCACATGATGCTTGGAGGTGACTTGCCCTTCATGACGATGTCGGTGGTCGCCATGGCGGTGTGGACGTGGAAGACTTGCTCTTGCATCATGTTTGCGCTCCGAAGACTTGTGACTTGAACGTCGCCGCCGAGAGGATGACGAAGGGGAAGAAGACTTGTGATCGACCACCAAGTTTCGGAGCTCCGCCATTTGTTTGTTGAAGGAGTCGCACATGTCGTCGAGGGAAGCCATTGTCCTTGTCGCGAAGTGTCGTTGTTCGATGGCGATGTTGCCCAAGCACTCTTGCATTTCTCGTTGTAGTCCGATGGTTTTCGCGTGGATGTCCTTGTTCGCGCCGTCGATGTCGAAGACCGGAGATGAAATGCCTTGCCTATCCATCACAAGACGCTAGCAAGTATGAGTGGGAGAAAGAGAAGAACTAGACCAAATGTACCTTGACCGATGTTGAAGATGGATCAATGATCACTCAAATGTGGAACAAGGAAATAGCACAATTGGTACCAATTCTTGTCGGTTTCTCACACCTACACAAGTAAAGCTTATGGTGGAGCTCGGTGAGGATAGTGGCACAAAAAATTTGATGCAAAATTTTAGCAAGGCTCAATAATGTTGAAAAAGATTCACAAATTCGCAAGTGAAACAAGAAGACCAATAGCAATATGGGTGGCACACGGAAACACACACACGGATAGATAAGTGGGGTCGTGCAACCAAGGGGTGAGCCAAAATGTGGAATCCACGAAAATGCTCTTGTTGCACAACACTAGAGAGACGCTAGCGCGATTGCACAATAGGAGGATACGAACTTGTGCACAACCTACTATGCAAAATGCAACGACTTCTATCCCAAGTATGCTACATGTATGGTATTCCGGTGGTATGATCCAAAATGATCGAGTATGACAATCTTAATGTAGTATGATGCTATGGTTCTTGATTAAAAGCTCTTTGCGTATCTTTTTCTTTGTGCTTAAAAGCTTGTTTGGCTTTTTCTCTTTTGAGCTCTTTTCTCATGCAAAACTTCACGAACCAAGATAGCAATTGAGTATATGCGATGACAACCTTGTGTCACAAGGGATGATACCAAGATATGCACCACGGTGATATGGTATGTATGCTATGGGAAGTATGATCACTAATGTGCACAAGTAACGTTGCCGGCAATACTCAAATGGCTAGTCTCGATGGGTAAGTGACGCAAAAATGGGCTAGGGGTTAACAATGCAATTGCAAGGGGAATATACAATGATGTCGTCGAAGTTACCGTCCGATGATGATGATGATGAGATGCGGTGCTCTTGATGTAGACCCGTTCCTAATTAGCCGAAACACCTTAGGAAACGGAAAAACCACAACTCAAAATCTCAAGGACAAATGTCAAATGGTGGTAGCGGCAATGCCGTGGTGGTTGCGGAAGTGGAAAGATGGGCTATACACGATGTCGGAGTTGAAGTCACGGTCCCTAAGTAGCCGAAACACCTTAGGAGACACGAGCCACAACTCAAACAAGCTCGAACAAAATTTGGTTAAGTTGGGTTGGTAATGTATAGTGGGCTAAGCTATGCGGAAGTGGTGGTGGTAGTTGATGAAGAAGCAATGGTCCCTAAGTAGCCTAAACACCTTAGGAGACTCAAATCACTACTCAAGCAACCACAAATGCTATGGGAACAAAAATGGTTAGGTTGCGGAAGTCGGTGGTGGTTATGCGGATGATGTGGTGGAGGCCCTAGGCAAAGATGCCAAAATCCACAAAATATGATGGAGTCAAATGAATATGGTGTTATTTTTGTGGAAAGGGGAATGTCAAGAGCTTCAAAACGAGCTCAAGAACGTCCAAATCGGAGTTCGTATGAATTAGTTATGACCAAAACAAAAATCAGCCGAATTCAAAAACTGGGTGTACCGGACGTCCGGAAAAGACCGGAAATCCGGTAATTTCTTCTGTATAGGTGGTTCTGGTCGTCCGGTAAATTCCGGACGTCCGGTGCTTCGTGAGGGTCCGGACGTCCGGTAAAACGCCGGTCGTCCGGTGGGTCGGGGTCAACGCGAGATTTGAGATCCGGGACGCGATTTTGGGCGGAAAATGGAGATTTTGGGGTCAAAATTGATGAGATTTCGTGGATGAAAGATGGGGAAACTTGGGGAAATGCTAGATCCACTTGAAACCAAGCAAATCCATGGATCAAAATCAACAAAATATCAACAAACCAACAGATCACAAAAATTTTTGGCGCTATTTTTGGTGGGGAATTTTCGAAATTGGTGAAGAACACAACAAAACAAGGCTAGAAAACGGTGGAGGGGGCTCCAAATTCGTGAGAAACCGTGGCTCTTGATACCATATGATACAGGGTGGAACCCTAATCAGCAGATCTTTCACGAAATGGAGTGGATCCCACGATGAACACGAAGAACACGAGAGGGAACACGAGGGGAAACACGAGAGAATCACTCAAACCAATAAGAACAAGTCACACATATGCTAGATCCTCGAAACACAAAGGGATACAAGATCCATGATCAACAAGGGACGATACAAAGGGTAACCGGTTCTTCTCCGTGAGGAGGTCTTGATATCCCTGGGGATCTTCTCCGATGAAGGAGGTCCTGAATCCGTAGTGGATCTTCTCCGTGGAGGGGCCGCAGTCACTCACAAGGAGATGAACCACTAGATAGTATCAAATGAGCTATCACTAAGCTAACCCTCATTAGGAGGAGGTGGAGGAGTATATATAGTCTAGGGCCACGAAGGGGTAAGTGGGAGAGGGATACATGGGCCTCTGGCCCGATAACTGTGCGCAGACAGCAGGTAGCGGACGTCCGACGGCTACCGGACGTCCGGTGGCTCGCGAGGGTCCGGACGTCCGGAAGTCTTCGGACTTCCGCTATTTTCCTTCTGTCGTCGAAGTCACGGACGTCCGGTGGCCTCCGGTCGTCCGGTCGCTTGGGAGACGCCGGTCGTCCGGTAGATGCCGGACGTCCGGAGCCTGAAGCTTTTCCAGCAGCTTCTCTTGTTCCTTGTACTTGGTGTCCTCGCCGTCTTGTCCAACGCTCCTAGCTGTTCCATGGCCTCCCTCTTGGTTCCTGGTCATGCATAGCACATATATTTGAGGTAGTAGCCATGTCTCACATGTAGAAAGTGGGGGTTCAGAGAGGAGCGAGTGAACCTTGTGTCCAATTGTGTGAGGTTGAGGTCTCGTCGAGTGAACATGGGGATGATCATGGGATACACCGTATCAGGACCTCTTCTACTCCGCCGTCGCCGTAGGTTTCCTCTGTCGCCAAGTTAGGGCATAGACGACCAAACTGCTGGGCATCCAACTCCTACTCCGTCTAAGCAGTTCATTGTGTGGTAAATAAAACTTGCTTTTTACCATCTTCTAGATCCATAAAGATTCATCTACTTTACCACAAGAGGTTTCTGCCTACTTAGATATATAGATCTATCCTGTCTGCATCTCATATCTTGCCTAGTACATTCACATATGCTTAAACTATAGTTAGATTCCTCACTTGTACTTATTCGTGGATTCATACAAATCTGGAACCAACTCCCATGATAGAGGCAAAGGTGTCCCGTCTTTCGATGAGATGGTGGCTATCGTTTTGGAGGAAGTCGACTTTGACGATCCGACTACGAACGTGCGTGGACGTCGCGCCTTAGCAATCGCTAAAGCAACTCCGAGAGGTTGTTGACCACGCCGGAGCACGATCAACCTGACCACGAAGGTCTGTTTCCTGCAGGCAAACGAAGAACAAGCAAGAAACTAAGATTGCAATCTGGATATTGCGAATATAAGAGGAAAGCTTTATTGATCAAGGTGGGGTTCTGTGACGCCTTGGTCTGGTCGTTGAACACAAACGAAGTACGCGAAGTTGCAGCTATGGCGAACTTTTAATCTAAACAAAACCCGAAGTCTAAACGACGCCCTAAGGGCTGTATATATGAGGGAAAGAGGGGGGAATTTCGTGGCCCTTGGTGGAGGGGTCCGAAACCAACCCTAACTCTTGTTTCCCCACACATACGGACCCTAAAAACAGCCTATACTCAAGTATTTCGAAATTACATGGGCCTGGCCCAATAATAAGGTGACGCAGCACCTAGAATAGCCTATGGACGAAATTTATGAAGTGGCATCTTGTATATTTCGTCCAAGGCTTCTCGCACTCATTATGGTGTCTTCAAAGTCCTGAAATCATCAATTGAAACGCCATTCTTGTTCCCCTTGCGCATGCCATCATCTCCATGCTTGATCTTGCTCCAATGTTCATCCTTCTTGTCCAAGCTAGGCCCTTCATTTGTAAGCAAGACAAATGTATCCAATTTAGGCAGCATCATATTCTCATGAACATTAGATTCATTACCAAGAAACGAAAGTACCTGGTAATTTAATTGGCGTGCGCGAGCTCTAGTAATTGGTCCTGTATATGTGTCAATTGGAGCTGTGGGTGTAACCTTGTTAGTGATGTCCTCATCATCCTCCCCTTCTTGAATTGAAGTCGTCCTCGACGGAAGCTCATCTTCCTCACCCAAGTAAGGCTTCAATTCTGCAATGTTAAATGTGGGACTAACCCCAAAATCTGCAGGCAGCTCAAGTTTATATGCATTATCATTTATTTTCTCTAACACCTTGAAAGGACCATCAGCACGTGGCATTAGCTTTGACTTGCGCAAATTAGGAAACCTATCCTTACGCAAATGTAACCAAACAAGATCTCCAGGTGCAAAGAAAACACGTTTTCTACCCTTATCTCCAACAAGTTTATATTTAGCATTCATGCGCTCAATATTTTCCTTAGTTAACTTATGCATTTTTAAGATCAATTCAGCACGTTGTTTAGCATCAAAATTAACCTTCTCCGAAGATGGAAGAGGCAACAAATCAATAGGTGCACGAGGTAGGAAACCATAGACAATTTCAAAAGGGCACATCTTAGTAGTAGAATGCAACGAACGATTATAAGCAAATTCAATATGAGGCAAGCATTCTTCCCACATTTTCTTATTATTCTTCAAAATAGCCCTAAGCATAGTAGACAAAGTTCTGTTGACTACTTCAGTTTGTCCATCAGTTTGGGGGTGACAAGTAGTACTAAAAAGCAGTTTAGTCCCCAACTTAGCCCATAAACATCTCCAAAAGTGGCTAAGAAATTTAGTATCACGATCTGAAACAATAGTATTTGGCACACCATGCAAGCGAATAATTTCACGAAAGAACAAATCAGCAACATTAGCAGCATCATCGCTTTTATGACATGGTATAAAGTGTGCCGTCTTCGAGAACCTATCCACGACAACAAATATGCTATCCCTCCCCTTCTTTGTTCGAGGTAAACCCAAAACAAAGTCCATAGATATATCTTCCCAAGGAACACTAGGGACAGGCAAAGGCATATATAAACCATGAGGATTGAGTCGTGACTTAGCTTTTTGACATGTAGTGCAGCGACCAACAAAACGCTCAACATCCCGTCGCATCTTTGGCCAAAAGAAATGTGTAGCAAGTACGTCCTCCGTCTTCTTCACGCCAAAGTGTCCCATTAATCCTCCTCCATGCGCCTCCTGCAACAACAAAAGACGAACAGAGCTAGCTGGAATGCATAGCTTGTTAGCACGAAACACAAATCCATCATTAACGACGAACTTGTTCCATGTTCTCCCTTCTTTGCAATTCTGCAATACATCTTTAAATTCAGCATCATGCACATATTGATCTTTGATGGTCTCCAAACCAAATATTTTAAAATCAAGTTGTGAAAGCATAGTGTAACGACGAGATAATGCATCAGCAATAACATTTTCTTTTCCCTTCTTGTGTTTAATAACATAAGGGAAAGTCAACCCATTTAGCATGTCTACGGTGCAGTTTTGCTTGACTTTTAATGTGCTTCAAAGATTCATGATCAGAATGTATAACAAATTCTTTGGGCCATAAATAATGTTGCCATGTTTCCAAAGTCCGAACAAGAGCATATAATTCCTTATCATAAGTAGAATAATTCAGACTAGGCCCACTCAATTTTTCAGAAAAGTATGCAACAGGTTTACCATCTTGTAATAACACACCTCCTAACCCAATTCCACTAGCGTCACACTCAAGCTCAAAAGTCTTATTAAAATCAGGAAGTTGGAGTAAAGGAGCATGTGTCAACTTATCTTTCAATACCGTGAATGCTTCTTCCTGTGCAGTACCCCAAACAAAAGGCACATCCTTCTTTGTAAGCTCATTGAGAGGTGCAGCAATGGTGCTGAAATCTCTCACAAAACGCCGATAGAATCCAGCGAGGCCAAGGAAACTCCTCACGTGTGTGACCGTTTTGGGCTGCGGCCAACTCTCAATAGCTTCAATCTTGGCTTTATCAACCTCAATTCCCTATGGAGTAACAACATAGCCAAGAAAAGAGACTCGGTCGGTGCAAAAGGTGCACTTTCCAAGGTTACCAAACAAACGTGCATCACGTAGAGCAATAAAAACAGCACGTAAATGTTCCAAATGTTCCTCCAAAGATCTGCTAAAAATCAATATATCATCAAAGTATACTACCACAAATCGTCCAATGAAAGCACGTAAAACTTCATTCATTAATCTCATGAAAGTACTAGGTGCATTAGTTAACCCAAAAGGCATGACTAACCACTCATATAATCCAAACTTAGTTTTAAATGCTGTTTTCCATTCATCTCCCAATTTCATACGAATTTGATGGTATCCACTACGCAAATCAACTTTGGAGAAAATTGTAGAGCCACTCAATTCATCAAGCATATCATCTAGCCTAGGAATAGGATGACAATAATGAATAGTAATATTATTAATGCCTCTACAATCAACACACATACGCAATGTACCATCCTTTTTCGGCACTAGAATAATAGGAACTGCACAAGGACTAAGGGATTCGCGTATATAACCTTTGTCGAGCAGCTCCTGTACTTGACGCATAATCTCCTTCGTCTCTTCTGGATTGGTACGGTATGGTGCGCGGTTGGGTAGCGATGCACCGGGAATTAAGTCAATCTGATGCTCAATCCCTCGAATAGGTGGTAATCCCGGTGGCACGTCTTGTGGAAAGACGTCGGCGAACTCCTGCAAAATGTTAGTGACAGCAGGAGGCAAAGAGGAAGGCACGTCCTCGAATGAAAATAATGCCTCTTTGCACACAAAACCATAGCAAACAGATTTGCTAAAATCTAGCTCATCAATATCAGATTTGGTGGCAAATTAACATGCACTTTTCAATTTAATTTGAGAAGCAACAGTAGATGGTTTATTATTAGGCTTCATTTGTTGCTCAAATTCTTTTGCCACAATTTGATTTTCACTCTTATTTTTCTCCTGTTTTGCTTTATTAGCTCTATTAATATCATCTTTCAAAATGGAATCAGGAGTCATAGGAAGCAAAGTAATATTTTTATCCTTATGAACAAGAGTATACTAATTGTTTCTACCATGGTGTACAGAATTTTTATCAAATTGCCATGGTCTACCAAGTAACAAGGAACATGCTTGCATAGGTACCACATCACAATCAACATAATCAGCATATGTAGAGATATTAAAATGCACACGAACAGTACGTGTTACCTTAACCTTGCCGCTGTTGTTGAACCATTGGATGTAGTAAGGATGTGGATGTGGTCTTGTGGTGAGAGATAGCTTCTCCACCATCTCCATGCTAGCCAAGTTGTTGCAACTCCCTCCATCTATGATCACGCGAACAGAACGTTCCTTCACAACTCCCTTTGTATGGAACAAATTATGCCTCTGATTTTGCTCAGCTTGTGTAACCTGCACACTCAAAACACGTTGAGCAACTAAACATTCATACCTGTCAGCATCTTCAGGAGCCATGTATTGCGTCTCATGATCAGAATCATCTCCGCCGTGTTCTTCACGTGTAATAAGAGCCAAAGTCTCCTCATCATAGTCACTAGCGGATTCATATCCACCATCCTCAGTAGCAATCATCACACGCTGAGATTTGCAATCTCTCGCAAAATTTCCTCTTCCCTTACAACGACGACAAATAATATCACTGGTGTGCCCTGTTGATGCCATGGAAGAAGAAGAACTCTGTGCAGGCCCAATAGGTGTGCTCTTGGCACATAATGGTGGTTGTGCCTGCTTCCTTGTATCACGGCTGGAGGTAACAGCTGATGGAGGTGTCGGTGCAGTAGAATGTGAGGAAGTAGAGGATGCACGCGGTGTCCATGATGAAGGTCGACCTGCAGAAAAGTTAGTCCGCGCCAATGCCTGTCGATCCTGCACTTCACGTTCAGCTTTACAAGCAAGATGGAATAAACGAGTGATATTAGTATAATCCTTATACTCTAGAATGGTCTGAATCTCTCTATTTAATCCACCCATAAAACGTGCAAGCATAGCTTCATTCTCCTCAACAATACCACATCTAATCAGGCCAGTTTGTAATTGCTGATAATATTCTTCTACATAATTTTTTCCTTGTCTTAAGCGCTGCAGTTTTTGAAGTAATTCACGTTGATAATATGGTGGAACCCAACGAGTACGCATAGCAGTTTTCAAAGCAGCCCAAGTAGCTGGAACAGGATATAATCTACAATGTTCAGACCACCAAACACATGCAAAACTAGTGAAAGCACAAACAGCAGTAGGAACACGTCTCTCCTCGGGATAGTTTAAACATGTAAAACGTTGTTCAGTTTGTAACTCCCAAGTAAGATATATATCAGGAACATATCTACCCTCAAATGGTGGAATATTCAATTTCAGTTTAGGAAGATGGTCATGTACCTCAGGTGGTGGTGCAGCCCTAGCGTTGCGATGATATGCATGAGGACGACCTGGTGGTGGTGGTGCTGGTTGTTGCACGTAGTTCTGATTTTGGTCAACCTCATCCTCGTAATGGTCCTCCACCTCTGCAGTAGCAGCAAGAGCTACAGAAACATCAACAGCAGCACCAGAAGCTTGACCAGTCTCAAGGGGAACGCGCTGTGCTTGTCCCACTTGATTCGGAAGGCGCCGTTGTTGTTGTTGTTGTTGTTGAAGAGGTGGGACAGCTGCAGCAGCCGGTGGTGGTGGAAAACGCAAAAGTAATTCAGCAAACTTGTTATCGAGCTTTGTGTCAAACGTCTTCTCCATGCCAACTATCTTCTCCATGGCCTCGTCCAATGTGTTTAGCACATCTTGCACCTGTACACTCATCATTTGCTGAAACTTATCATGAAGCTCCTTGTTCGTCAAGTTCTCCCAGTCAGTCTTGTCGACTTGTGATCCTGGCATGGTTAGCAGCAATAGAAACACACAAGAATACGATCCTACAGACTACTAATAAGTGGTGGTGGTGGCGGGTGTCACAAATCCGACAAGCAAATCTCAAATTCTTACCAGTTCTTACCCAGCAGCAGGTGGTGATCGGCAACCGTGGTAGTCAAAACTCTCAAAGCTTGGATAAAGCGATTACCAGGGAGAGTCAAACGCACGACGTAGATGTATGTGGAGCTGGGAAGGCTTATAAGATGGTAGCAAAAGTGGTCAGCAATAATCAATTCAGAGATGCAAAGTTGAATAAACGCTCAACGACGGTACTGTGCTGGTCCTAGGCTAGACCGTACTAGAGACGCGAGCCTAGAACACTAACAAAATCACGGCGCTGCACGTAATAAAGGGGAAAGCACACTCTGATTGTTTTTTTCGCCTCTTTTTTTTCGCTCTTTTTTTTTGCGCTGCTTTTTTTTTGGCCGAAAATCACTATAATGGCGAGTGTCTCAAAACACTTCCCAAGTCAAACTAAGATGATAGGCACGAAAATTTTTTTGACGAATTTTTTTTTTCGGAATCAGGGCAGCGACGACGAAAAAGTGCGATAAAAAAACAGTATGATGGCACGTGTCTCAAAAGACTCAGAAAAGCCCAAAAGTAGGATAGGGAAAAAATATTTTCACCTGTCGAAATTTTGGCCTAAAAACTGCCCGGGGGTCTCCAGACTCTTTTTTTTCCGAGACCTACGCAGGCAAGGAAACACAAATCCGAAACCTAGATGGATCACGAGAACAAACCTAATATGAAAAGAACTCGAATTGGCGGTGGATATATGGTGGTAGGATATGGCAGCGGTGGTAGGTTATGGCAGCGGTGGTGGTATGTGGTGGTGGTGGTGGGATATGGCAGCAGTGGTGGTATGGCAGCGGCGATGAATATGGTGCGGCGGTGGCGTGACAAACTATGAACAGAACTCGAAACTCTAAAGAACTAGACGCTAAGACCAGCAACTTGACACGACAATGCAACCGCAAATTCAACAAAGCAAATACAGAAAAGATTATGCAAAGGCTCAGATTGGTTCGGATGGGATGAACTAACCCTAAAAATTTTTTTGGCTTTTTCGTGTACTGTAGGTATGAAGAACAGACTCGATCTAATCTACGAAAAACTATAAAGTCTCACCGAGCAACCTGGAAATCTGATACCACTTGATAGAGGCAAAGGTGTCCCGTCTTTCGATGAGATGGTGGCTATCGTTTTGGAGGAAGTCGACTTTGATGATCCGACTACGAGCGTGCGAGGACGTCGCGCCTTAGCAATCGCTAAACCAACTCCGAGAGGTTGTTGACCACGCCGGAGCACGATCAACCTGACCACGAAGGTCTGTTTCCTGCAGGCAAACGAAGAACAAGCAAGAAACTGAGATTGCAATCTGGATATTGCGAATTCAAGAGGAAAGCTTTATTGATCAAGTGGGGTTCTGTGACATCTTGGTCTGGTCGTTGAACACAAACGAAGTACGCGAAGTTGCAGCTATGGCGAACTTTAATCTAAACAAAACCCAAAGTCTAAACGACGCCCTAAGGGCGGTATATATGAGGGAAAGAGGGGGGAATTTCGTGGCCCTTGGTGGAGGGGTCCGAAACCAACCCTAACTCTTGTTTCCCCACACATACGGACTCTAAAAACAGCCTATACTCAAGTATTTCGAAATTACATGGGCCTGGCCCAATAATAAGGTGACGCAGCACCTATAATAGCCTCTGGACGAAATTTATGAAGTGGCATCTTGTATATTTCGTCCAAGGCTTCTCGCACTGATTATGGTGGCTTCAAAGTCCTGAAATCATCAATTGAAACTCCATTCTTGTTCCCCTTGCGCATGCCATCATCTCCATGCTTGATCTTGCTCCAATGTTCATCATTCTTGTCCAAGCTAGGCCCTTCATTTGTAAGCAAGACAAATGTATCCAATTTAGGCAGCATCATATTCTCATGAACATTAGATTCATTACCAAGAAACGAAAGTACCTGGTAATTTAATTGGCGTGCGCGAGCTCTAGTAATTGGTCCTGTATATGTGTCAGTTGGAGCTGTGGGTGTAACCTTGTTAGTGATGTCCTCATCATCCCATGAGTGAATGTCTTCGCACTATGAGGTCAAAGTCTTCAAAATTGTTTTAATCTTCAAAACTTCTGAGAATGCATATGACCTCTTCCCCTTCCCTCGCATCTCTAATGCTGTCACAGGTACATGTCCATGGGATAATCCCTTGGTTCTCATAGTCTGCATTCATTTGCAGAGTTTTTGCAGCGTCACATTCATTCCACTGAAGCCAGTTCCTGTCTGACCAGCAAACCGAAGCATTTGCCAGTTTTGAAGCCATTCAATTTGAAGCCCTTCAGGTTGAAGCATATGGCAACTGACAAGACAGTAAGAAAGGGTGGAAGACAGCGCCGTGGCAACACCTCCCGTGATTTGCCTCCTGATCTCAGTGAGATATACAAGACTGATCCAGAGGAGGATTACAATCAGAGGAAGACCCGAATCCAATGGATTCGAAGATACTGGGCTGAACAATGGTTCAAATATAGGTTCGTGACCCAAGAGTATGCCGAGAAAAACGCCATCAAGCATCCTTGGGGAGATATCACTTATAAGAATCTGCCCCCCAAGACTCGTGCTGAAGCCATTGCTCAAGGCTTCTATCCTTGCATGGTTAGAGGGCCTCAGCCTGCTGATGCTGATCCAAGCTCTCTGCTCTGGTGTCGCGACGACAATCTATTCAAGCGAAATCTTCAATTCGCCAAGAACTCGGCCAAAGAAAACAAGAAGCTATGGGGATTAGACTTCAATCCTGCCCCCTCTGCGCCCCGCGCTGATGGAACGCGCGAAGCTGAACCAAATCTGGTTGGGCCCTTCTACAACCTAGAGGGCCTCATCAGTCACATAAGGGTTCAAGGGGCAGATGTAGATCAGCCTGAAGTAGATGATGACTCTGAAGAAGCACCTGCAATGCCGAAGCCTCAGAAGAAGAAATCAAAGGCTTCGAAGACTACTCCTCCAAAGGCGTCTAGAGTGAAGCCTTTGGCCACTGCTCCACCTGCACCAAGTGTGCAATCTGAGGAACACTCTAGAATCTCCAAGAGCCGACAGCTGAAGAGGAAGCCAACACGCAACCCCAGTCCAGCTCTCACTCCTGATGCAGTACTGAAGACTGCCAATGATGCCCTTGATCTCTCAAGTGATGAAGATCTTGGTGATGATGCTCTGGAGCTATTGATCAACAGCAAGCAAGATGCTGAAATCTTCAATGATCTGCCGATCTTTGACGTTGAAGTGCTCAATAACTTCATTGATGAATGGTTTGACACTCCCAACCTGAGCTTCGATGATCTTCAACTTCTAATCGGCCTCAGGGTCTCCTTCCATGGCGCCATTGCTTCTAAATTGGCTCTGGCTCAAAGAATTGTTGAGCTGAAGCAAAAGATAGATTATGAAAAAGCTCAGTTCAAGAAGCATATGGACAAGCTCAGCGTGCAAGAAGTTCAAAACTTCAAAGTTATGATGCAAGAGCTCAAGGAAGCCTTTTGCCAGCGGCGTGAAGAAGCTAAAGGTTCTCGAGAGCGCATCAAGGACTTGGCTGCAAAATGCGTTCAAGCTTTTAATGAAGCTGAAAAACGCAAGGCACTTGGGCATCCTGGCATTGATCCAAGGATGGCTGCCAAGAAAAAGAAGAAGCAACCTGTGCCCGAAGCTGAAGAATCTGGGCAGGAAATTCCTCACATAGTCTTCCCTGCTAGCATGACTGGCACGAAGCCTAAGGCAACTCCAACCGCTGCAAAGCTTAAGAAGACTAAGGTGGCTGAAGCTGAAGCTCGCAAGCGTAAGCAATCTACTGATGAAGCTCCACCCACCAAGAAGCGAAAGACCAAGAAGGATAAGGCTGCTTCCAAAGAGACTATCTTTGTCGAGCCAATCTCAGTTGCTCGCCCTGCATCTGCCCAGAGAGAACGAAGACTAACTGTTCATGAGCCTGCTCCCACAGAGGCTGAAGACATTCCAGCTGTTGACCACACCGCAGCTGAAGACATTGGTCCTCACGACAATGTTGAAGATGATGAAGTCCTTCCTCGGATCGAATACAACATTGACTCTTCGCCTGTTCTCACGAACAGCGAACGCGTCAGCATTGGTCGTCCATTGACGCCAATTGCTCAGGACCACTCGTGGGCTGATCACCCACAGGATACACAAGACACTCCCCAGCAAACTCAAGACAGCAGTATGGTGCTTGAAGACGAAGACTTTGAGGCCCAACAACCTCCATCTCCTCACGCGTCGCCAGCTTTTCGCAGGCTTCGCAAAGGACCAAGGCCTCAAGTCACTGCACCAAGCGCTCCAAAAGGAGTAGAGCAACCATCTGCACCTGATGCTGCTCCTACTGGAAGCCCCTCCGAATCTGAAGCCAAAGCGGCTGAAGATATTCCGGCTGCATCAGCCGAAGAAGAACCACCCCAACAGGAAGAAGAACAACCCCAAGTTGAAGAAGAAAGTACTACCGCACCCCCTGTTCTCAAGGAGAACGTGTCCGACCCTCCAGCTCCTGAAGTGGAGGCAACAAATGCAGAGGCTGTCACCACCAACACTGAAGCCAATGACGTGGTCATGGCTGAAGCTTTTGTGGCACCTGAAGATACTGTGGCGCTTGAAGCACCTGTGATGTAGGGTGGAACCCTATGTGGCCGATCTTTCACGAAATGGAGTGGATCCCATGAAGAACACGAAGAACACGAGAGGGAACACGAGGAGAAACACGAGAGAATCACTCAAACCAACAAGAACAAGTCACACATATGCTAGATCCTCGAAACACAAAGAGATACAAGATCCATGATCAACAAGGGACGATACAAGTAGCGATAGTCTTCTCCGTGAGGAGGTCTTGGTATCCCGTAGGATCTTCTCCGCAGAGGTCTTGAATCCGTGTGGATCTTCTCCGTGGAGGGGCCGCAGTCACTCACAAGGAGATGAACCACTAGTGGATGAGCAAAGCTCTATCTCAAATGAGCTAAACCTAAGCTAACCCTCATTAGGAGGAGGTGGAGGAGTATATATAGTCTAGGGCCACGAAGGGGTAAGTGGGAGAGGGATACATGGGCCTCTGGCCCGATAACTGTGCGTAGACAGCAGGTAGCGGACGTCCGACGGCTACCGGACGTCCGGTGGCTCGCGAGGGTCCGGACGTCCAGAAGTCTTCGGACTTCCGCTATTTTCCTTCTGTCGTCGAAGTCACGGACGTCCGGTGGCCTCCGGTCGTCCGGTCGCCTGGGAGTCGCCGGTCGTCCGGTAGATGCCGGACGTCCGGAGCCTGTAGCTTTTCCAGCAGCTTCTCATGTTCCTTGTACTTGGTGTCCTCGCTGTCTTGTCCAATGCTCCTAGCTGTTCCATGGCTTCCCTCTTGGTTCCTGGTCATGCATAGCACATATATTTGAGGTAGTAGCCATGTCTCACATGTAGAAAGTGGAGGTTCGGAGAGGAGCGAGTGAACCTTGTGTCCAATTGTGTGTAGTTGAGGTCTCGTCGAGTGAACATGGGGATGATCATGGGATACTCCGTATCATCTCCCCTCCCTTGGGAAAGATCCGACCTCGGATAAAAAACCTCATCACCATGGAAACGGTTGTCGTGGACGGACTTGTAGTTGGACCGAGATGAAGACTTGGCGTAATCCAAGTAGTCCAAGGTGTCGTCGTAGTGGTATACATGCAAGAAGGGCAAACACAAACGACACTCGGAAATACAATGGTTAGCGCACAAGTGTCTATCATGTAAGAATGGGTCCGTGTGACAAATTTGGGCATGGCAAGGCACAAGATGCTTATCGAAAAGATGTACAATGACATGTAAAGCATTCATGTGATGAAATGCATTTGAGGTGCACACAAAGGTGTTGTGAATGTGATCAATGCAACCATTGTGCAAAATGATGTCATAGTGGTACGGTGTATCAAATGCATGAACATGGTAATCGATGCTCAATATGACTATGTGATGATGCAATTGATGTTTGGCAATGTGATCATTATGTATGAATATGCCATCAAGGTAGATCACAACAAATTTGCTAAGGAAATGCACAAGCTCATATATCATGGATGACATGGGAATACAAAATGCAACAAGGCAATCATAATGTGAGTCAATCCATGGGCAAGATGCAAATTTGTTATGGGAATGATATGTCCATGGAGCATGGCATGTGAGCACACAATCAAGAAATATGAAGGTTCTGGTGCAATGTGCCGAAGGAGTGTTGATATACCCATGCTCAATGCCGTGGCCTGAGTGGAGTTCCGAAGGTGCATCCAAAGGGTCCATCTTCAATGTCGGTCCTCCATCCCGTAGATGTATCATGTAAACAACAAGAAGGAAACAACAATGAAAGTTTGGCCCATCCAATATGCATAGATGAGGATGGCTCACAAAGAAGGAATTCACCTTTAGGAATTTCTTGAAGATGTTGGTGTTGCGCAACGTGTATGCCTTCACATGCCCAAGATGCCTTGTGATGGCACCGCCTTGTGAATCCTTCAAAATGAAAGAACATGACAAACACTCGGAAAAACAAATGAGGTTAGTCGTAATGCAAAACCTAGCATTCGTGTGGGAAAATACCCAACAAGTGCTTGCATCATTCTTATCATAAGAAAGTACAAGGGTGTGGTGCATGGTATGTAGGCATAAGATGCGAGAACAACCAAATACAATAGGCTCAATCAAGCAAGTATGCATCACAAGAAAGATGCCAAAGTCTCCAATATCAATAGGCATAGCATGGTTGCACTCAATACAAGGGAATATGAGAGATGCAACTAATGGAGACAAGTGACAATGATCAATGCGAATGATGTGAATGGCATGAACATATATGTCATCAACCCAAGAAAGCAAGTAAGAGAGGAACATGGGTGATGCAACATAGCAAGCAAGCATAGTGATCAAGTCAAGCAAGCTAGTAGTGCAAAGATGCGACATACTAGAAGTAATCATGGCAATCATGGCATGTGTGCAAATAGTGAGAAGACATGATGCACATGGCATAGCACAAGCATGAAAGCAAGATATGAGCAAAATAGCATCAATGTGTTGATGAGAGCCCATATGGAAATAGCAATGGGATATCATGTCTCTCTCAACACAAGAATCAACAATAGCATGGGGCACAAAGAAATCATGGTAGTAGCTACAAGTATCTCTACCAAGCATGCAAATACACATAGAAGTAGCATAAGGGTGAATCATGTGTAAAGGCAAGCAAGGGTCACAATTGCATGGCAAAGTCATAGCAAGAGGTATAGCATGCAAAGTGAACACGATAGTATGGGCATAATGTGACAAGTGGCAAATAGCCCATAGCCGTGTGAGAGCCAAGTAAAAGACATGCGCGTAGTGGTTGTGCGAAGAGAATGGTGGTAAGGAGATTCCACGGAAACCCAAGTCATCGTTGCTCTCAAGAGCTCGTTTTGTCAACTCATGGGATTGTGAGGTTGACAAATGTTCATGAGTACCTACACAAAACAAAGACGATGGGAAAATTGTGTGTGCGTGGTATATGTACACATCATCCATCATGATGCGCACGTGCGTGTGTTGGTTAGCACAAAATAGCCAATGCTCAAATAAATGAGATGCGTGATATAGAAACATGTCATCCATCATGAGAGGTTTGTCGTTATGTATGGCATAATGGAGACTCACATGGTGTAATGCATCATGACAAGTAGGTAGAGCATTGTTATTCATGTAATGCATATGGTGCACACAATCATGGTAATCATGCAAGGTATGGAATGCATCAAGATCTCCTAGTATGTATGAGGAAACTATGGGGGTCTCCTCATGAGCATCAATGGAAACATCACATGGAGAATATCGACAACATCCAAAGCAAAGCATATTTGGAACAATGTGTTCATGGCATGGCATAGTAGATGAATTGCGCAAATTATGTAAAGGGAGCATGGCAATATCATCACAAGAGAAACACAAGCCAATGACCATCATCTTGTCATCTATGCCACAAGTGCAAATAGGATTTACTTTAATTTGGCATGCATAGTTACTATGTTGAGATTGATATGAAACAATATGAGAAATCTCACTCATAGCATATGACAAGTTTAGAGGGTTGTCGAACATGATGTGACCAAAAGAATTTTCACATGAGATCCTATGGAGCATAGCATCACAACTAGGCAACTCAACATGCTCATCATCATATTCATCATAAATAGGTAAGTCATGACATGATGAAGTCGCACTAGCATGAAGCATGGCAATAGGTGTGTCAACATCATGCAAGCAATCATTGTCAAGATAGTCCACTAGTGGGACGAGAGAAGCACCATCACCTATGTTACCTTTGGAGTTCCGCTCATGTGTTGTAGGTGAGGTTGCAACTTGATGGTACCATGTGGGGGGTGCATATTCTTCCACCATGGCCATCGGTTTCTCCATTGGAGGGATGGACTCATCGAGGGTAGGCATGTCCTCTTGTAGGAGACCTAGCACCAAAGAAAACACACTCGGAGTAGAGGTTAAGTCGTTAGAAATCATAGAGGCCTCACATGCCCTATCAACTACCTCACTCACTAAGTGATGTGGCTCACTCACTCCCTCATGGATGCTCT
>LR738713.1:264322067-264346648 GCA_902687465.1 Secale cereale | reverse complement strand
ACTCATATGGTTGGTGGAGTCACTCAAATGGCTCTCAACCTCACATATGATGTGTGGCATGCTCTCATGTGTGGGGATAGTGGTGATCACTCTCGTCCTCTCAAAAGAAATGCTCTCAATCTCACATATGGTGGAGTCACTCATGTCACTCATATGGTGGTGTCTCTCCTCACATGGAAATTGGGGCATCTCATGATATATGGGTGTCGAAGAGATGTAGGTGCAAACGTCTCCAAACTCAACTCCTTTCGCCGCCTCATCCATAACGCCTCCAAAGGTGAATGCGGTAGTCGAAGGGGATGGCCCTTGATCGACCGTCTTGTCGCCGTCGCTTGTAGATGGTCGCCTTGATGATGAAGACGTCGATGTAGGCGAACTCATGGGAAGTAGGCGAATATGCCGTACGTCCGAAGGCGAAGATGCCTTGATAGCACTTGGCGAAGATGCCGAAGTGGTGGTTGTAGCCGTAGCTCCGTCTTGGGTGTGCTTGTCTCGCGGTCTTCTCTTTTGCTCTTGAAGCTTGGCCTTGGCGTGATGTAGAGCTTCTTCGGACTTGTAGATATGCGCTTGTCGAGCATCTTCATGATGATGATGTCGTTGTCGTGCTTGAGCTCTTGGTAGATGTCGTTCGTCGTCGTCGTGCACATGATGCTTGGAGGTGACTTGCCCTTCATGACGATGTCGATGGTCGCCATGGCGGTGTGGCCGTGGAAGACTTGCACTTGCATCATGTTTGCGCTCTGAAGACTTGTGACTTGAACGTCGCCGCCGAGAGGATGACGAAGGGGAAGAAGACTTGTAATCGACCACCAAGTGTCGGAGCTCCGCCATTTGTTTGTTGAAGGAGTCGCACATGTCGTCGAAGGAAGCCATTGTCCTTGTCTCGAAGTGTCGTTGTTCGATGGCGATGTTGCCCAAGCGCTCTTGCATTTCTCGTTGTAGTCTGATGGTTTTCGCGTGGATGTCCTTGTTCGCGCCGTCGATGTCGAAGACCGGAGATGAAATGCCTTGCCTATCCATCACAAGACGCTAGCAAGTATGAGTGGGAGAAAGAGAAGAACTAGACCAAATGTACCTTGACCGATGTTGAAGATGGATCAATGATCACTCAAATGTGGAACGAGGAAATAGCACAATTGGTACCAATTCTTGTCGGTTTCTCACACCTACACAAGTAAAGCTTATGGTGGAGCTCGGTGAGGATAGTGGCACAAAAATTTGATGCAAAATGTTAGCAAGAGTCAATAATGTTGAAAAAGATTCACAAATTCGCAAGTGAAACAAGTAGACCAATAGCAATATGGGTGGCACATGGAAACACACACACGGATAGATAAATGGGGTCGTGCAACCAAGGGGTGAGCCAAAATGTGGAATCCACGAAAATGCTCTTGTTGCACAACACTAGAGAGACGCTAGCGCGATTGCACAATAGGCGGATACGAACTTGTGCACAACCTACTAAGCAAAATGCAACGACTTCTATCCCAAGTATGCTATATGTATGGTATTCCGGTGGTATGATCCAAAATGATCGAGTATGACAATCTTAATGTAGTATGATGCTATGGTTCTTGCTTAAAAGCTCTTTGCGTATCTTTTTCTTTGTGCTTAAAAGCTTGTTTGGCTCTTTCTCTTTTGAGCTCTTTTCTCATGCAAAACTTCACGAACCAAGATAGCAATTGAGTATATGTGATGACAACCTTGTGTCACAAGAGATGATACCAAGATATGAACCACGGTGATATGGTATGTATGCTATGGGAAGTGTGATCACTAATGTGCACAAGTCACGTTGCCGGCAATACTCAAATGGCTAGTCTCGATAGGTAGGTGACGCAAAAAATGGGCTAGGGGTTAACAATGCAATTGCAAGGGAATATACAATGATGTCGTCGAAGTTACCGTTCGTGTCGATGATGAGAGGTGGTGCTCTTGATGTAGACCCGTTCCTAATTAGCCGAAACACCTTAGGAAACGGAAAAACCACAACTCAAAATCTCAAGGATAAATGTCAAATGGTGGTAGCGGCAATGCCGTGGTGGTTGCGGAAGTGGAAAGATGGGCTATACACGATGTCGGAGTTGAAGTCACGGTCCCTAAGTAGCCGAAACACCTTAGGAGATACAAGCCACAACTCAAACAAGCTCAATAAAATTGGGTTAGGTTGGGTTGGCTATGTATGATGGACTAGGCTATGCGGAAGTGGTGGTGGTGGTTGATGAAGAAGCAATGGTCCCTAAGTAGCCTAAACACCTTAGGAGACTCAAATCACTACTCAAGCAACCACAAATGCTATGGGGGACAAAATGGTTAGGTTGCGGAAGTCGGTGGTGGATGTGCAGATGATGTGGTGGAGGCCCTAGGCAAAGATGCCAAAATCCACAAAATATGATGGAGTCAAATGAATATGGTTGTATTTTTCTGGTATGGGGAATGTCAAGAGCTTCGAAACGAGCTAAAGAACGTCCAAATCGGAGTTCGTATGAATTAGTTATGGACAAAACAAAAATCAGCCGAATTCAAAAACTGGGTGTACCGGACGTCCGGAAAAGACCGGAAATCCGGTATTTTTTGCTGTATAGGTGGTTCCGGTCGTCCGGTGAGTTCCGGACGTCCGGTGCTTCGTGAGGGTCCGGACGTCCGGTAAAACGCCGGTCGTCCGGTGGGTCGGGGTCAACGCGAGATTTGAGATCCGGGACGCGATTTTGGGCGGAATTTGATGATTTTGGGGTCAAAATTGATGAGATTTCGTGTATGAAAGATGGGGAAACTTGGGGAAATGCTAGATCCACTTGAAACCAAGCAAATCCATGGATCAAAATCAACAAAACGTCATCAAACCAACAGATCACAAATTTTTTTTTGGGGCTATTTTTGGTGGGGATTTTCGAAATTGGGGAAGAACACAACAAAAACAAGCTAGAAAACGGTGGAGGGGCCTCCAAATTCGTGAGAAACCGTGGCTCTTGATACCATAAGATCACTAAACTAGGTGGGGGGCTCCAATTTCGTGAGAAACCATGGCTCTTGATACCATATGATGTAGGGTGGAACCCTATGTGGCCGATCTTTCACGAAATGGAGTGGATCCCATGAAGAACACGAAGAACACAAGAGGGAACATGAGGAGAAACACGAGAGAATCACTCAAACCAACAAGAACAAGTCACACATATGCTAGATCCTCGAAACACAAAGAGATACAAGATCCATGATCAACAAGGGACGATACAAGTAGCGATAGTCTTCTCCGTGAGGAGGTCTTGGTATCCCGTAGGATCTTCTCCGCAGAGGTCTTGAATCCATGTGGATCTTCTCCGTGGAGGGGCCGCAGTCACTCACAAGGAGATGAACCACTAGTGGATGAGCAAAGCTCTATCTCAAATGAGCTAAACCTAAGCTAACCCTCATTAGGAGGAGGTGGAGGAGTATATATAGTCTAGGGCCACGAAGGGGTAAGTGGGAGAGGGATACATGGGCCTCTGGCCCGATAACTGTGCGTAGACAGCAGGTAGCGGACGTCCGACGGCTACCGGACGTCCGGTGGCTCGCGAGGGTCCGGACGTCCAGAAGTCTTCGGACTTCCGCTATTTTCCTTCTGTCGTCGAAGTCACGGACGTCCGGTGGCCTCCGATCGTCCGGTCGCCTGGGGGTCGCCGGTCGTCCGGTAGATGCCGGACGTCCGGAGCCTGTAGCTTTTCCAGCAGCTTCTCCTGTTCCTTGTACTTGGTGTCCTCGCCGTCTTGTCCAATGCTCCTAGCTGTTCCATGGCTTCCCTCTTGGTTCCTGGTCATGCATAGCACATATATTTGAGGTAGTAGCCATGTCTCACATGTAGAAAGTGGAGGTTCGGAGAGGAGCGAGTGAACCTTGTGTCCAATTGTGTGTAGTTGAGGTCTCGTCGAGTGAACATGGGGATGATCATGGGATACTCCGTATCAACCTGCGCCTGAAGTAACTGCTCCTGAAGCCAGTGCTGTGCCTGAAGCAAATGCTGCCCCTGACGCCAATCTGCAGCTTGAAGACAATGCTTATGCTCCTGTTCCGCCTCCACGGCCTCACACAATTGAGCAAGCATACAACAAGGATGATCAGCTTGTTACTGTCCGGTGGCCCATTCTGATTCCGCCACCTACAACTGAACCACGTGCTGCTGGTCCTCAGTTTGATCATCATGTTGCGCACAGTCCCCAAGTTCAGAAGCCTAAGCCAAGACTGCCAAGGCTTCCAGGCATTGCAACATCTTCAGGGCCATTCAATGCCAATAGCTTCACTACGCACAACACCTTCTTTGACAGCGCCAAGAACCCATATTCCAAGCCAAGAATATCATCAGATAGGTTCTGGAGCCATCAACAGCGCAGCTACTACTCAAGAGTACTCTATGGTCAAGGGCGCATTTTCCCTCATATGCGTCTTGACACTGAAGCTATTGCTGGTCTGCCCTGCTTGGAGGAAGCTCTTGACTGCTTCCGTGATGCTGGCCTACTCAATTTTTTCCTGGATAAAGAGCATTGGAATGAAGAGCTGCTTCTGCAATTCTATGCAACACTACACATCCGAGGCTACAGCAGGGATCCGAAGACATGGGTCCTTGAGTGGATGATAGGCAATGTGCATCATGAAGCTAAGGCCTTTGATCTCATTGAGCTTACATGCCTGCCCACTCCAGGAGATCTCTATGAACCTGGCTGTCAACTGCACACTGAAGCCTTGGAGAGTATCTTTCAGAAGCGTCAGCCCGACATGAGCCAAATGCTCAGCATGATGAAGCCTCTGCCAAGTGATGCTGAATATCCTCAGGAATTCTTTGTTGAAGACCTTGAGTACCTGCCGCGCACCATCTATCACATCATAAGGCGTACTCTATGGCCAATCAAAGGACATTCTTCATCAGCCAAGCTTGAAGGACCCATGGAGACTTTGGTCTTCTATATCTTCAATGGCATCAGCTTCAATGCTCAAGATTTCTTCATCAGGCAAATGGCTATGTCTGGAGCAGATCTATTTGGACTGAAATTTTATGCCCCTTGGATAATGCGCCTCATCAAGTTGCACTCAGCTGTCACTTATCAGCCCTCTGCTCGCAACCATCAGATTTTCTTGCCTGAGGTTGATATGTCAGCTGAAGCCATCTACCAAGAGCCTGCTAAAGAGCCAGTTAGTCTTCACAACGCTGATCATCAAAGCTTCACTCAGCAGATTGAAGGAGTTCCAGCAGTCTCACGTGTCTATCCTCTGGCTGGCCGTACTCGTGTACCTCGACATGCTGAAACCGAAGCCACTGAAAGCACCATCGCTTAAAGGCCTCAGAAGAGATCTCGTGTCCTGAACAACCGAGAGCTTCTTGTAGCCCTTCATCAGAAACAGGACAAGCATCACCTCTGGTTAAAGCGTCAAATGCAAAGCCTCTTGGTGGATGTCAATCGCATTCGCAATCTTGCCACAAAGAATGCTTTTTTTGCTCATGAAACGTGTCGGAGGTCTTGGAAGAGTTTGACCTTGCTGAGTGCTAAAGCGGATCTTCAAGACGATGGCTTCACTGAGAGATTCAACTTTGACAACACTCCTCCAAGGACTGCTGTTATGAGTCGAACTCCATCTCTTGAAGATTCTGAATACTCCTCCTCCGCTGCAACAATTGACGCCAGGGTGATCGATGATGAGGATGATGCTACTTCACCGCCTCCTACTTCAACGCGCATCGACACTGCACCAACCACCTCTGCACCTGTGACACCCGAAGACCGACGTCCCGGAAGATTCCAGAAGATTCCAGATGTTCCGGGTTGCCCGTGTGTTTCAGTTCTGCTTGTGTTATTTATTTTTGCATTGCATCATGTCACCATGCCATCATCTCATTAATTTTTTGCAACCAAATATATTGTGTGGGCCTTCGGTCCATTTAAATCGAGGGAAGGTTGCCTTCTCTTTATAACATATAAAAGCCACTCAATATTTAGGGAGCTATATTAAATATTCCAGTCTTTGGAATTACCCGCAACACACTTGCAAATATTCCCCATGCTTCTTTAATTCAAGTTACACCTTCAAAACCTTGCCAATAATTCTTTTCCATTGTTTCGAGGTTCCTCCGAAAATTCGAACATTTTTGGACACTTCTATATTCAAGTCTTAGTTCAAACCCATTTGAATTAAAATTCAAATATGTTTGAATTATTTTCCGATCATGCCTTTTCTATTTTTCTCGGACCGCACTCATTTTATGATGCCCGAGAAAAATAGTCACATGTGTTTTTTTCCCTAACCCCCCTCCTCTTTCTTTTTTTTCTCTTAGTTGTTTTCTGCTAAGGGAATAACTAGAAGAAGAGAGCAGCCACTTGGGCCTTCCTGATAGAGGCAAAGGTGTCCCGTCTTTCGATGAGATGGTGGCTATCGTTTGGATGAAGTCGACTTTGACGATCCGACTACGAACGTGCGTGGACGTCGCGCCTTAGCAATCGCTAAACCAACTCCGAGAAGTTGTTGACCACGCCGGAGCACGATCAACCTGACCACGAAGGTCTGTTTCCTGCAGGCAAACGAAGAACAAGCAAGAAACTGAGATTGCAATCTGGATATTGCGAATTCAAGAGGAAAGCTTTATTGATCAAGTGGGGTTCTGTGACGTCTTGGTCTGGTCGTTGAACACAAACGAAGTACGCGAAGTTGCAGCTATGGCGAACTTTAATCTAAACAAAACCCAAAGTCTAAACGACGCCCTAAGGGCTGTATATATGAGGGAAAGAGGGGGGAATTTCGTGGCCCTTGGTGGAGGGGTCCGAAACCAACCCTAACTCTTGTTTCCCCACACATACGGACTCTAAAAACAGCCTATACTCAAGTATTTCGAAATTACATGGGCCTGGCCCAATAATAAGGTGACGCAGCACCTATAATAGCCTCTGGATGAAATTTATGAAGTGGCATCTTGTATATTTCTTCCAAGGCTTCTCACACTCATTATGGTGGCTTCAAAGTCCTGAAATCATCAATTGAAACTCCATTCTTGTTCCCCTTGCGCATGCCATCATCTCCATGCTTGATCTTGCTCCAATGTTCATCCTTCTTGTCCAAGCTAGGCCCTTCATTTGTAAGCAAGACAAATGTATCCAATTTAGGCAGCATCATATTCTCATGAACATCAGATTCATTACCAAGAAACGAAAGTACCTGGTAATTTAATTGGCGTGCGCGAGCTATAGTAATTGGTCTTGTATATGTGTCAGTTGGAGCTGTGGGTGTAACCTTGTTAGTGATGTCCTCATCACTTCCCTTCTGGCCCGAGCCGGCCCAGGCCTCCTCAGGCATCTGGCCCACCTGCCCGGCCACCACCTAACCCTAGCCGCTACATCCCACCGAATCCCTTCGTTCGTCCCTCCCAGAGCCGCCACCAGCCTCTCCATCGCGCGAGCCCCGCACCCCCCTTTCTCCTCGTCCCCGATTCCCTCTCCCTCTGTCCCTCGACCCGTTCCCTCTCTCCCTCGACGCCCGTCCCTCGAGCCCCTTCGCCTCTCGCGCCCCTCGTCCAGCGTAGCAGCTCCCTGCCGTGAGCGCACCGAAGCCCCGAGGCCTCCCTCTCCAGCCCCGCGAGCCGGCCGCACCTCTACCTGGCCTCCCGCGTCGCTCCTACAGCCCCGCCGCCAAGGCCAGGAGCCCCTTCCCCGTGCGGCCCTTCACCAGCAGCCGCCGGTCGCCGCGGGAATCCCCTCCAGCCGACCCTCCTCTCCCCATCGCCAGGGCCGCGCCCTCGCCAGTCCCGCACGCCCTCCAGGCCTCCCCTCGGCCTTCCTCTCCGACCGGCCAGGAGCCCGAGCGCCCTAGCCACCGCACCTCTGCCTCGTCCGTGCAGCGCCGGCGCCGCCAACTTCTTCGGCAGCCTCGTGCCGCTGCCATGGCCTCGTAGCCCCTTCACGCAAGACCGTGCTGCCGCTTTTGTTTTGTGTGTTGTTTGTGCTGCTGAACTTGACAGGAACCCGTGTACGCTTACACGACAAGTCGGCAAGACCGCAACGACTCGAACATCTACATAAAACAAGTTCATCTACGTGGTTTTCCGTCAAGTACCTCTACATGACAATCAAGTACCACGACGACCGACGGGACAAGTACCCCACGCACAAGTACCACGATGACAAGTACCCCTCCGATGCAAGTACGTCTACGAACCGTGAACGACTACGTCGCCGAAGACCCTCAAGTACAACTACGGAACGTGTACCCCTACGTCGACGACGATCCCGACAAGTACCACTACCGTCGACATGTACATCTACGAGAACGTCTACTTCCGCTACCATCGCCCGAGTACAACTACCGCCTCGTGAACGGCTACTTCCTCTTCGAACGTGAACACCTTCTTCCTCTACGATCTCGAACCGCTCCGAGAAGGTGTGTCCCGAAGGTATAACCCCGAGACGTGACCCGTGTGATGCTTGTGTTGTATGAAATGTTTCCCGTGTGTGCTTCGTGCCGTTTCGTCCGTTTGTCATGTTCCTCGGTTGCCTCGTCACCGACTCGTGAGAACCCGGTAACGGGATCGCCCCACCTTTCATCTTGTTCCGCTCGCCACCTTCATCTTTTGCACCGGACTCTCAACGAGTTACCGGAACCGATATGTTGCCGTGGCATCATTTTCGGATCGTTGCCGTGGCAGCCTTTTCCTTCCACCACGGTGACGATGCTTCATATCATCTTCTTGTTAACCTTTTAATAAAATTGCATAAACTTGATCCTGTCATCCGCATCATGTTAACAACCCTAAAATGTTTAATTGTTGTTTGCTTATAATTACTAAACATGCTCATGGGGTTTTTCCGGATATGTTGTTGTTATTTTCCGGCCTCATTTAAAATGTCTAAATAGGTAGTTTACTTTTGCTTCACCTCTTGCCATGTTAACAAACATTTAATCTTGTCTTGTAACTAAACAAATCACTAAATAAATAAATGTGGTGTTTCGTCAATATGCAACTCGTTGCATATTGAGCTCCACTTAACTTGTAGTTTTGTTTGTGCACTTTGCCATGCCATGCATATTTAAACCGGACATGCATCATATTTGGATGTGCATCGCATGCCATGTTTTTGCTTGTGTGTTTACCGTGTTGTTTGTTTCTTTCCGGTTGCTTCTCTTGTTAGCTTCGGTTTGGTTCCGGAGTTGTGAGGATTCTCTCGTCTGTGTTGCTCCGTCTACTTCATGGATCCGTTCTTCTCCCTTGTGGAATCCCAGGCAAGATGACCGAACCCCGATAACATTACTATCTTTGCCTATTGCTAGTAGTCTCGATCTTTAGTTTTGCCTCGATGCCCATGTCTTCCTGTCAGCCTCCTATTGTAACCATGAACCTGTTTAACCACCCTACCTATGCGAACCTTTGATTGGCTATACGTAGGCTTCGCTCAGCCCCTCTTATAGCATTGTTAGTTGCAGGTGAAGATTGAAGATGCTTGCTTCATGTTGAAGTTTGGTTGGGTTATATCACACTATATAAATGCTTAAATGAAATCATCTATATATTGGCAAGGGTGGAAGGCTAAGCCTTTTGCTTGGTGTTTTGTTCCACTCATGCCGTTAGGAACCGTATAAACCGGTGTTATGTTCCTTGATTATGCGTTCCTAACACGGTTGGGGTGTATGGGACCCCCTTGATAAACCGCTAAGTGCTAAGTCTTTTCCAGCAAGTCCCAACATTTGGTACTATTTGCCTAATAACAAACTAATAAAACTTGCATGTGGACTAGCTATCCCTTTTATTTTAATTCAACAACCCAGGGCCAGTGCTCCACATGAGTGTTGGTCCGAAACGGGGAGTCTGCGGGGCCACCACGAGGAAACTCGAGGTTTGGTAAAAACCTGTAGAATCGCCCATCGGGTCGTGTCCTGAGACTAGATACGCGCGGCTACCTATCAGGGTGTCGACACGCCGGGAGGATTTGCTGGATTAGCCTTACCTTAGTTCGGTTTAACTTGAGCACGGGATTCCGAGAATACTCGGGTCTTCCCACCTATGGAGTTGCGACTCCGCGGATCGTGGGCTTGTAATGGGTCAAGTTGGAACACCCCTGCAGGGTTTGAACTTTCGAAAGCCGTGCCCGCGGTTATGTGGCAGATGGGAGCTTGTTAATATCCGGTTGTAGATAACTTGACACAATGTTTCAATACACTACCAGCGTGTGTACTGTGACTGTCAATTTCCGAATAGGGATTCGGGAGTTGAACACGGTGGGGTTATGTTTGACCGGCTTTACTTAGGATCACTTCATGATCACCTCTCGACCGAGGCACTTCTCTTCTCGCTCTCTATTACGTAAGCTAGTGCTAGTTGCTGCTGCAGACTCTTGTTGTTCCTTCACCTCTTATTCTTTTCTTCAGCCTTGTCCACACCCAAGGCTTAAATAGTCCTGTTACCCGGGAACGGGATTGCTGAGTCCTCTGTGGCTCACAGTTACTTCATCACACCAGATGCAGGTTCAGCCGAGTTTGATGCAGGAGATGGAAAAGTTCTTCACCGGGAGCTCGATGAAGAGTTTGGCCGTTTGTTTGTGACGTTTCGACGATCAGTAGTGGTTTCTACTAGGATTCGATCCTGACCTGTGTGTTGTAGGGTGAAACCCTAGGGGGGATCTTTTCACACCTGGAGGGGAAAAAGAGGAAGAACACACAAGAACACGAGACACAATTCACTCAAAACAAACCAAATATCACATCTACTAGAGTAGCACACATAGGATCCACGAGATTACAAGAACAATCCAAGGAAACAAGCACGAAGGTAAGGTTCTTCCCACTCGAGGTGAGGTCTTGCAATCCAAGAGGATTCTTCTCCCTTGGGAGGTCTTGCAATCCACGAGGATTCTTCTCCCTTGGGAGGTCTTTATCTCCTCACGGAGGGGGATACAAGGAGCAAAGCTCTCAAGGTCTCTCAATATCTTTGCTAACCCTTCCAAGGAAGTGGGGAAGGTCTATTTATAGTTTATGCTACGAATGGGTACGAGAAGAGATGGATACATGGCCAAGGGCCGAGGGCTGCGCCCAGGCAGGGCGGTAGTACCGTCCGCTCGAGCGGTAGTACCGCTTGTAGAGCGGTAGTACCGCCTAGGGGGCGGTAGTACCGCAGGTGCCGGACTGTCCAGGTGCGGTAGTACCGCTTCGGCGGAGCGGTAGTACCGCTAGGTCCGGGTTGGGCAGGTCTTCGTTTGCTTCCACGCGATCCGGGCTGAATGGGCTCTCCTTTGCGTCCATGGGATCACCTCCTTGGTAACTGAGGATGCACAACATCTCCTTGTGAGGTAGAACCCAATCCTCATGCGAATCCAAACGAAACTCGAAGAGGAGAGAGTTCACCTCGTGCTCGATGGCGCGTGCGCGTGCTCTAGTCATTGGTCCCTTGAGTGCTTGTGGCGATGACGGGGTGTCCATGGGGATGCTTGACGGATGCTCCGCATCATCTCCCCCCCCTTGGGGAAGATCCGTCCACGGATCATGGTCTTCATCACCATGGTACTTGGCCAAGTCTTGGACGTTGAAGATGTCGCTGACGTTGTACTTGTCACGGGGGATGTCGATCTTGTAAGCATTGTCGTTGTAGCGTGCTAGCACCTTGAACGGTCCGTCGGCTCGTGGAAGAAGCTTGGACTTGCGTTCCTTGGGGAAACGGTCTTTGCGAAGGTGTAGACAAACGAGATCACCCGGATGGAACACCATGGGTGTTTTGTTGGTGTTGAGCTTGAATGCGCGGCGTTGAACTTGACGCTCAGTCGTGGAACGTGTTTCTTCGTGCATCTTCTTGATGTGGGCTGCTCTTGCACTTGCGTCCATGTCGGCTCGTTGTTGAAGCGGGAGAGGAAGGATGTCCAATGGTGACATTGGATTGAATCCGTAGACAACCTCGAAGGGGGACTTGCCGGTTGTAGAGTGTCTTGCGCGATTGTAGGCGTACTCGGCGATGGGTAGGCACTCCTCCCACTCCTTGATGTTCTTCTTGATCAACACGCGTAGGAGAGTGGCAAGCGTCCGGTTGGTGACTTCGGTTTGGCCATCAGTTTGCGGGTGGTATGCCGTGGAGAATAGTAACTTGATGCCGAGCTTGGAGCATAGTGTTTTCCAAAAGTAACTCAAGAACTTGACGTCACGGTCCGAGACAATCGTCTTAGGTACGCCGTGGAGGCGCAATATTTCCCTACAAAAGAGAGTCGCAATATGTGAAGCATCGTCTATCTTATGACAAGGGATGAAATGTGCCATCTTGGAAAATCTATCAACAACAACGAATATGGAATCCTTTCCAGTGCGAGTTCTAGGTAATCCAAGAATGAAATCCATGCTAATGTCTTCCCAAGGATGAAAAGGAATAGGAAGTGGCATGTGGAGGCCATGGGATTGAGCTTTGGACTTAGCTTTGCAGCATGTAGAGCACCGGTTGGTGAAGCGGGAGACGTCACGGAACATCTTTGGCCAAAAATAATTCTTGGAGAGCGTAGCGAAAGTCTTGTCGCGTCCGAAGTGTCCCATGAGCCCTCCTCCGTGAGATTCCTGCAAAAGGAGCAAACGAAGCGAAGACTCGGGAATGCAAAGTTTGTTAGCTTTCATGAGATATCCATCCTTGATGTAGTATTGTTCCCAAGAAGTATGTGCTACACATTTGGCATAAGGATGTGCAAAGAAAACATCATGCTCATATAAGTCTTTTATGTGCTCGAAGCCAATAACATTCAACTCAAGTTTTGTAACAAGCATGCATTTGCGTGAAAGAGCATCCGCCACTACATTTTCTTTGCCTTTGATGTATTTGATGACATAGGGAAAAGACTCAATGAATTCACTCCACTTAGCATGACGCTTGTTTAACTTCGTTTGGCCTTTGAGATACTTGAGCGTCTCATGGTCCGTGTGAAGAATAAATTCATGGGGTCGAAGATAGTGTTCCCAAACACGTAAAACTCTCACCAAAGCATAGAGCTCTTTATCATAGATGGGATAGTTAAGTTGCGCTCCGGATAGTTTTTCACTAAAATACGCTATTGGGCGTTTCTCTTGCATGAGCACGCCACGTATGCCGGTACCACTAGCGTCACAATGAATCTCAAATGGCTTATCAAAGTTGGGTAGGGCAAGAAGTGGTGCGTGCGTGAGTAAGTGTTTGAGCTTAGTGAACGCGGTGTCTTGCGAAGGACCCCAAACAAAGGGTGCGTTCTTCTTGCTCAAGGCGTGTAGAGGCATAGCAATGGTGCTAAAGTCCTTCACAAAGCGTCGATAGAAACCGGCTAAACCAAGAAAGCTACGCACTTGTTGAAGGTTCGTTGGTTGAGGCCAAGTTTTAATAGCGTCCGTTTTAGTTTCATCAACATGAACACCTTGTGAAGACACGACAAATCCTAGGAAAACAACTTTATCAACACCAAAAGTGCATTTCTCCATATTAGCATATAATTGTTGTTGTCGAAGGGCTTGCAAAACCATACGGACATGGTCAACATGTTCCTCAAGCGACTTGCTAAAGACTAGAATGTCATCGAAGTAAACCACTACAAAGACGCCTATATAAGGTCGGAGAACAAAATGCATAAGACGCACGAATGTGCCAGGCGCCTCCGATAAGCCCATTGGCATGACCAACCACTCATATAGCCCAAACTTGGTTTTGAAAGCAGTTTTCCACTCATCACCCTCTTGAATGCGGATTTGGTAATAGCCACTTTTAAGGTCAATTTTGGAAAAAATGTGGCACCACATAGTTCATCAAGCATGTCATCTAGGCGTGGAATAGGGTGACGGTATCTAACGGTGATAGCATTGATTGGACGGCAATCGGAACACATGCGAAAGCTACCATCTTTCTTAGGCACGAGAATAACGGGAACTGCACAAGGGCTTAGGCTTTCACGTACATGACCTTTGTCGATGAGTTGTTGTACTTGACGTTGTATCTCCTTTGTGTCCTCCGGGTTGACGCGGTAAGGAGCCTTGTTCGGAAGTGGTGCACCGGGTACGAGGTCGATGCGGTGTTCGATGCCGCGAAGTGGAGGTAGACCCGGAGGTAGCTCATCGGGAAAGACGTCTGAGAATTCCTGCAACACTTTAGACAACACAGAAGGTGGAGGCAGTGAAGTGTTAGTAGGCTTGGCTTCCCCTTTGCATAGAAGCACAAAGTGGAAGACGCTCGATGGGTTCTCACACACTTCTCTCATCTCACGTTTGGTGGCTAGGAGGACTAAGTTTTTCTCTTTTGGCGAAGAGGCGCTCAATTTTGGCTTGTGGCTCTCACTTTCTTTTTGGTGGATCACTCTCTCACTAGGATCTTCTCGATGGGTGGATGCTTGCTTGTCGGCGATCACTTGGCTCGGTGACATTGGTCGAAGCACATATTCCTTGCCTTTCATCTTGAAGCTGTAGTAGTTGGTTCGACCGTTGTGTATGGCTCCGCGGTCAAATTGCCAAGGTCGTCCCAAGAGGAGGTGGCACACCGTCATGGGAACTACATCACACTCCAAGGTGTCCTCGTAGGCGCCAATCTTGAAAGAAACTAGTACCGTGTGCTCCACTTGAATGGTTCCGGAGTCGCTCAACCATTGTACCTTGTAAGGACGGGGGTTCTTCTTCTTGACCAATTGAAGCTTGGAACATAGTTCATCACTTGCCAAGTTGTGATAACTTCCTCCGTCGATGATGACCTTGATGGAACGTCCGTTGATGCTGGCCTTGGTGTGGAAAATATGGCATCGTTGGTCTTCGTCTTGGTTGTGTTGGAGGGTCAAGACCTTGGATACCATGAGAGAGGGACTTGAATCATTGTCACAAAATACTTGATCATCTTCATCTTCGTTGATGCGCCGGTGCATGGCCACATTCTCAATAGCTTGTACTTCGTCTTCGCTCATCGAATCATATGTGCCGTCGTCGTTGAAGATCATGGTTCTCTTGTTGGTGCACTCAAAGGACTTGTGACCTCGGCCACCACATGTGAAGCACTTGAAGGAGCTAGTCTTCTCGGTGTCGTAAGGTGGGGTAGTCTTGGGTTTGTAGTTGCTTGCCGGAGAACGAGTCGAGGAAGGCGTATTTTGCTTGGGACTTGATTTGTCGCCGGTATTCGGTGATGCGCTCGTTGAGGTAGGAGGTGCCGAAGTCGCGGGTGCTTGAGAGTAGGAGCCGTAGGTCTTGGAAGAGTATTTGGCATACTTGAAGTCATCCTGGACTTGTCGCTCGGCCTTGGACGCTTGATGAACTAGCTCGAGGAGGTTGGAGTATGGTTGGAAGTCGGCAATCCGCTTGATTGGGTGATTGAGGCCGTTCAGGAAGCGTGCCATTGTTTGCTCGTCATATTCCTTGACATTGGCTCGTATCATGGCAATCTCCATTTCTTGGTAGTATTCTTCCACCGTCATCGTGCCTTGTTTGAGAAGTTGCAACTTCTTGAAGAGATCACGGGTGTAGTGAGTAGGCACGAAGCGAGCTCGCATGACATTCTTCATTTCTGACCAAGTTGTAATGGGTGGTTCGCCTCTTGTATGTCGTCGCTTGATCGTTTGTTCCCACCAAATGAGGACATAGTCTTGAAACTCGAGAGAGGCCATGGCAATCTTCTTCTCTTCTTCGAAGTTGTGGAGGCGGAATATCTTGTCGACCTTCAATGCCCATGAGAGGTATTCCTCGGGGTCGGTACTTCCTGAGAACTTGGGCATAGTGAACTTGAGCTTGCCGAAGCGTTGTTCTTCATCATGTTGATGACGATGATGTCGCTCATGACGGGGTAGTCGCTCCAAGAAAGCTTGTTCTTCACGATTGTCTTGATGTTGGTGGTGTCGAGGCACGTCGTTCCCATTGCGTCGTTCTTGCTCCTCTTCTCCATGAGCGGCTTCCTCTTGTCGCTCTTGATGAAGTTCTTTTTGTCGACGTACTTGGCGGTTGCGTTCGGCGAAGATGCGGTTGGAATCGTGCAGAGCTTGTTGCGCGGTTCGTGCTTGATTGTCACGCTGTTCTTGTGCTTGCCGAATTGCATCGTCATCTTCGTGTGCTTGATGTGGACGTTGTTGCTCTTGGCGGCGCCCTTGTTCACGTGCTCGAACTCGATCTTGTAACCCATCGCCGTGGAATGGATTGTCCTGAGAATGTCGATGTTGATTGACGCATTGTTGGGCTTGCCGAGGACGTGGAGGACTTGCATCCGTGGAAGAGTAAGCCGAAGAGTTGTCACTTGAGCGTCGACTTGAATGGCGCCGTCTTGATGAATGAGGCGGAGACGTGCGGTTCACCAAGATGTGGCGGAACTCTTGTGCGGAAGTCGGAAGCGAGTTGCTCGATGCGGTCGCCCAACGCTTCGCTCTCTTGGTAAAGGGCTCGTTGGACGCCGAAGAGGTGAGTCTTGGTGACGTAGTTCGGTGCTTCCACTAGATGCTCGTCGGTCGGGTCGGTTGAAGAACTTGGCCTATCCATCATGTAAGTAGGAAGTGAGTAGGAAAATGAGGGAACAATACCAAGGTTACCTCTTCCGAAGATTGAAAATGTAACAAGTGTCACTCAATGAAATGCCACAATAGTAAAATTGGAACCGGGTTTGTTCCTCACACCTACAAGTAAAGAGGCTTATGGAGTAGCTTGGTTAGGATTGTGGAAAATTTCAAACAAAATGTTAGTCAAGATATTGATAAAGTTGATAAGATTCACAAAGATGCACGTAAAGCAAATAGATCAAAGCCAAGAGTGTCTCTAGGAACACACGCACGGAAGATAGATGGGATCCACACAACCAAGGGTGAGCGCAAAAAGTGATTGATCACGGTAAATGCTCTTGTTGTGCGAATACTAGAGAGACGCTAGCTCGATTGCTCAAATGGGCGAGATACGCGTTGTGCACCAACCTATGAGAGAAACGTGCCGTCCTCGATCCCAACTATGCTATGTATGCGGTGACCAAGATGATATGAGTATGTAAAGTGTCTCGATGCTATTGCTAATATGCTCATTGTTGCTCCTCTCTTTGCTTAAAAGCTTTTCTTTGTTTTTTTTAGAGTATGATGCTCGAGTCGATGACACTATGAGACAAGTATGTAAGATATGCACGGGAGAGACTTATGGCACTAAGATGATATGATCACTACGGTGCACAAGAGCGTGGCCCGGCAATTCTCAACTCGCTAGTCTCGATAGGTAAGCAACGCAAATGGCTCGGGCTATCAATGCAAAAGCAAAAGTTAAGTGTCGTCGAGGTTACCGTCCTTGCTTACGGTTAGCGGTGAAGATGATTCCGAGGCGATGATGTCGAAGTCAAACGCTCCTAAGTAGCCGAAACATCTTAGGAAACGCCAAATCGCAACTCGAAATAGGTCGAAAATGGAAGGGGAGAAATTTTTGGGTGGGAGCGGTAGTACCGCGTGATGAAGCGGAAGTAAAATTTTAGTGCCGCTTGACGAAGCGGTAGTACCGCTTGGTAAAGCGGAAGTAAAATTTTAGTGCCGCTTCACGAAGCGGTAGTACTGCTTGGTAGTGCGGAACTAAAATTTTAGTACCGTGGGTAATGCGGTAGTACCGCTTGTGCGTGCGGTAGTACCGCTTGTGTCGGGTAAAAACTGCTGCTCGAGATTAGGGCGAATTTCGGCGGAAATGGATGGTTTCGGGGGTAAAAATTGGATGAATTTTGTGGGGGAAGTGTGGGGAAAAGTGGTGTAAGGGCTAGATCCACGTGCCAAACGTCAAATCCGTAAACCAAAACAACCAAATCTCACAAAAACCAACAAGTTGCAAGAAAAATTTTGGGGCTCTTTTTGTGGGGATTTTCGAAATTGGGTAAAAACACAACAAAAACAAGCTAGAAAGTGGGGGAAAGGGACTCCAAGATGTGAATCAACCTTGCTCTGATACCAAGATGTTGTAGGGTGAAACCCTAGGGGGGATCTTTTCACACCTGGAGGGGAAAAAGAGGAAGAACACACAAGAACACGAGACACAATTCACTCAAAACAAACCCAATATCACATCTACTAGAGTAGCACACATAGGATCCACGAGATTACAAGAACAATCCAAGGAAACAAGCACGAAGGTAAGGTTCTTCCCACTCGAGGTGAGGTCTTGCAATCCAAGAGGATTCTTCTCCCTTGGGAGGTCTTGCAATCCATGAGGATTCTTCTCCCTTGGGAGGTCTTGATCTCCTCACGGAGGGGGATACAAGGAGCAAAGCTCTCAAGGTCTCTCAATATCTTTGCTAACCCTTCCAAGGAAGTGGGGAAGGTCTATTTATAGTTTATGCTACGAATGGGTACGAGAAGAGATGGATACATGGCCAAGGGCCGAGGGCTGCGCCCAGGCAGGGCGGTAGTACCGTCCGCTCGAGCGGTAGTACCGCTTGTAGGGCGGTAGTACCGCCTAGGGGGCGGTAGTACCGCAGGTGCCGGACTGTCCAGGTGCGGTAGTACCGCTTCGGTGGAGCGGTAGTACCGCTAGGTCCGGGTTGGGCAGGTCTTCGTTTGCTTCCACGCGATCCGGGCTGAATGGGCTCTCCTTTGCGTCCATGGGATCACCTCCTTGGTAACTGAGGATGCACAACATCTCCTTGTGAGGTAGAACCCAGTCCTCATGCGAATCCAAACGAAACTCGAAGAGGAGAGAGTTCACCTCGTGCTCGATGGAGCGTGCGCGTGCTCTAGTCATTGGTCCCTTGAGTGCTTGTGGCGATGACGGGGTGTCCATGTGGATGCTTGACGGATGCTCCGCATCACTGTGGCTTTATGTTGTTTTGGTATCTTTCTTTGGATCTTCACCCGTAGTCGGGTTGTGATGTTTTGAATGATGTATTGCTTATGTATTGTATTGTGCGAAGTGGCGAGTGTAAGCCAACTATCCCCTTTTGCAATTTAATCCCTCTTTTACATGAGTCGTGCAAAGATACCAAACTTGAGATCATTCTAGGATGGGCTTATACCTTTAAGTCATGCCTCGACACGTAGGAGGTATAGTCCCATCCTGGGCATTACAAGTTGGTATTCAGAGCCTTCTCCGACCTAGAAGCCCCCACTGATTGATCGAATCGTTGACGGTTGAGTCTAGGCACACACTGAAAATGTTTTGAGTCTTATATATATCGGAGAGTAGGAATTCTTTGCTCCTCTTCTCTTTTCATTCTGGTGAGGACTCCTGACGATTACTCTTGCCTCTTCTATTTTCAAAAATTGCACCAAATTTTTTTTAGGATCTCGCGAGTATTGTTTGGATTGTTTCGATGTCTTTGTGACGAGAACATTGTTCTCGATGCCTCCTGTCATTAGGGGTTGTGGCAGTGTCTCGGGGAGTTGAGCTACGAGGTGTTGTCGTCACAAATCCATCGCGGCAGTACTAGAATACTTAAGACGGCCGACATCGAAAACTCTCCTATGCGGTTAGTGGCAAGATAACCCCGACATCACCCAGTACTGGGGAGGTAGTTCGAGAGTATTGCCATAGCTTGTATAGTGGATGCTTTTCGAAGGTCCGAGGTAAACGGTTTCCGAGAACAACTGGTTATGTGTTGAAGGATGGATACACCTGGATGTAGGTTTAGAGTTGATTGCGCGGTGCTTCCCGTGTATCCCCAACACCTGGTTGCATAACTAGAAACTTTCGGAAATTAATAGGTGGGTTCATCCAGTAGTTCTAGGCATTCTTCCAACGGATGCACGATATGAAGTTCGGGGTTCTACATTGAGTGAAGTGGTTTTATGGACTTGTTCTGATCGGGAGTTGCATCTTAAAGGGTCCTTGGCTATGCTGATCCGGGGATGACAAAACCCTTTCGTAACACGTTCCATGAGCTTTCAGCACGAAGATGTCGAACGAAGCTTCTATGTTGTATTTGTTCTATCTGATCGTCTTTTGTTGTTGCAGGAGGCGCATGGAGGAGGATTAATGGGACACTTTGGCGTGAAGAAGACGGAGGACGTACTTGCTACACATTTCTTTTGGCCAAAGATGCGACGGGACGTTGAGCGTTTTGTTGCTCGCTGCACTACATGTCAAAAAGCTAAGTCACGACTCAATCCTCATGGTTTATATATGCCTTTGCCTGTCCCTAGTGTTCCTTGGGAAGATATATCTATGGACTTTGTTTTGGGTTTACCTCGAACAAAGAAGGGGAGGGATAGCATATTTGTTGTCGTGGATAGGTTCTCGAAGATGGCACACTTTATACCATGTCATAAAAGCGATGATGCTGCTAATGTTGCTGATTTGTTCTTTCGTGAAATTATTCGCTTGCATGGTGTGCCAAATACTATTGTTTCAGATCGTGATACTAAATTTCTTAGCCACTTTTGGAGATGTTTATGGGCTAAGTTGGGGACTAAACTACTTTTTAGTACTACTTGTCACCCCCAAACTGATGGACAAACTGAAGTAGTCAACAGAACTTTGTCTACTATGCTTAGGGCTGTTTTGAAGAATAATAAGAAAATGTGGGAAGAATGCTTGCCTCATATTGAATTTGCTTATAATCGTTCGTTGCATTCTACTACTAAGATGTGCCCTTTTGAAATTGTCTATGTGATACAGGGTGGAACCCTAATCAGCGGATCTTTCACGTTTGGAGGTTGGCACACGATGAACACAGGGAATCACAAGGGAGAGATGGGGGAAACACAAGAGGAAAACACTCAATCAACACGGAAGCAATCACACAAGTGCTAGATTCGCGATACAAGGTCGAGGTACATGATCCAAAGTCAACAACGGTGATACAGATAGTCTTCTCCCGGAGGAGGTCTTGATATCCCTGGGGATCTTCTCCGTTGAAGGAGGTCCTGAATCCGTAGTGGATCTTCTCCGTAGAGGCGCACCGTCTCGTGGGAGAAATCCACACAAGTATCAAATGAGCTAAACCACAGCTGAGTCTAAAGGAAAGAGGTCAACAGTATTTATATTACACACGCGGTCGCCGTCGTAGCGGACGTCCGGGGGTTACCGGACGTCCGGTGGTTCCGGAGGGACCGGACGTCCGGTAATCCTCGGATTTCCGCTATTTAGCTTCTGTAGTCGTTGTCACGGACGTCCGGTGGCTTCCGGTCGTCCGGTCGTCTGGGGGAGGCCGGACGTCCGGTGTCTTCCGGTCGTCCGGAGCCTGGGAGTCGCCGGTCGTCCGGTGCAGGCCGGACGTCCGGTGCCTGTAGTATCTTCAGCCATCCTTCTTCTTGTCTTGTGCACTCGTCGGGCTCGCCGTCTTGACCATTGTGCTGAACTGTCTCGTGGCCTTCACCCAAGTACCTGAGTATGCATAAGGTTCCAGATGAGGGTAGCAGCCATGTCTCATGCATATCGGAAGGTTTTAGAGCAAGGAATGACGTCACCTCGGTCTCGAGAGCTCTATTCATTGGTCCTTTGAGCATATGATGAGGCGATGAAGGGTCCATGGGGATGACCCTAGGATACACCGTATCATCCTGTACTTGACGCATAATCTCCTTCGTCTCTTCTGGATTGGTACGGTATGGTGCGCGGTTGGGTAGCGATGCACCGGGAATTAAGTCAATCTGATGCTCAATCCCTCGAATAGGTGGTAATCCCGGTGGCACGTCTTGTGGAAAGACGTCGGCGAACTCCTGCAAAATGTTAGTGACAGCAGGAGGCAAAGAGGAAGGCACGTCCTCGAATGAAAATAAAGCCTCTTTGCATACAACAGCATAGCAAACAGATTTGCTAAAATCTAGCTCATCAATATCAGATTTGGTGGCAAATAAACATGCACTTTTCAATTTAATTTCAGAAGCAACAGTAGATGGTTTATTATTAGGCTTCATTTGTTGCTCAAATTCTTTTGCCACAATCTGATTTTCACTCTTATTTTTCTCCTGTTTTGCTTTATTAGCTCTATTAATATCATCTTTTAAAATGGAATCAGGAGTCATAGGAAGCAAAGTAATATTTTTATCCTTATGAACAAGAGTATACTGATTGTTTCTACCATGGTGTACAGAATTTTTATCAAATTGCCATGGTCTACCAAGTAATAAGGAACATGCTTGCATAGGTACCACATCACAATCAACATAATCAGCATATGTAGAGATACTAAAATGCACACGAACAGTACGTGTTACCTTAACCTTGCCGCTGTTGTTGAACCATTGGATGTAGTAAGGATGTGGATGTGGTCTTGTGGTGAGAGATAGCTTCTCCACCATCTCCATGCTAGCCAAGTTGTTGCAACTCCCTCCATCTATGATCACGCGAACAGAACGTTCCTTCACAACTCCCTTTGCATGGAACAAATTATGCCTCTGATTTTGCTCAGCTTGTGTAACCTGCACACTCAAAACACGTTGAGCAACTAAACATTCATACCTGTCAGCATCTTCAGGAGCCATGTATTGCGTCTCATGATCAGAATCGTCTCCGCCGTGTTCTTCACGTGTAATAAGAGCCAAAGTCTCCTCATCATAGTCACTAGCGGATTCATATCCACCATCCTCAGTAGCAATCATCACACGCTGAGATTTGCAATCTCTCGCAAAATGTCCTCTTCCCTTACAACGACGACAAATAATATCACTGGTGTGCCCTGTTGATGCCATGGAAGAAGAAGAACTCTGTGCAGGCCCAATAGGTGTGCTCTTGGCAGATAATGGTGGTTGTGCCTGCTTCCTTGTATCATGGCTGGAGGTAACAGCTGATGGAGGTGTCGGTGCAGTAGAATGTGAGGAAGTAGAGGATGCACGCGGTGTCCATGTTGAAGGTCGTCCTGCAGAAAAGTTAGTCCGCGCCAATGCCTGTCGATCCTGCACTTCACGTTCAGCTTTACAAGCAAGATGGAATAAACGAGTGATAGTAGTATAATCCTTATACTCTAGAATGGTCTGAATCTCTCTATTTAATCCACCCATAAAACGTGCAAGCATAGCTTCATTCTCCTCAACAATACCACATCTAATCAGGCCAGTTTGTAATTGCTGATAATATTCTTCTACAGAATTTTTTCCTTGTCTTAAGCGCTGCAGTTTTTGAAGTAATTCACGTTGATAATATGGTGGAACCCAACGAGTACGCATAGCAGTTTTCAAAGCAGTCCAAGTAGCTGGAATAGGATATAATCTACAATGTTCAGACCACCAAACACATGCAAAACCAGTGAAAGCACAAACAGCAGCAGGAACACGTCTCTCCTCGGGATAGTTTAAACATGTAAAACGTTGTTCAAACTGATGAGGACATCACTAACAAGGTTACACCCACAGCTCCAACTGACATATATACAGGACCAATTACTAGAGCTCGCGCACGCCAATTAAATTACCAGGTACTTTAGTTTCTTGGTAATGAATCTAATGTTCATGAGAATATGATGCTGCCTAAATTGGATACATTTGTCTTGCTTACAAATGAAGGGCCTAGCTTGGACAAGAAGGATGAACATTGGAGCAAGATCAAGCATGGAGATGATGGCATGCGCAAGGGGGACAAGAATGGAGTTACAATGGATGATTTCAGGACTTTGAAGCCACCATAATGAGTGCGAGAAGCCTTGGACGAAATATACAAGATGCCACTTCATAAATTTCGTCCAGAGGCTATTTTAGGTGCTGCGTCACCTTATTATTGGGCCAGGCCCATGTAATTTCGAAATACTTGAGTATAGGCTGTTTTTAGAGTCCGTATGTGTGGGGAAACAAGAGTTAGGGTTGGTTTCGGACCCCTCCACCAAGGGCCACGAAATTCCCCCCTCTTTCCCTCATATATACAGCCCTTAGGGCATCGTTTAGACTTTGGGTTTTGTTTAGATTAAAAGTTCGCCATAGCTGCAACTTCGCGTACTTCGTTTGTGTTCAACGACCAGACCAAGGCGTCACAGAACCCCACCTTGATCAATAAAGCTTTCCTCTTATATTCGCAATATCCAGATTGCAAATCTTAGTTTCTTGCTTGTTCTTCGTTTGCCTGCAGGAAACAGACCTTCGTGGTCAGGTTGATCGTGCTCCGGCGTGGTCAACAACCTCTCGGAGTTGGTTTAGCGATTGCTAAGGCGCGACGTCCTCGCACGTTCGTAGTCGGATCGTCAAAGTCGACTTCCTCCAAAACGATAACCACCATCTCATCGAAAGACGGGACACCTTTGCCTCTATCAAGTGGTATCAGATTTCCAGGTTGCTCGGTGAGATTTTACAGTTTCTCATAGTTTAGATCGAGTCTGTTCTTCATACCTATAGTCCACGAAAAAGCCAAAAAAAAAATTAGGGTTAGTTCATCCCATCCGAACCAATCTGAGCCTTTGCATAATCTTTTCTGTATTTGCTTTGTTGAATTTGCGGTTGCATCGTCGTGTCCAGTTGCTGGTCTTAGCGTCTAGTCTTTTAGAGTTTCGAGTTCTGGTCATAAGTTGTCACGCCGCCGCCGCAACATCTTCATCACTACTGCCACATACCACCACCGATCCGTATCCATATACCACCACCAATCCGAATCCATATACCACCACCGCTGCCATAACCTACCACCGCTGCCATATCCTACCACCATATATCCACCACCAATTCGAGTTCTTTTCATATTAGGTTTGTTCTCGAAATCCATCTAGGTTTCGGATTTGTGTTTCCTTGCCTGCGTAGGTCTCGAAAAAAAAAAAA